>JAUTXW010000056.1:497500-1097500 GCA_030620095.1 Kuschelorhynchus macadamiae | reverse complement strand
TCTGATTGCATTCTGGTATCTTCTTTTGGGCTACTATACGACGTCAAATCGTGGTTCGGTGACCTGGGTAGACTTTCTTAGTCTGGCTAATCCTGGCTCATCGAGAACATTGCCCATACATGGATATCGACTCTCTGTGCCTCTCTAGATACAGGGTTCTCTTGATCCTCGGTAGATCCCAAGGTTGGGCTGCAACTTTCTCTATTTCTCCTCTTATGGGAATTTTGTTTCCTTTATCTGCCTCTTCGTATATATTTGTGTTCGTAGGATCTGTGAGTTCGCGGCCACAGAACCGCATTCTTACTTTCCTGGCTTTTTTTTTTAAGTCACTGCTGAGATCCATATTGACTATTCGTGAAAATGATCTGTTCCTCACCGAAACATGGTATATGCATATCTTTACGTTCCTAATATGTTATTCCCTTATCTCTTTCTGAAGAGAAACCCTTTAGCCCTTTTTCCTATTTTCTGTTATCGCACCATTTCTATTATACGTGCCTGTTTCAACCTTACCACATCATTTCATGTTCTTGATGCATGAATCAATGCATATGTTCCACGGAAAACCACTTACTCCGTGGGTGTCAATCCGGATAACTTTTACTATAGGAAACCCAAACTCCTGTAAATAGGGCGGCAGATCCTTGCACACTATGATGGGCTCAAGTACCACTCACCCTTTTGGTGGCTGCTCGACCCTCCGCACTAGTATTAAAGAAAATATCCAGTTTGCACAAACTTAAAAAACAACTATTGGTAGTGGGGACCCCAAAAAATAGTAAATGACGGTTCACCCGGAGCTCCTCAACAATATCAAACTCTTCTTTATAGTATTCACTGCATCTGGGGAGATACTCCCAGTAAGGATTTCGCTAAGATGCCCCCAGGAGCAAATACCTGCACGTCTTTGCCTTCGATCTGAGTTGTGCTAGTTCTAGTCGACGATTGATTCATACCCGTGTTTCTTTTTATAAGGACTAAGGAGAGGTGATACTGTACCATTCTGAGCATTTATAGAGATGCACAATCTCCTCATGGCGTTGTCTCTCTCTGAAAACCCGTATTGGTAGTTCATAGAAATATTGAAAAGCTTTTATGTGTTTACCGTAACAATTTAGAGAAAAATTTTTACAGCGGCAGATGTAACAAAAACTCTAATTACTGGATTAATATTGATGAAAATAATAATCTTGAATTCTTAAATGAATAAATTATTTAGGTATTTGTGTAAATTTTAACAATAAATGTTTTCCTTAAATTGACACTTTATCTGTTAAAATATTGGTCGTTTCTCCTTTTATGATGTGAATCAAATGTGTTGTGGGGTCTAAGTATATGGAAACAGTTATGTTTCTCAATTTCTTACAATTATTATATTATTGATAAGAACATTAACCATGTTGTTATTTCCGAGTTTGTCCGGAATATACAATTTTTTATTTTGCAGCTATCAGTTTGTTAAGATTGCAATAGCTTTTTTTTAATCAATTAAAAGTTCGTTATATGCCTTCAAATGTTATTCTGTATATCGTACCTTCAATTCTTCTCGGTTTCTCATCCTCTCTTCTGAATCACGTTTTACAAACACTTAAAGCTAATAAATGACTTCTAAATGTTACATGGATAATTGTAGAAACACAACACTCAATCGGCTTAACTGTTTCCTGCTTGTCTATTATTTATTGTCATTAATTAACTCTCGTGCTTGAGTAGAATAATTCTCAGAGTTATTTGAAATATTAGAGAATTCTCGCAGCATTGGAACCCATAAATTTCGTAATTGTGGAATATTGTTTAACGTTTAAATGTTTGTACCAAAGAAAAGCAGTTAATTTAAATATTGTAAAAATAAAAGCATTCTCCTATAAAACTTGATAAAAGGAATCACTAACTCTATTAGACTATAATACTGTTTTCAATTGTCAGTTACGGACTTAAAAAGTCGTTTTCCCGCAAGGTCGTAGAAATAATGATTTTTTCCTTTCGCTCCCTACTTACTGTATTTTTTTTTTCATGAACCACTAATTTACTTTTGCACCATGAACTAATTTTATTTTACCAGCTGGAGACATGACATCATATGACATTTCATTTTTTAATTTCCACTTTCTAAAAAAAAATCGTGAATACGCAGTTATTTGCTCAACGTTCAAAAAATACGGATTTGTCAATGTAATTATTTAAGCACAAACGTTAATAACGGCATTTTATGTCAGTCTACGCTAACGTATTAATCTTGATACAGAGAACTAATTAAGGGATCTATCTAGCATTTCATTACAATTCCACATTCTTCCCTTTTTCTTAATAACTCTGCATATTTACTCCACTATTGGGATTCGAGAGAGAGCACTTTTGCTAACTTTTTCCACAGAAACAAAATCACAAACGCTAGCCATTTTAAACTATTACACTTCTTATAAATTAATATATAATATCAATAAACAATATTGATTTTTACTTCCCTCGTAAAAGGTACTGTAAATTTGAAAAAATCGCCGTCCGAGATTTTTGCAGCTCTTGAGGTTTCAGGATCACTAGATGCCGGAAAAACAATGTTTTTTCAATTCCGTCGGTCTGTCTGTGTGTTCGAGGCATAGTTTGACTTCAAATTTTGGACAAAAAATAAAGGTCAAATGGGGAAGACTTGATAATATTTTAAAAAAAAATCCAATATGACGAATCCAAGATGATGAAACAAAATGGCGGCTTGATAAAGTATTAAATAAAATATCAAGTGCGGCATGGGTAGAAAATGTTTGGAACAAAATGGCTCCCACTAAAAATGTTTGAAAGGGTAGAATATATATGTTAATTAATGCCTATGTGCGCAACTAAATTGGACCGCACTTCATTATTCCTAATCAAAGGAAATGTACCGATTTTTTTTTAAATAAATACAGTTTTATACAGATAATGTTTCTCTAAACCGAAAACTAGGAACTACGGCTAGGGATTAATCCACCAGGTTGATATAAATGATTTACAATTATCAATATTTCTGAAACGCCCTTTAGAATAATTGTTGGTTGACGTACTGGGACCACTTTTATAATTATTATCATTGAAACAAATAACGTTCTGGGGATTCCCCTTAATACTCGATTTGAATAAGTTATAACGGTTTTCTTATATAACTTTCTTATTTTAAATGGAACACCCTGTATATAATCGAATTTTTGGATTCCTCGAAAAATTCTAGGCATATTTCATGTATAATATCCTATACCTAAGTTTTTGCTGATAGATATCCAGATAAACAGAAACCGCCACCGAACAGCGTTAAACAAATGTTGGAGAACTATAAAAATGTTGGGACTGTGAAGACAAAAATTAATTAAAGAAAGCCTGTTCCCATTATAGTCTACTCTACACAAGAGCACAACTTATTTTTTCAATAAATGTTGAAAATGTCCACCTTGTACTTCCAAACATTTTTCGCATCTCCGAATAAATCCCTCGTGGGTGGCCGCTCTAATTGAAGCCGGAGATACTTTCGAACGCGTCCCTTACCCTTGCCATACAGTCCTCTTTCGTTGTTACTGGATTAAAATAAACGATCCCTTTTATCGTTTCCCAAATAAAATAGTCTAAGACTGTCAGATCGGGGGAACGAGTAGGCCACAGGAAAGATCCATTGTTGGCAATCCACTTGTCGTAAAACGTAGCTTGTAAAAAGTTAGTAACTGCAACGGTTGTGTGGTGAGGCGCCATTGTGTTGGTAGAAAATTTGACTATGTTCTGCCAAAGGTAAATTACTTAAATATTCGTTGTCCAACTCTTCAAGAATAGTCAGATATCTTTCTCCTGCAAAAGTTTATAGACACAATTTTACGGAAAGGAATGCTTTGATAATATTCATCGATTTATTGATTTATGAAGAAACAAAATACATCAAAATTCAATTAATTTAATCTGAAGAGTGCTCAATAAAAACAAGAAGGTTTAGTATTTTATGACTTTCTAAAGCACCCTGTATAAATAGCTTGTAAATATCTAACTAGAGATAACTTTTCTATAAAACTTGGTATGATATATTTTTTAGATATGATGGGTTACGGTATGTGGACCAGTATTTGTATGAAGTAGTGTAGTGTGACCTGTATAAATAATTTAATTTAATTTATTTATGTAATAATATTTACTAAATGATTTATCTAATTTTGGATTGACGCTAAATTGATAAAAAAAATTATTGTAATATTACCTAAATGGATTATTTTTTTTTAAAAAAGTACTTGTGTTTAGGCAATGTGTATCTTACCATTCAAATTTTCTTCGTAAAAATTCAGTTTTATTATTCCATCGTTACTTACTGCACAAAATACAATATAATAATAATAATAATCCTCGTGTGTGTAATTTAATCGCCCCGGCAGGTTTATTAGTTTAATAATTATTATAATTACTATAATAAATAAATAATATTTTAGTAGGTAATTGTCAAACGACAATAAATATTACGTTTCTATAGTAACCAATTGGTTTTGTTCTCGCCAGGCCTCCCTATCATAGCCAACTACCAAGAAAACTTAGAAGCCGTCTGGCATTATTATAATAAAAAATGTTAAATCGTCAATAACTCAAAAACTACACATTTTTGGAATAGACAACTTTATACAAAGTCACCCTTATTTTAAGGGTTAAATAAGATAAAATTATAAAAATTGTGGGTTTCCGTTTGAAAAAAGTAACTTTTAACGATTTTTTAAAGTATATTTATAACGTCAGTATTTGATCACCCTATATTTATGTATTATAAAAATATCAGCACAGGCCACTAAAGTGAATCTTTTTGGACAAGGATGCTACCCGCAAATAAATAATAGAGACTTTGATAAGCAGATATTTATAGTTATGTCTAGACCTGCAAACGTCATTTTTTACATAAAATTCAAAATATCTCAAAAACAGTTCAACTTAGGTATAGGATATTATACGTGAAATATACCTATTCAAAAATTCGATAATATACAAGGTATTCTATTTAAAAAAAGAAAGTTGACGTCTACTTCCGGTATAACCGGAAGTGCCGCCATCTTGAAAATATTTTGCGCGAATTGCCCTTATCGACTTTAGTTAGCTGCCAAAATTTTAAATTTTAAATTAAATGAAATTTTAGGATATTTAGTACGTTCCAGTATAAAAACCTGAATATCTAAAAAACCGTTGAAGATGGGTATAGTAACATTATAACTTTTTGAAATAAGCAATCTACAGAGAAAACATTACTTAGAAAATATACAGGGTGTTCCATCTGAAAATTCATAGTTATTGCAAAAAGAAAATGTGTTAACATGATACGATTTTTGAGCCACCCTGTATAAAATAAATGTATAATATGACATTCAACCCACCAAAATTTTGTCTCTTTATGTTTAGTAGTTTCTAAAAAATTGCCATTTAATTAGTGCCATCTTTTCTTCCAATTTTTTATTTAATCTCAATTATCTCAAAAACGGTTAAAGATAAAGGTACAAGTATGTTATAAAAAAATGTTGAGAATTAAACAACGAAACAAAATTAATTAATAAATACAGGGTGTCCCATTTAAGATAACAAAGGTGACGTCACTTCCACTCAAACCGGAAGTAACAGAAATGTCAAAATATTTTGCTTCGAGAGTTCAGTTGACCTCTTATCTCCGTTCCAAATTTGAATTAAATTCAAAGGCTACATCTGGATTTACGGCTAACGTACCAACGAGTTTGGGGCACCCTGTATATATACGAGCCCTAACAACTATATGTTGGAAAAAGCAGTTACTTTGGAAATAAAATGCCAGTTTACCGAAATTCATTTATTCTAATTTTTTTTAATTCTAAATATGAAATTAGCAACATTTTTTATGATGTATAGAATTATCTTTACGGTTTAATTATATATTTTATGTTGATTACTATTTAATTATTTGTTTAATATTCAAAAAATGCTGATAACTTAATATTGGAACAAATGGTTTTTAACAAATTAAAACAAAAATTAATAAGGCGTAACGTCGCCCTTAGCTCGAATAACAGCCTGAATTCTATTGGGCATTGTATCAACTAGGCCTTCACAGAATTCAGGGGTGAAATTATCCCATATTTCTTGCAATTTAGCACGTAATTGTGGTAAAGTACGCTGGGGATTATTTCTTAGGTGTTGTTTCATTTTGTGCCACAGTGTCTCTATTGGATTAAGATCCGGGCTGCTAGAGGGATGTGACAAAACGTTAATGTCATGGTCACCCAACCATTTTTTGGTCGACTTAGCCGTATGGCATGAGGCTCCGTCCTGCTGAAAGATAAAACCTCCGGATGGATATAACTTTGTTGCACTTGGTAAAAGCGAATGTTCAAGGATATCTTGGTATTTGGCTGCGTTTACTGTACCTTCAATAAAGTTTAAAGTTCCCAACCCTTTGGCCGACATACAGCCCCACACCATGATGCCCTGTGGAAACTTTACCGTCCTTTTGAGGCAATCCTTTTGGAATGCTTCTGTTTTTTCCCGAATCACGCGCTTTCTGTAATCTCCCACACAGACATCAAATTTGCTTTCGTCGCTATAGATAACTTTGTCCCAGTCATGTTTGGTCCACGAAAGCTTTGATTTAACCCAATTATAACGATTTCTTTTTTGAGTTTCCGTCAACAACGGTTTTTCTTTGGCCTACGAGTATAAAGTAAAAAATAGAAAATTTACACCGCAAAGAAGTACCTATCAAACATACCTTATAAAAACCAAGACCGCTCTTGTGGATATATTTGCGACAGCATTCTCTTGAAATATTCATCCCAGTTTCTCTATTCCACCTTGCAGTTACTTCTCGTAGTGTGTTTCTTCTTCCTGACTTACATATTCTTATTAAATGCCTTACACTCCTTTGAGAAACAACTTTTGGACGGCCTGAGCTTTTACCGCGAACATCAGTACTGGCAGTTTCACCATATTTTTTAATTATATTAAAAACAGTAGTTGTTGCTATCGTCAATTCACTGGAAATTTCACGCATTGTTTTCCCTTTATGGTACTGATGAATAATAATTTCCCGCACTTTTGATTCAGTAGGTTTTCCACGTACCATTATTGCGTGTTTTACTCGTAATAAATCTAACAATACCTACTTACTTTAACTATTAATACTCAAATGACGTTTTAAAATCTTTGTTGACAACACACTTATGTTTTAATTCAAAGCCTCCTTCGCGTCAGAATGATAAAACTCACGAAACGTGAAGAAATGCAAAACATGTTCCAATATTAAGTTGTCAGCATTTTTTGAATATCAAACAATTAATTAAATAGCAATCAACAACAAAATATATAATTAAACCATAAAGATAATTCCATACATCATAAAACATGTTGATAATTTCATATTTACAATTAAAAAAAATTAGAATAAATAAATTTCGGTAAACTGGCATTTTATTCGAAAAATAACTGCTTGTTCCAACATATAGTTGTTAGGGCTCGTATATATATATATATATATATATATATATATATATATATATATATATATATATATATATATATTATATAGATAAGACGAACATTCTAAATACATATGTAACAAGTTCTTAACCTAAATTTAACCGATTTCGAGAAAATGGCGTTTCAGAATTGTCATTTTCGGCCAAAGGGTTGAACTTAGAATAAAATAACTTGCACTTTCCGGTCGTTACTTTTAGAAATCTATTGGATGACATCTGCTCCGGCTATAGCTGGAAATTCCGATTTGAATGATGTTTCATTTTTGATAAGCAATTGTTGTCCTTCAATAGATTTTGAAAAGTCAAGATACAATTTTGCAAATCATATCGTTCTAAGTATAGACGTTCCGCTGATATAGAGCTTTATTATTTGGATATAGGACATTTTACATATAATACGTGTTCAGAATGTTCGACTGATCTGAAAAAAAACTACATATAAGGGGTGATGCATCGAAAAATAAGTGTATGACGTCACATTTCTTACACGAATAACATCGTGATTAAATCTGTATCATTAGAAGATCCGGAGTCCACCTACATTAATTTACCTGGTAAAACAATGTTTTAATTATGAATAGGTTTTAAGTTATTAAATTTATTCCAGTTAAATGTTTTATTCTCCATATTATATTGCAAAGTTTGGCATATTAGAATTGTTACCGTTAGCATATTTTTATTTTTCATTATACTCTCATCATAAGAAGGGTACTATGATCCCTGTCTGGAATATGTCTACAATGCAGCAGACGCAATAATCCATTTTATTCAAACGAGGAAAGTGGATTATTGCGCCTGCGTTTTTGCAGGACATGTTTCAGACAGTGATCATATTGTTTTATCATCATATGTTCATTTATCATAAGCACCATCTGGTTCGAGAATTAGCCCATTTTAAAATACCTGGTTTTAACGGTTACTATTGTACCTTTGTTACGTAAAACTTCAAAAATAATACCCTATACTAGAAAAACAAACCAGGGCCAACTTCCAAACGGAAACACCGATGGCGCCGTCCGAAAATTAAACTGCCAAAATATTGAATGGGTGTTAATAACAGGCCGGCATGTCAAATAAAGACCCTTTTGATTTTTACAATAGAGGTTTGGTCGTATCAAATTTAAGGTAAATAGGGCTCATTTTGTTTTTTTTATGCTAGAACTTTAAAATTGGTGATAATCGATTTTGGATGATGCATTGTTACCGATTTTGTTAACTGGTAGGTAACTGCTAGAATAATGGAATAATGATCGTTCGGTTCGTTTCATTTGATGTTATAGCGAATCGTACTATGTTCTTTGATCTATTATTTTGTGTAAGTTTTGTTTGCTTTCTGTTATTACTAATAAACGGTTTGAGAGTAGGCACCATGAAGCGTTTCCGGTACTTTAAACTCGGCTTCTATATTTAAAAAATATATGATATTTTAGGTTAATCTGTATTTATTGTTTGTACCTATATCCAACATTTGAAATACATGGCTTTGCAGAGAATCTGATAAATAATTAAAGCAGTAAATAAGTTGGGGTGCAATATTAAACTAACAAAAAACTGTATAAAATTCTAATAAAGTTATTAATATATATAAAAAAATTAAGCTGAAAATTTCGTTACAAAACGTGGAGAAGAGGGTAGCTTGTGAGAGTACTTTGATATCATTAGGTGTTTGCACATCTTCATTGGGATGATCGCTGATTTTAGGTCATCAGTTAATCTAATATTACTAAATACGTAATATTGACTAGGGGACTTCCCTTAAGCTGGAGACGATAGGCCAGCAGCCGACTCCTAAAACGGATTATCTGATTGTCTAAACAATAGGATATTTATATATTTCTTATAAAAATTGGAACTGTTGCGTCCCAGTAATTGGTTACCCTTAATGCTCTCGTGAATTCCCGTATATGTAATTTTTTATTTTTTGACTTCCGCGTGCGTTGAAGACTATGTCTTCAGCATCCAAAAACAAAAGCCTAACCTGGGCTAACCAAAAAGAACATCCAGCACGACTACATACTTCCTATACCTACCTACCCCGGTTGGAATTTGGTCAGGAAGGTTTAGGACCTTGAGTGAAAACGGAACATGTAGAGAATGCGTTAACAGCTTACGAATTGTGATCAAGTGTGTATGCCTCCAATTTTCAGGTGAAAACTAATAATCACACATTGTAGATACGAATTTCACATATCAAATTTATTTCTAAACATAAAAACAACATATTTTGTTAAAATTATTCTAGATTTCGTTCCAGGACGAATTTCCTAATTTTCAACTACCTTGGTTAGAAATGACAGTGGGCGAAAATTAACTACATATTTTGATTAGTGTATCTTAGAAACTATCGTACTTAGAAAAAAACCATCAAGATCATTATTGTAAAACTATTAAGCATGACATTTTTATAAAAAGAAATAAAGCGAACTTAAAAAAATACACTAAAAAGTAAAAAAAATTGGAAATTTGATTTAATGGGGTTGGCAATCAACTATAAGACCTTACTTATTAATAAGTGGGCACTAAGTGCATTACAAAGACATTAAATTCCGCCATTTTTTTTAATATGCTTACCATGGGGGCACTGCCCTGAATACTCCCTGAAGAATTAATCTAAATTATCAGACCATCACGAAGTAATCGTTGTACATACATAAAAAATACATAGGGTCGAATTAAAAAACTCCTCCTTTTTTTTAAGTCGGTTAAAAAGAAATTTCCCAACTTTTTTGCAATATTTTTTTCAACTTGCAGAAGATCTCGCAATTTAAACTTTGAACAGTTCAAAAAAGCTCCAGATGAGCTACAGTTAAAAAACATGGCCTGCTTTTTACTACCAACCACTAGAGCAAGGAGGGAAAAAAATTGAAAAATATCTGTTTGGCAGATTCATAGGAATTGTGTTATGTCCTTTACAAAATTGCTTAGAAGCATTTAAGTGCAAAAAAATTAAGATATTATATACAAAAATGTCAATCGATGCGTTATCCATATGCTAAACCTCGAGTTTGTCTACAGTTTTTTGAGCTACACGAATATCGTAAATTCTTTTGTGTTCTGGTATTTACATTGGGTATATCAGTCCCTCTTGTGAGGGGAGGGTAGAGAAATTAAATTCAGACAAAAAGCTAATTGTTAAAACCTAATTGAAGTAAAATTTGTAAAAAAAATAGAGTACTGGTTCAACTAAGTTCGCTTAGAGACGCAAATGACCTAATTAATAGAAAAATAGTTTCGAACAAGTTATATTTTAGAAACACAAGGTTTAATTAAAGGCCGTTGACATCATCTTTAATGAACGTTATATTCTTTAAAATATTAAGTCAACAAACAAGGTTTTAAAAGTTCAAAGGTTTACAAAAAATATATAAAATGAGGACAAACCCTTGTAACAGTTAAAAAGCAGACAGTGCTTTTAACATTTGAAGGTGCTATTAAGATTTCGATTACCAAGTAAAATCCGTCAAAATAAGTTCAAATCATACGCAAATTGTAAATGAAAGAGTTAAATCAAAGAAAGCATACTGGTCTTCATTTCATACTTGGCTTACGTTTTTAAAACACAACAACAACGAGAACATATAAAAACTGAAAAAAAACGCGACAAGCAAACTACTTGCGAGACAACAAAAATTAGCTATTTTTTGTATGTAATATTGATTGTTAATAGAAACTTTTGATTAAAGAAACAATATTTTAAATTTTTGGGAGCCTTACATATTCCCTGCTGCCTTTCAAACCAAACAAGAGATGTTTTAAAGTTTAAATATTTTTACCAATCAATTTTTTCAGGTTTGGATACAAAATACTCTCAGATTAATATTTTAGTACATCTGATAAATGACTTAAATTAGGCGACCTTAGATATCTCCATATCTCATCTTTGAAACTAGCGGCAGGAAATGCTGTTATGGAAAACAGTAATGTAATTTTAAAAAATAATTTAGTGGAAATGGGAAAGTCAGCTGACCTGTGAATTTGTAACTGGTTTGTGCATGTCAACATCGCTATTTAATTCTTGGCAAATATCCCTCATGCTTTTACTTGTAGAAGCTTCGGCTGCTGATGTTAGTAGCCGACTCAGAACAATTGGTTCTATAAGGACTTTTTTCAAGACATAAAATAGTTTTTTTGCGTTTATAACGAGGATCGAGAAGAGTGGCTATTATTATCAAAAATTATATCAAATATAAATCAAATTATTTTTTCTTTTTCTAAAGAATCTTTTCCAAAATTTTAAAAAGGGAGCTCCTCAATGGAATTGCATCCGCTAAGGTAAATTACTCTTTGCTCAGTGCCTTGTAATATCGTTAAAAAAGTAGGACAGACATATTACCTCAGCAATAAGCTGCGGTATTTCCTTTGCTCTTGGATCATCTCAGGTATAGTTTTTTTGGAAGTAAAGCAAATTCTGCAAAATGTCTCATTCTAAATACTTTTATAATCTATTTATTTAAAAAAAAATAAGATGGATATGCATGTTAAACCAGTGTTCCTTTCTGCCTTTAAATTAGTAATAAACGCGAATAAAATAATACAATTTATTTATAATTTATACGGAAATACCTTTCCCTACCTGTATTTATTTCTCCACTCGAATTATTTTCTCATTTGTTGGTTTCGTTGGCGTGAAAATATTTTACTACTACTGGGCCTACATATTAATTGTTGTATATCTACCCTTTTACAACGGCATTTTTTGCTCTTCTAGAAATACACCATGCCTTATTTGCATCTTCAGTTACTACTCCATACTGCGCTTGTTTCATATTTAACTATTATGAAATAAAATAAATCGTTTGGCCAAAACAACAACGGTGAATCCTCTGATACTACTTCAATCGCCTTTGCCCTAACACTGAAAGACAAACTTCGCAAATTTTCGCATGTTGGCAAACTCTGCACCAATACTACCTACCTTAATACCTTGAAGTTCTTTTTCGCGCCGACTATTTTCACTCAGATTTATTTATAGGTATTCTGCACACTGGGAATAAATAAACACTTTTGTTAATGTAGCGGTATGTGTTTTGGTACAGGCCTATGACATGTGTATCGCTTCCGGGTTCGCATCAGGTTAGAAGCCGAAGGGTGACATCATCATTAAAGCTATACCTCTAAAACTTCTTCTACTACAATGTTACGTGCCCACGTGACCTCCCACCTAACATGGTTTAGTGCGCAAAATATCTCTGAGATTATACCAATTATAAAATGACCCTACGATAAAAGGGTTCTTGAAGCAGAATATACTATAATAGTCCGAGCGCACAGCCCGGAAGCACCACAAGCACCCGAATTGTGCATGTAAATAAAATACAGCTTATCGTAAAATAATCGTATAGACAATCGGCAATTTCGATTAATTTTATAATTGTAATAATGGGCAACTATAATAAATTACCCTCAGAAATAACTGTTGATAGCATTAGTTTTAAATTAGATATGCATCATAGTGAAATAATGTAATGCTACAAATGCTTAAATTATAAATAATAGTAGATATACATTGTAATACAGGTAGCCATATATCACCCTTCAAAAAGTTTGCTTTCTATATAAACAAAATATTATAAAAAAATTATGTGTGACAAAAAAAAATTTAAAGAAGCAGAAGGCTCATATAATAATTATTATGCTGGCATTGTTACCAATGATAGATTTAATTTATTTAATGAAGTTGATAAACAACTTTCTCCCATTATAAGAGTATATAACAAACATAGCTGACTAAGTCAACAACCTATAGGAATAAACAAAAAAAACTCAAATTTACTTGTGTCGCAACCTATTATTAATTGGAATCTAAATTACCAACGTAATCCTAAAAAGAGATAATTTAATACTTCCCAGTGACAGTTTGTTAATAAGAGTTGCAGCACTGGTCACAGATTTTAAATAATAATAATTTTAATCCAGCTTTAACTTTCATTAGGATAGTTTCGTTCACTTTGACAAAGCGCATCGGTGACACTGCTTAATATATTATCCGCGTTCTCTCGCATATTCGTGTTTTTGACGCCAAGCAGTGGTTGCCGCACTGCGAAGTGACGTTTTCGTTGCGATCCATCCAATAACAGCTCCCAGCGAACACGTGGTATGTGTTGTGACCTTGAAGCGACCAATATACGATAAGTTTTGAATTAAATTCCGAGCTGCAAACAAATTTACCAGCAGTGTTTCGTGTTAATCCGTTATGAAAGTTCGCCGACCTTGCGCTCATATTTCTGTTTATTTTTAAATATGATTTTCCATCGCCGTGTTGTCGGAGCTTAAAAAGATGAATAATTTTTTATCGAAATATAAAAACTTTTCACGAATTAGTATTCATGAAAAACTTGAATTTAAACGAATTGGACATTCTACGCCTGAGTTAAAAGACGAATACTCTTCGAAAGGTCGGGGTAAAGCATATATGCGTAAATTTAATGTAAACATTTATTGAAAATAACATTGGCTTTGTGGCAGTAACATAAGAAATTGTTTATTCTGTTTTCCTTGCCTACTTTTGGGAGTGATTCAAATTGGACAAATAGGATAAAGACATTTCTAAGGAGTACCATGTTTCAAGACTTAAAGCCTTAGCATATCTATGAGTTGAACGGAAACTTATTCGGTCTATTCCTGATTTAAATAAGGGAGCACACTGATTTGATATTTAAAAGAACCTAAAACTCTATTCCTCTATTACGAATTTTATTATGTGGAGTGCAGATCATCATAAAGAGTGGTTTTTTAATTTTACGTTGACTTTGTTTAAATCTTGCTCAGCATATTGTATATTGAATGATATTGTATTATATTTTACACATAAACTGCAGCCTGCAGCACTGTCACTTTCTAAGGTCACGAGCCGCCACTGATACTTCCCCTCTGCCAAAGAAGATTTCCTCTTTAGTAACTTCTTATTATAATCAAGAATCGTTTGACAATCTTAACGTTGAAAAAAAATCTTATTGAACAAAATGGAACGATACAAAATTTTTCGGAGTACTTTATTAATTTAATAAATAATTTAAATTCTTTAGAAGAAATAAGACATTTGCACATCGATAGTATTAAAATAGGCTTTGTAGAATTTGTTAACTTTCCCTCTTCAGTACGAAAATAATATCTTCAACACTTTGAATGTTGCAATAGAATGCTTAGTCCACTGTTGCAAAAAAAAGAAGTATAGACATATTTTTGTTTCAACATAATCTTGATATTGCTTTAATTAATGAGATATGGTCTAGACTTGTTGTCTGTCAAATTGTCACTTTTACGGTAAGACAAAGTAGACGGAGATTCCGGTGTTGCCACATTTATTTAAAAAATTTATCATACACGCCTGTCAGTTTTGGTTCTAATTTAAATGCCGCATATTGATTTGTGGAGCTACAATATTCACTGATGATAGGAATATCACTTTAACTTCTACGTATATACAGCCTAACATCCAAATGAGTATAAAAGATTTTTTTTCTCAACTTACATGATATGTGGAGACTTTAATGCTCACAGTGATATAAGGGATTTACATACAAATCACAATATTGGTACTCAAATTGTTTTTAGGTGACTACTGCATGTCTATCTTAATTCATGGCTCAATAACCAGATGAGGGAAACCTAGGGATAGTAAATCAGCTATTGATTTGAGCCTTTCACTACGAGAAGTTTTTAATAAGGATACTTGGATTGTAGAATCAGATCCCCCTGGGTCGAATCTACCCAATTTTAATAACGATGGGTGGTGGCACCAAATCTCAGAATAATAAATCTGAGAACAAGATGGAATACAAAAAAAGCATGAAAATCACACCAGTAGAGGCTCTTTGTGTAGAGGTACTGAAGCCGCCTTTATGTATTTGAAGAGAAAATTGCTTAGCACACAATTTTCATTAAAGCAAACATCTTCTGATACTCAATTTCTTTGCAATAATTCAATATTAGACACTCCTATGATTTAACAAATAAATATCGTCATCACAAAAATGTTCCTTAATTATGCGAGGCATACAGAGATTATAATATATTGTTAAACAAAATTGTATCATTTTTCTCCTTTGACTGAGTGTTATAGAGCACTATTAGACGTCACGGTACAATATCCACCTTTTACAGAAAACAGTCAAACTAATTCAAACATATTAAAATAGAAACTGTCTAATTTTAAGAGTGCAATACAGTTGTAGCATTTTTATAACAGAAGGTATTGCAATTCATGAAGCCCTTAAACTTTCACTAGAACAGTAATAAAAAAATTGTCTTTTTGTCAGATTCTATGTCTGCTATTAAAACCTTGACTAATGTCAGCATTTCTCATAAAATGAATTCCCTTCTATGGGATATCAAAAAAACTGTACGGCTTAATGAGTTGAGAGGCACGGATAGTTCTTTTGTTTGATTTAAGGGCCACTGTGGTTTAATTAAAAACCAAAAGCAAAATGCTAATTTATTAGTTAAGGAAGACATTCGCAGCGGAGTAAGATCTCATTGTAACTCCTCTCTTTCTGATGCACAGTATGCTGTTAAAGCACAAATAACTTGACAGATGGAATGATTTCCGTTCAAACTCATCTACAAGGGACACCAAATTTTGTAATCATATTTCTGAAGACTATTCGCACACAGACAATATGTTACAACTATAGTGAGTCTGAAATTTGACCAAGCTTGTTATTCTGCACATTTTCACAAAATTAACGTAAATACAGACAGATAAATGTGATGTGTGCGACGCTAGAGGTGATTTCGATCATATATTTTTCGAAAGTTCTAAAAGATGTAATTGTAATTAATCATTACAATCTCTCATATCCCTTTACATTACTTAACCTTCTATCCATAGAAAGAATAGAAATGATAACTCCCTTTTGTGTTTTTTATATAAAATTAAACTAAAGTTAAGTATAAAAAAATATCTATGTCCCAATCACTAGTTATGTTTTCCGAGGTCCATTTCCTTTGCGTGGTTAATTACTACCTACTTTGAAAATTTTGAATAAATTTACAGGTCATTATATAATTCTATATAAATATTTTACCTTGCGACTGGCTGTATGTAAATGCCAAAAAAAAATATATAAAAATATATGCCGATGAATACAGTGGCGTGTCGAGTTTTAGCCCCACCCCCCGCAAGAGTTTTCTTGGGGGCTCCCTGAATAATTCCTCCAAAAAAATAAGTAAACACAAAATGTCATAAATTTATTAACAAAAACCATAACATAAAATAAAATAGAAATTCTAGTAAAAAAAAGAAATAAAAATAAAAAAAAGGAACCAACGATATATATTTTGAGTTTAATAGGTATAAGTAAACTAATAAATACAATACAAAAACTAAGTAAACATTAAAAAATAATAACTATTCTCTGGTTCAAGCAAAACTAAAACATAATAAAAAACAAAGACTACAAGAATCGTTTTCTTTGGCGGTAGACTAGACATTTCGGTTTTTGTATCGACTAGATAAATACTTATCAACTAGTTCACCAATATTTACTTCTCTAGTCCTTTCGTGCTCTATTCAGATAAGAGCTAAAGAACTAAGACGACTTTGGGCCATGGTCGACCTAAGGACATTTTTAATTAATTTCAACTTTGAAAAGGATCTTTCCGATTGAGCTGAGGTTACAAGAAGAACAAGAAATAATTGGAATGCAGAAGACGGTGTGGTACTTATTTATTTATTACTTAAAATTAATAATTTTTTTCGAAAATATAGTTTGCGAATTCACTTGTATTAAGTTTTTAAGGTTTTTATAAAATAATGATTTAAATGAGCTTTTTCCAAAATTTCTCAGTCATTTAATTTAGCTAACATCTGAGGATTTAGAATTGAAAATGTTGAATACACTGTAGTAAATCTTTTATCTGACTGACTTACTACTACATTTTAATACGTATTAAGTACTGTCACTTTCAAATGTTTCATAGAGTTTATATACTACGTTATCTTATTATTATCATTTCCAATCAATCCGATTATTGGAAAAATATTTTATTTAAATACCCTGTTTAATTCGAAGCCCCCCTAATAGCCGAGGCCCCCCCAGGCCTCGTGCCCTGCGGGCACTTTTGGCACGCCACTGGATGAATATATGTTTTTCATTTTACGAAGTTTTAACCAAAATCCATAAACTTGATATCACGAACATAGGTTAAACCTAAAATTATTAATGATAAATTGCTAACAATGAATTGTTCTATAAAGTTTTTGTTCTGAAGCTGTCCTAATATGCAAAGCAAAGTGTCGACAGATTAAAATGATTAAGTATTTTCATGATTTACAAAATTTAGTCATGTATATTTCGGGACCCCTTTAGTAAAACCTAAACTATTTGTTGAAAAAAATCAATAAATTTTGAGCTGAGTTATATTCACAAAACACAAAAAGAACTTGGAAGATTTTCTGTACTAGAAAATTAAATTTTCAAAGGGCATTGCTAAGCTATAAGGAAGTTTAAAAATCTATATTCTACCCCTTTAGTAAAACCTAAACTATTTGTTGAAAAAAATCAATAAATTTTGAGCTGAGTTATATTCACAAAACACAAAAAGAACTTGGAAGATTTTCTGTACTAGAAAATTAAATTTTCAAAGGGCATTGCTAAGCTATAAGGAAGTTTAAAAATCTATATTGAATATAGGTTGTAACGAAAATTATAAATTTGAATTAAGGCAAATGAAACATATATTTTCTTTTCTATTTAACATACTTGTTTAATAGCAATTATTAGTTATACAAACATTTTAGGCTTTCTTTGACAAATAATAATTGAAATGAAAAATATTGTAACTGACGCTAAAATTGTCAGTTTACAGAAAAAATTACTACATGTATCATATGACTTAAAAATAAAATGACAAAACCATACAATTTATATAAATTGCTTTTAAGTAGTCGTTAATATTATTATCAAATACGTGAATTTTTCCACAGAGTACAACATTTTGACACCACGTCAGTATTAGTAACAAAACTAATGTAAAATATTTGCAGTTTTTATTAGTGATTGTTTGCGTGTCAAACTTACTGATTTTATCACCTAATAATGCATCGTGATGTTTTTAATTATAATTGCTGAGGTTTTATGCATTTTGTGCATGCCTATGCTCTAGTGCAGCTAAACGTAATACAAAACTCCTTTATTTAGAAAAAAACATTAAGAAATTCAATCATTTCTTAATTCATTCATTTCCAATGCATTATCCTAATGTAGATATTTTATTATTTTGAATTTCTGAAATTAGCATAATATTGAGAGCGCTGATCTAATATCTAATGCCTCAATTTTTTTTTGACTTGCTAGTGATCATTTTAATAGAGCAAACGTGATCGGTGAAATAATGGCTTAATGAAACTGATCACGTGCATCCTTGCCAACAAACAGGTTTCAATTTCTAATCCTGATTATATTTTAGTCGATAACGATATTTTACCCTCATATTTATAGAAAGAAATTACCAAACTATATTTACTTGAAACTTTTCCTCTATATTGAACCAACCACATTACATGACATGTTCCGACATCACTTCTTCAGATGATACATTAAAAATAGGAGTTAGGTATTTTATATCTGATTTACCTTCGAGGTTTTTTGCAATATTGTATGAACAGTAATATTTATAAGAAATTATAAATTGTTCAAGTGCTTTTGTTCCTTCAATTAATAAAAAATTAACTAGTTTATTTGAAGATATTAGTAAATTTAGTTTTATATCTTCATTTTTTATATGTAATAGTTTTTGGACAACCTTTACAAGTTGATACTATAATTTTTATTTAAAGACATTTGTTTTTGTTTTATTATTTTTATGATTTACCCCGCTGCTCAGTATTCGTTGATACGTCTATTAAATGCAAAGCTTTGCATATATCCGCATAGTGTGGAGAGTCCGGTTTGTTCGTGCGATTCTTGTAGAGATTCCGGCTTTTGGGCGAATCATCGCCTGCTTGATGATGATGCACCGGCGAATTATGCATCCTCATTAAATAAGTTTGTTTGATTATTATTAAGTCAGTCTAGATTTAATAGATGTAAACACTGCACAGGATGAAGTGGACGGACGAGATTTGTGCATACATTTGCCAGGGGTTCAAGCAAGGGCTGCACTGCACCAGGTGAAATTGTAAAGCGAGCGTCAAATTTGGGAACGTAAGAAATTATTAGGATTTTTGTTATTTTGGATGATCCTACAAAACAACCTAGAGATATACTTAAGTGGAAAATATTTGTGTAAATAAATATCTAATCCCTTTATCAGTTTAAAAAATATATCAGATTAAAAGATTGCCAACAAAAGATAATAAAAAAAAATAAGAAGAATAGTGTTTCTGAGTGTGTGTGCATGAGCAAACAATTATTGGCGGCTTAAAAGGAAATAACAAATACTAAGTAAATCATACTACGTATAAGCACCAAAGATTTAATGTTCGATGGTATAAGCTAAGTTGTGCGCGTAACCTAAAATCATACAGTTCCACAATGACATAATATAAGCCATGGAATAAACTGTTAACTGGTTTCGATGTTATATTAATTATTAATAGTTATTTGGGAACTGCAACTTTGGTTTGTATCTTCCTTGTAGACGTATTTCAATCTGTACAAAGTATAGTGAAATATATTTACTAAAATGTTTAAGTTATTATATTATGCTTCTCGTACAGCCTTGTATGACCATATCCATTTTTTGGAGAAAAAAGGCACTGAGACCCCATGCGGACTTTTGAATACCGGCGTCTATGGCCCCATCTAAATATATTATATTTACATTACTGTAATCCAAATATTTTAACACTTTGCAGTACCAGCATGTTCACTAAAATATCAATAAATATGAATATAAACGAAACTATCAATGTAGTTACGTAGGTGAATATTCTTCAGCGTACATACAGATTAAACAGACATCGAAATAAAATAAAAACAGTGTTAACCTCGCAACCATAAATTCCACATCTTAGCGGCAGTATCGATGACAAGCATCCATTAAAAGAAAATTAACTTGTTTATGCGGTCTAACAAGGAAACTGCATTCTTCCCACTTTGCTTTCATCCTGCCGACTTATCGGTGCTAAGGTTCGAATAATTAGCTCATATATTTTTTTAAACTGTCTGTTTCAATTTGTGCTTTTCCTTTCTTGGGTTTATGGGCCGTTAATTCCTGCTTAAAATGCATTTCTTATTAACACGTATTTCTTGAAGGCAATTAAAGGAAATGTTTTTTCTCTATTATTTAGAGGTTGAAACAATAAATTATTTGCGATTCTGAATGGATATCTCTATTGCAAGAAACATATTAGGTAGGCAAATCGTTTTCATTTAGGGCTAGGGTTGCCAGATAGACAATGTGTAAAAGTATGACAATTGTATAAAAAAATCTTATTTTTAAACAAAAAGCCGTTTTTCACAAATTTATTTCACACATACATATGTATATAATAAAATAAAATTTATTAAATTATTATCTAGATAAAATACAAAAAAATATTTTTTATTAATAACACAACAAGATTCAAAGAAATGCATTATTTATTAGGTCTAAAAAATAAAAATATTAAAACACTCAAAAACTCAAACTCAAAATACATTTACTTCAGGGTTTTATAAAAATATGGTCAATACAACAAATCCATTCCTTATAATTTATATATGCAATTTAGTATTTCAAAAATAGACCAGTATTATGTGGTAGAGGAGATCGCACGTTTAAGACTCACAAGGAGCTTGCGCTTGTGCCATCTCACCTTCGCACAGAGAAACACATAAATTAAAGTATAACTTTAATTTATTAAATTCAAACTATTATATAATACTTTAATTTCTTAAATTTAAACTGTTATTTAATACGTTAATTTCTTAAATTTAAACGGTTATATAATACTATAAACTATTTTACATTATATAATAAAGTTCTAAGAAGAACAAATTTTGTTATGGCAGCCCGGACATGGAGGAGGAACCAGCAAAAAGGAACCTTTGTAAACAAAAAAACAAATATTAGACTTTAAAAATAAGCAATTAATTAAATATGCTCGTTAAATATAATTCTATAAATTAAGTTAGGATTTCCTAATATATATATTGGTTTTTAATTTAATCCTTTTTAGGGTTTTAATGTCTTTTATGTTGCGAGAAAGACATTTAATAAAGTAAGTTCAAAATAAGTTAAGCTTCTCTGAGTATGGGATTTATAAAGTTTAGGTACATGCAGTGTTTTATTTGTAGCAGATCTGGTACTATAGTTATGTGTTTGTAATTGGGACAGGGATGGATTTTTAAATAAATATATTAAACATGAGTGAGCATAAAGGAACTTTATATTTAGACTATTTGTTGCCTTGAATAATAAGTCAGATGAATATTGTGAATTGCATTTATACATTATTTTAAGAATTTTTTCTGACATATTTCCAAATTTGTTATCGTTTTAAAGGCTGATCCCCAGGCTACAATGCAGTCTCTCAATAAAGACTCTACCAATGCATAATACAGTACAAGTAATAGTTTTCTACTTAAAATATCCCCAATTTGGTAGAATTTATAAAACAGTTTTCGAAGTTTTGTGATGACATAATTAAGATGTTCAGTCAATTTTAAGTTTTTATCAAGATATTGATAAATATTGATGGACAATCAGTGCACTGAATTTGATTTACACAACACGAGGAATATTAAAAGTATTTTAATGCTATTTTTTGTTGGCTGATCAGTTATTGTTGTAGAGAAAGTTATAAAATATGTTTTATTAACATTTAAAGATAACAATCTAGCATTTAGGAATTGTTTAACAGTGCGCAGTTCAATTTCAGCCTTTTGATAAACGCCCACCCACGTATTAGCTGAAAAAAGTATAGCCGTATCATGTGCATAACTGACAATATTGCCTTTTATTTTAAGGTCCTTTAGGACATTTATGTAAATAAGGAACATAACTGGGTCAACTACAGTACCCTGAGGAACACCGGTAGTTACTGGCTGAGCTTTACTAAGAGCTTCTCAAAATTTTACTTTTTGTTCTCTATTTAAAAGATAATTTCTAAATAAATTTAGGGGTATGTCCCTTATTCCAGTTTTTCAAGTCTTTCAATAAGACTTTCATAACACACGGTATCAAAAGCTTTGGCAATGTCCAAAAAAATTGTTAAACATTTTTTAGCAACATTTATATTATGCAAAATTTGATTTGTAAGATAAAATGCGGCATCTTCAGTACTTTTTACATTTCGAAACCCATATTGATTGTCAAAAATAATTTTTTCCTTATCCAAAAAAGTCATAGCTTATATTTTATACATTTTTCAAAAAGTTTTGCAAAACGACTTTTAAGAGATATGAGTCGATAATTAGTTACATTTAAGGGATCACCGCCTTTAAATACCGGTGTCACAATTGCTTTTTTTTTCAATCTAACGGAATTTTAGTAGTTGACATTACTAAGTTCATAACATGCAACAGGGGTTTTAAAATGTAAGTATGTGACCTTTTAATAAGTTCTACACTTATTGAATCTGAACCTGGTGCAGAATTATTTTTTACAGAATTTATATTTAAAATAAGATCTGATTCAGAGATAGGACCTAAATAAAATGAATTTTTATTTTGAGAAGTTTTTATATTACATTCCTTATCACGAATACTTTTATTAATACTTCGGCCAATGCTAGCAAAAAAGTTATTAAACATATTGCTATCTGATACTCGTTTTCAATAACAATACCAGAATTATTTTTAATTTTTATGGAGTTTGACTTTTTTCTAACGATAGAGTTTGTGGCTTCGTTCTTCACCGTCCAAATCTTTTTGTAGTTGTTGCCAGATTGTAGAATTTTACTTTTGTAATAATTATGTTTTGTGCCTCTAATAATTTTTGTTACCATATTTCTGTAGCGTTTATATGTTATTAAATCGTGATCATTACCATTTAATGAATTTTTCTTCATTTTGTCTCTACGGCGAATTGAGTTTAATATACATAGTCATCCAAGGCCTTAATTTTCGAGATTTGCTTGTTATTTTGTTGATTTTTGTTGATAAATTAATGTATTTTTTGATAGTAGAAATAAGACTCAAATAACCCCTTTCTGAATTTATATTTTCAGAAAGAACATTATTCCAAGTTTCTGTTGATAAATATTGGTTTAATTTCTCATAACAAATAGTCTTTTTTAATTTTAGTTGGTTTGTTTATACACGAAATATATCCTCTTAAAGCTAAAATATTTTTGTACTGATTTACATTTAAATCAATATTATTTAACAGATTTATATATGTCACCTAATATTATTTCATGCAAATTACATTAAGGGGTTAGAATAAAAAGGGTATAAGTGATTTTTTCTGAAATATTGAGATAACCCCGTTTTAGTAAAGATAAAATACTTATTTATTGGAATAAAAAGGATCCATGTAATTTTTAATACTCCCCTCGCCATCTATGGTCGAGTAGAAAAAGTTGGTAAACAAGCGTGTGCATTTTGTTAGTGTACAAGTGCACCTGTACCTTTTTTATTCCAACTAATAACTGAGTGTTAATAATAAAACGTGATAGAATAGCCAACTCGTGTTGTTATTTTGTGTGAGTTTCCTTTGTTGCTCATTTTATAAATAATATGGAAAGTGAAGTTGATGAGAATGGTAAGTTCTATGTTATAAGTTATAATAAATTATGTAGAAATAATAGTTATAAATAAAACTTGTATGTTTAATTGAGTAGAAAGTAAGGTTACTTTATTCTTAAGAAGTGTCTATCCAACCACCAGACGGCTAATTATTATTTGATATTTGACAATTAAAGTTAATTATTTGACCGTCTGCTCGTGTAGAGTATAGGCTAAAAACTTCAGGTACACTTTTCTTTTGTTTTTACATACATAATTAATGGATTTTTCACGGAAATAACACTGCTGTAATATGGCATTAAAAGGTATAAAATTTTACCAGAAACAAGTAGGAAATAGGAATGGGCGTTATATCGATAGTTATCGACAGGTGCACGACATATAAAATAACAAAGTAAATAAAAAAATATCGATATATATATATCGATATACAATTTACAAATTTAAGGCCGTTTTTTTTGCTATTGAGTATTTTAGAGCTATCGATAATTTGATAAAAGTATCGACATATCGGTAAATAAAATATATCGATAAAGTGCTATCGCATATCGATAGGTAAAATCTAATATCGCCCGTCCCTAGTAGGAAAATTGAAGCATCAACTTTTTTTGAATAGATATTTTAACGTGCTACCTTACTTTTAGATCCGTACCACACAGATGAAGATGAAGAATTTAAACTACCCTCAGGCTCAAATATTGACACAGATGACAGTACCTCCAATAGCTCATATTCATCACATGACAGTGCCAAAACTGCCAAAACCCATGTTAAACCAGCTAAAACCAAAAAAAGGCAAAAACGTGAAACTGAATGGAAAATTAACAAACTAAAGCGACTTAGGACCCAAGGTAAGGAATATGTTTCTAGGAATAAACTGCATCCAGGCAAATCATTGAAACCCTATAAACATGAATGCCGATACAAGTGTAATATGCATATAGAAGAAAGACAGAGACAAGAACTTTTTGAAGCGTACTATAATCTGCCATCTTACGACCATCAAACTGCTTTTTTGTCATCATGCATTAAAAAAGTCAACGTTAATAAGAAAACAGTCAGTAGCGATAGTGGGCGAAAATTCAGTACCAACATCTTTTTGTTGAATAAACGAGTTTGCAAACAATTTTTTTTGAAGACATTCGATATCTCGAATAAAAGATTTACAGTGGTTTGTGCCAAGACAAATCACCTTGCTGAACCTGATAAGAGGGGAAAAGGACAAACTCACAGAAGAATGGAAAATGGACAACAAACTTTTGCAATAAATCACATAAAAAAATTTCCGAGATACCAAAGTCACTATTCAAGAAAAGAAAATTCCAATACAAAATATCTATCGCCAGACTTAAACGTAAATATTATGTATAACCTATATAAAGCTGCATGCGAGGGAGAAAACCAAGTACCCGTGAAACTATCTTATTACCGGCATATTTTTAATAGCCAATTCAATCTACGATTTCATCGCCCACATTCTGACACCTGTTCCCGTTGCGACTCTTATCAAAATACTATAAAACACTCAACAGGTGAATCTAAAGTCGCTGAGATCCGGGTCCAGCTTGAGGTCCATCAGAGACGAGCTCAAAAGACTATGGAAATAAAAAAACGTGACATTGAAAAATTTGCAGATTCTACAGATACTGTGGTTGTATGTTTTGACCTTCAACAGTCGTTGCCAACGCCGCTGCTGACAACCTCAAAGGTGTTTTACTTACGACAGTTATGGACGTACAACTTCTGCGTTTACGACTTAATAAAAAATGAAGCTCATATGTTTGTTTGGTCTGAGGATGTGGCTTCCAGGGGTTCACAAGAAATAGGGTCTTGTTTGATTCGTTTTATAAGATCTCTTCCACCAAATATTAAGCGAATGGTTGCCTACAGCGATTCTTGTGGGGGTCAAAACAAAAACAAAAATATAACCAAACTGTTTATGTTTTTGGTCAAAGCCTCCCAACTCGAAGAGATACACCATAAATTTCTTGAGCCGGGTCACACGTACATGGAGTGCGACAGGTCGTTCGGACTAATAGAGAAATGTAAAAGAAAATTTATACCACAGGATTGGAGCAATGTAATAAGATCAGCTTCTAAACGCGTCTACGTACATAATATGAGTAAGGAAAATTTTTATTCATTTGCTGATCTAAATGCCATAATAGCGGACCCCAAACTTGATATCGATAAAAATAAACTTAACTTCAGAAACATAGCTCACTTTAAATATTGCAAATTGTCAGAGACATATTCCTTCCAGTTTAAGCTTACTATAGATGACGATTTTCCTTTTTCAACATGTCAATGCCTTTTTGTTGGTAATGGTCGCCCACCAAGCACTTTGGAAAAGATATTTTGCCACATGTTGAATGAGAACTCCGTAGATATTTCAATAGAAACATGGAAAAATTTGCAGACCCTACTAGAGTACATACCACCCAGATATCATACTTTCTATAAAGAACTTAAACACGGAGGTAAAAAATCTAATTCCAAGGCCAAGAAGAAAGCAAATCAAGCAACCAAAACCAGACCTTCTACATCGGAAAATAAACACAATGATGATGGTTCTATTGAGACGGATTCAGATCCTGACAAGGGCGTGGACGATATCCCTATTCTGAACTCTGATTCTGACAGTACTGAGTAATTTTTATGTACTGCTTTATAAATTCGAAATAAATTTAAATAAATTTTGTTTTGTGAACAGTTTTTGTTTAATTTTGTACCTTATTCTGAAAATGGTTTGGATTAAAAAGGGTATAAGTGCATTTTTTAGGCCAAAAATACCTTTTATTTTGAATACAACTTTTTACCTAAAACTCTACAATTTTTTAATTAATAAAAATTATTTTACATATTACAAAGATATTTTCTGGACCTTTTTATAGTTACTAAACTTTAGGTTCAAATATCTCAAAACAAAATGATTGTTACTTATACCCTTTCTATTCTAACCCCTTTTATGATTTTTTTCTAGATATTGCTCAAAATCCTTTAAAAATTGTATAAGGTTTATTAAAGGAGGTCTGTAAATTCCTATTTATGCTGTATTTAAGTCTGTCTATTTCAAAAGTGCATTTTAAAACACTGGTTTCAGAGAAGATAAAACATTTAACATTAGCTCCCAGTGAACTCTTGGCATAAAGAATCAAACCATCATTTTTATTTTGCTTCGAATTTTTATAAAATAAGTCAAAACCCGCAATATTAAAATTACTTACCTCTTCTATGTTCCAAGTTTCAGATAAAATTAATATGTCAAGATTTTTTACCCTAAAAAACTTTATCCGAGTATAACAATAACTCATGAAAGTTTTTCTTTAAACTGCGAATATTAAAATGTAAAATGTTTAACTTTTTGGCACCCTCAAAAAATATAGAAGCCTCCGCAATACCCTCAGGCATCAGCTCCTCCTCCACCTTCAAGTTGCTATCAGCCTAAAAAAATGAAAGCATTTTTAAATTAAATTAAATTAAAAACAAAAGTGCAAGAAACTGCCTCCAAAAAATGTAAAAATATAATGAACGAAAATAATTTTATTCAATTTCAGTACTCACTCACATTAAAATCATGACATTTAAATCTAAGAAAAAAAAATAGAAATTGAATACATTTATAAAAAAATAAAAAAAAAAACATTTCCTTTTTTTAAATAAAAAGAATACCTGCATCACACTCTGTTCACCTGTAATTTTAACTACTTTCTATGATACTTATATTTTCCAAATTTTTAGTTTAAGAGAAACTTTTGAAATCTAACAGACAATTTTCTTTTCCATAAAAATATACGATGATAAATTTATTTATTCCAATATATGCTAAGATTTATTTTTTATTGTATCTATATTTATATTTTATGGGTATATAAACATAGATTTATATTTATTTAAGAATTACATATAGTTTAATTTTGTTATGTCATTTATATTTTGTTTTCAATGATTAATACTGGCAAAAATAACACCTGGATATGTAAAAACACAAAAATAAACATTGATTATTAAAAAAAAGAAAAACAAGATACAACAAAATTATACAAAACAAAAATCTAAGAATTATACATCAGATTTTTCCAGTCCCAGTTTGAACACCAATCGAAAAAATGACTGGTGGTTCAACTGAGATTGACAGCACTTCTGATGGTTCAGGTTTAAAGCCATATTTGTCAGAAAAACCAATTTTGTTTAAAAGATCCTAGTTTTATAACAGATATTTATAAAAAACAGAGCATATATAAGAAATTATTCTTTAACATAATTATTCCCTTTACTGACTCAATTGAAAAGCTATTTCGCTCTTCCGTCCATTGAGCTCAAAATAAGTGAGAAAATTCAACCAACAGTTGCATTAATCGCTGGAATGGCAAAATAAAACTTACAAATAATTAAAAGTTGTGAAGCAAGATCTAAATGCTTGCAATTTTTGAAGAAGCAACAACATTTCTGATGTAATGATAAATTTATAAATTCTTCTTCATTTTCAAATACTTTCAAAAACTCTTTTAAACAAATAATTTCATTTATTAGTTTACTGTCGTCAACATGAATTTCAAGGTTTTGAAGGTACTCCAAGGTAGGTACCACATTATCAAATTTAATATTAGGATCATGAAAAAGCATCCATTTAAAAGGTCGAAATTCAGTCAGTGGTTCTGCCAATTTATCTAAATACGAAATACATTTTTATAAAAGTGTTCGACTTGAAACCTGAAATTGTCTACCTCTGGTTGGTATCCATTTTCTATTATAGTTATGTCTTTCTTTTAATGACTTTAAAACTGTTTTTATAGTTGCACTTATTTCAAGTACTAAAATATGAACGCGACATTACTGTGAAATATGTGCATTGTTGACATGGTTACAGTTTAGGGGTCTTAGGAGAACTTTTTTCCAAACCGGACAATTATCCAAAGATAAGAAGTACATTTTTAGTAGTATTTCAAGGGCAGGGAGTATAGAAAGCCATCTTGTTTTGCTGTGGTAAAGAAAGTTGCAAAATTCTTTTAATTTTTCTGTGCGCACTGTGTAAATTGAAAAATAATTGAAAATAATGCAAACAGTATCGACTTGAAGAGAGTCAGCTCTATAATGCAAAGAGTTATGCATTATATGTTGAGACCATCCAACTCCCCTCGTCCTTTCATTTAAATTTAGTTTGAGTTTTTTAGAAACATTATTTTCTGCCTTTCTTGAAAGACCACCAAAATTTACATTTGCATTGTTCCCAACGAAAGCCACACATTTTGATGATAGGCTGACAGGCATTCTTTTTTCACAGTTAATTTAATATAATCGGCTATTACGTCTAAAGTTTCGCTGCTAAGGGATGCCAACACTAAAACTTTTGTTTGAATACCATTTTGCCAATCAAAATATTAGACAACAATTAGAAACATTGTTATTGCTCCATGATTACCGGCATCAGTACCCAATCCATTATATAAAATTAATTTTAATGTGTTTACCAGAGCCTGTTTAGCATGGGGTGCCAAGACATTGTTAACTATGGCCTCTGTTTTAGTTTTACCACAAGAAATTTTCTTGGCAAAGTCCGAGTCTGAAAATATCTACAAAAAACAGAAACTATTTTATTTCAAACACTTGCATTACTAATAAAAATTAAATCTTATTATTTGATTAAGTTTGGGCCTGCATTACATTGAGTTATATGATTGGTGATGGATGATTCCTTTGCCAGCTCTGATTTTTTTCACCAATTGTATTTTTGGGAGCAAAATATATTCACATTGTTTTATGGGAGGCTGATGTTTGCATTTCTTTTTTTAATGCTTTTCACTCGTTAAATGTTTGTCCAAGTCTCCAGATCTTCTATTAGCCATAACAATCGCATATTGAAAATTTTGCTTCTGATTCATTCCGGCGTTTTTCAGAATGCTGGTATGTGGCCTCTAATTTATCCGAAAATAAACGCTTTCTTCTTGACATTTTTTTATTAAACATAGTCACAAAGGTATAATAGCAAACAAAAACTAAGATAATGTTTTACTTACCTTACCACCAATACTTAAACGGAGCGAGAAACACTGCACTAAATAAATTGGGATTTCATAAACAACTCGATGGGTCGCCAGGCGATTTCGCATTGAGCCGGTTAAATTTTATAGTTGACCGGTTAATCGGGTGGCGTTTTGCATTTCTTTCAAAAAACCGAAATTATTTTGTGTTTTTTGTTAATTCGAAAAAGCCGGACGGGAAGAGAAGCCGGCCGGACATTAGCAAATTGTAAAAAAGAAAGACATATCCGGCTAAAGCCGGACATCTGGAAACCTTATTTAGGGCGACATAAATCTTACTGTCTACAGGAAAATAGCGTTAAGTGCATCTTTTGCTTCAGTTTAAATTTAAAATTTTTACTTTGATTTATTTTCATTATTCGTTGACATACTTATCGACAAAAAACATACCAGAGTACGTGTCCGCTTGTATAGGCTCGCCTATTTGAGTATCATAATTGTTATCGTGAATTAGGCAAGTGAGTAGAACGTTGTGTTGTTATATTGATTTATTTTCTAAATCTAAGGGCCACACTATATATATAAAATTATCAAACGTTTTAACCTTAGTAAATTACACCAATAATAATCTATATTTGAATTATGCTGATGTGCTGCCTAGTGACTTAGTATTTGTGAGTGTAAATGCATGGCTAAAAATAATTTTTTAGATACCACTGAACTACCAAGCTTAAAGAACTAGGCAGCTTTGCTGTTCAAATTAGTAAACCGATTGTTTTTTCGAACTGTACGTTACGTAGAGATAATCATTTAAGCCATGAAATAGTTTTATTGCCTATTATCTACTTGTTTAACTATTATGTAAGCTAAAGAGAAGATATCTCTAAATTAATTCAGCATAATATACCTAAGATAAACACAAGTGCAGCTTGAAGGTAATCTTCTATTTTTACATTAAGAGTTCTAGAGTTCCTATTTAAAATCAAAATATAACACACAAAACGGTCATATAGTATCGGTCTCACTCAAATGTCGGGTTGGTCTCACATCGGTACTTTAAAAAGTAAAACTTAAGTTCCATCTTGTAAAAGAAATAATAATATTCCCTCGTAAAAATAAAATAATAATATATTCTATACAAGATAAGGTTTTGTTAGTTGAAATATAAACCCATGTAGCAGCCATGTACTTCTAAAGGTCAGGCTCTCTCGGAAGTACCTGATGTACAATATAATAGATTAAGAACCCAAAAACCACGACAAATTTAGAAAAGTAAAACTTAAATTTTGTTCAAAACTAAAATCGTCGATTATACAAATAAGTATAAGGCTTGTCTCGGCATTTGTGATTTTCAGTCTTTCCAGTATATCCAGTTTCTTACTTAAAATTGGTGCGCAGAAACTGGAAATCAACAAATGTGTAGACTGATTTTGCATACTTTAATCGAGCCTACATGGACTTGTAACCCGTCTTCCTAGCTGACCGTGACTGACTTAGCAGAATCAATACAATGCAAGGTATACTCGTATATGACTGAAAAGCCATCTACTTTATCTTTAGTGTTTCCCGGATTTATTTACTATTATTTAGGTTAGGTTTACCTATGTATGATATTATAGGATAACTTGTACTTTTTACATTTTAATAATTAAACTTATTTAAAAACCGGTGTTGGGGGCTATTTATTTTATGATGATAAGTTTTTTGAAACCCATCAGATGTGAAAGGCGGTCAAAATAGTTCTCAAAAGAATTATTTTCAAATAGAATATTTCTTAGAAGGTGGATAATCAAAAATTTAAGAGTACTAGTTTAAAATCACTGACTGGAAACTACCGTTACCAACAAAAATAATCAAAATCTATACAATTTGAAATTGACAGAATTTTCATCTCATTCTAAATTTAGCAAATGTTGTTTATAAACCTTCTTTAGGCTAATAAGCGACTTGCATAACGATTTTCTGTATTTTCATCTACAGGTTCTTCACAAAGATTTCACTTAAAAAGCCTATTATACTTGTTCTTAAAACGTTGATAGTAGCAATAAAAAGTTATCTACTGTTATAGAGGGAAAGTCTTTGTGTTACGTACATTTCTAGCCAAATTAACACTATCTGTTGTATTAATGGTATACTTTGGAACAAACTTTTCACTTTCTAAAAACTAGTAATGATGGAATTCTATATCATTTATGAGTTTTTTTAAGTGTGAAATAGTACTTGTAAATTCTATAGACATTTACTTCACTCTACTTACATTTGAGTCTGTATTATTAAGTAAAATTAGCAGCAGGGCGAATTAACCAAACATACAAAAATTGATACTTTGAAAATTAACACATTCAAGAAAAGTGTTCTGTTAACCAGACAGCTTTGGCTCCTTTTATGAAAACTAGATTACTTGCAATAATTTAAGCTGTAAGAATTCAAATAAATTTATTTGTAATTGGGATTAATATTTGCCGTATTTGTGTTTAAAAAAAATTTATTTGGTCTTAAAATATTTATTTTTGGAAATATCGGTGGTCTGAGTAACACTTTCTGCTTCTATCACGAAGGTTTCTGTAGTATCGAAGTGTAAAAATTTGTACTTAAGGTTCGAATAAAGCAATTTATCTTTACCTTCCGTAATCTGAACATCTGTTGAATTGAAAAACTGTTTTTTCAAAATGTGTCTTTCCGAGTCCGTGTCTATGTTTGTAAACAATTCTGGATTTCTAAGCAGCTTTTTAAAGTTTTCTATTTAACTGTTTAACTTTTGATATTTTGATGCAACGAAAAACTCGACCTCAAATCTGAATTTACGAATTTAAAAGATAATATTAACAAAGTTAAGGTTTATTTTAGACAACATTTAAGAGTAAAGTTGATAAAGTTTAAATTTTCCTATCGGGTTTTTACTTCTTCCTTAATTCATCGATTTGCAATGATTCGAAAACGAAATTGGGGGTAGGGTTGAAATGTAGGCATTGTTGAAAAAACCTGATCTTTATCAACAGATTTTCCCGTTTGATTATGTACCTTTTCCCAAGTCGGAAGAGTTTAGCCTGACTGGCATTGTGAAATTGAAATAAATCGAACAAACATAGTATGCGTATTATATCACTTCGAACAAATATTGATAAAAAATACAAAATTAAAGGTCTTTATTTGCCTCTTCTCTATATATCACTAATAAAGTCGTAGGTATTTTTTCTTGCTAAGCTTTTACTTACAATTATTAAATTAATCTATTTATAGGAACAATACGTTTTGTTTTGTTTTCTTTTATATAGATGAAATCTGATAGAAACGATAACAAGCAACATAAATTTAACGGTAGCAAGAACACCTAGTTTCTATTGTGCCCACCCCACTCAAAACTAAAAATCATAATCAGTCTCCTAAGACTCGAATCGCCCTGTCACATAAATTCCAAACCGAATAAATTTGAATGGCATTACAACCTCCATAACACTGGCAATTATTTCTTCATTCAACAAAATATGATTTACTCGCGTCTTTCCCGCCTCTAAACTGCCAATATGCTGTATATCAAGTCCCGACTGTATAAAATAAACGTTCCATTTATGCGGAACCGTTTTTCGGGATTTACGGTCCCAATATATTTATATGGAAGGCAATTTCGCCAGCGAGATGCCTCGAACTCTTTGCCCTTTCTAATGCGAGAGAGCGAATAGAGAATAGTTGCTGAACGAATCTGGATTTTGCAGAAATATTTTTTAACCTGCACCCTGAATTATATTTCATTGTAAAGAGAATTGAGATTAATACGTTTTTAGATATACGTTAGTTGAGCGTTATACCATATCGACAGACTTTGAAGCACATTGTTTTAATATATTTCGAGTAAGAGGGTTGCGTTTAAGTAATGTAGCCCTTGGTGAGTGAGTCTGCTCTAAGGGGGAGTTTAGCTTCTTAATATAGATGCTTAATTTCTATATTTGCTGTTGAGTCTGGATAGAAACTTACCAAACTTTGAAGCCTTTTAGTTCATTAACTACCTTAACAATATAAGAGCTTGTTACGTTATATCCGTCATGTCCGCACTATCATCGAAAGAATCATAAAATTGCTAGTAAAATTAGTCTTTGTATTAAATATTCGCTTCAGTGTATTTAATTTTGTCCCCTTTTACAATTTTAAGATTGGTCTTTTTGATTATCATTAGTAGCGTCATAGAAATGCTAAGATATCCAAAAATTACTTTATCCTTTGCCTGAGAGATGTTGGTATTTATCCTTTCATGAGGCATGCAAAATAATATTAAGAAAAGCCATTGAAGATTTTTGTTTTTACTCTTCTTCTATCACTGACAATTCGGATTAAGGCAAATGGCCATTAAATTCATTCAGTCAGTGATATTAAGCAGAACCGGTTGTCTTAGGATTTTCTCTAGTTTTTTTCCATCAAAGAATTAAGTCAGAGGTGATAAAAGACCTTTAAATTTATATTTACTGATAAAGATGCCTCATTGTAGGTTTTGCAGTACTAATCCCATTTAAAATTCTGATTGAGGACTATTGAGTTAATTGCACCTGGAGCTTATTACATTACATTACAATCATGACTCATGACATCCAAATTAAGTTTACCATTTTTAGTAATTACAGTTAGTAGAAACTGGCTAAGTATACTATAATATAATAGGATCCACACCCAGAAGTAATAGTTCTCGAGTTTATGCCGACTCTAATTGATATTACTCATTAAACTTTTTCTTTCAATAACACGATACTTTACCTAGCAAAAAGTGCTCCCAGGTGATCCTTATAACTTTTTTTGGGTTAACATTTTCGGATACATATGATCTTATTGGCCAATCCATCAGGTGGGAAGATCTGAGACCGATCGCAGCCAGGATGAAAACTTTGCTCCATAAGAAGACTGGTACTTTCACGTATCTCGCTACCAGAATCCTTGAAGGTCGGTCAAAAACGCAACTGAGTTGATCCCTACACCGAGTGTTAAGTCTTACCTTGATAGGTTACAACGAATACAGAGAGAGTGTAGAATGGCTGGGTAGGTTGGAATAGCATAATCTCTTACCAGAACCACTTTTTTTAATCCTCTACTTGATATACTTTCTATTTTCGTTCAGTATATATATTTTTAACCAAAAATCATGACATCAGTTATGCATCCGAGATGCAACCTGTTTTGCCGAGTATTTCTTCGATACCGAACAATTTAAAAATGTGGCATCTTTCTTCTGAATTTATTACAACCTATGAAGTTTGATATATCGCATGGACATGTGAGTGAGACACTGGGACATTTGGAGCAAATACGAAATAATTAAAAGTAGTATGGCTAACATTGTAACCAATATTTGTTTATATTAGAAGGCCTAACTTCCTCGAAAGGAATAGTGTCAGGGCATAGCTCTTGGGAATAATTTATTATAATAAAATAAATATTCTATTATTTTCTCTTAAAATTAGGTTAAAAAAAAATTTAAAAAAATTGTACAAATCAAGCACACCATGAAGGCACTCTCCAGTCAATCAATTCGCTGTTAGGTAGCTTGCCCAAAACTTAAATAAACTATTAAACACTACTGGAGCCCTGGAACTGAAGTAGCACGGTTTTTGGATTAAAACTTAACTCTTGAGAATTTTGTTTTTGTTTGGTAATACTATATATAACCTTGTGTAAATGAATATAAAAAAAATCAACGGAACGATTTCAACCTGGTGACATAAGTTGACACATCTTTATTAGTCCATGGCCGATGGATTAACACAAAGATCTGGCAGGGGCCGAAAAGATATCGGATTAACTTGTTGATTTAAATTTAAAGTATATGAGTATGTATTTAAATCAATTTTATGTTAACGCCATAAAATCTACCGGCCTGGCAGAAAAATGCAAATGACAATATAGCTTTTTGGACTGGCCGTCAAACGCAAGATGTAGAAGTAAAGTCAAATTTACGTTCACCCATCGCATGTGGCATGGCGTCTCCCGTCGTCGACGTAAATCGTGCTACAGAATCTTCAGGAACCTTTACTGCTCGACGGGATAATTTTTTAAGAGTGTAGATTTGATTTTAATGGCGTCATCTATACAGTCTTCTGCCACTGCTATCGATCTCCTTCCTCCATGACGTTTCGACGTTGTGATGACTCTAACAGCATCAACAAGAATAGCTGCCTATCTACGGAAGTTGTGTCCGGAATCCATCTCAGAGTTACTTAATTTTTAAAACAGCAATTCCTTTTCCCATCTTATTAAATTTATTAATACTTATTCTTTAGGTCGAGCATTTAGCCTTTTGATATTGAACATAACTTCGTAAGGATTAGAGTGAATTGACTTTCAACATTTTTCGAAGAAAGAATATGCTGTGAAATTATTTTTGAAAAGGGCTAAAACTATAAATCGAAACGTCAAATAAAGTTATGATATTCAAAACTTAATCCATATATACCCAAGAAAAAAATTCAAACCATATAATAAAAATTTAGGGAATTAGAAAAAAAATTGTGGTTTCTGTTTAAAAATCATTTAAGATGATAATACAATTTTGTCTCTTACGACGTTTTGTATAGAACTCAGCAGTAACTCTATTTAGCTGAATATCCGAGTTTCAATCTTATTTTTTTCTCCGTTTCAAATGGGAACTGAACCCAAGTTTATTGATTTAGTAAATAAAATAATGTTTTGGTTGAAATGAAAAACAAAAATTTTATTTTTAACTAATTTTATTTCAGAAAACTAAAACAAATGTTTCCATAAGTTTTGCTGTAGTACCTTTAATAAAACAACAGCGAGAGCTCCCTATCGTTTCCCTCACCGATAATAGAAACATATTACCCTCTCACGACGAGTCTCTCAACGACTCGCAGCCATTACGCTAAGGCTGTTTTATGGTGTTAATGCGCGACTTTACCCCGCTAAAACGTCCCGCTTCTGAATTTATGGTTTTTTCACCCAGGCGGGCCCAACTTATTTGTCTTGCACCGCTTTATTGTTTGCTCGCGGTAGGAAGCCCGAATTAATTAACAGTTTTGATGTATATTGTTTTTGAATCATATCTTTTTAAATGATTATTTTATGGATGTCGATTAAGTTTATGTAATAAATTTAATCTCACTAGTAATACAAATATTTGAATCATATACTAGTTCATACAATTTTGGTTTCATAAATCTTTTGAACGATTGAAGATATTTAGAATTTTCTCTTCATTTTTTTGTGCTTTGGTGGATTATGTCACAAATAATCTGTCAGCGGTGACGCCTTAGTATATACAGGATGAAATTTGGGATGAAGTGTTTTCATCTAAGTTTTCCTTAGAGGATCGCCTTTACTTAAGTGCTCAGAAAAACAAAAAAAAATTTCTTCACGATTCTACCGTAAGCCCATTTTCGTATCTACCTTTGGTTTTAAAAAATACAGGGTTTAAAAATAAGTCTAATTATTTTACGTTTTATAAACGTATGGCCTTTACTGAAGTGCTCAGAAAAACAAAAACAAATTTCTTCACGATTCTCTCGTAAGCCCATTTACAGCCGCATCTACCTTTGGTTTGAAAATAAGTCTAATTATTTTACGTTTTATAAACGTACACAGGGTGTAGCATATATTTGTACAAAATTTAGAACGGCGATACAACTCTAAATATAGTTGTAAACTTTCTTCTGGTTAATGAGAGCCTGAGAAAATTCTTCTCAATTATCGAATTGAATAGGCTGCTTCATCGCGGGCATCTGAAATCAATTCAAATAAGGAATTTTTCACACTGATTTATTAAGTATTTTATTAGACTGCCATTTTGTTTTATCACTTTGAATTCGTATGAAAATTCATCAGTTCATCTCTGTATCAGACTTAATTAATTTGTGCAAAATCTGAAATCAATCGAATAAGTAATTTATCAGGCTGATTGATCATCTTGAATTTGTACCAAAATTTTATTAGCTCATCCCTATACCACACTTTTTTTGTGTGTAGAATTCGAATTCGATTAACCAAGTAGTTTTTCACACTGATACTTTAAAATTTTTACTAGTCCGCCATCTTGTTTCGCTATCTTGATTTCGCATAAAAATTTTATCAGTTCACATTGGATATCTATATCACTCTTAAATTTCATTCAAACATTGAGGTGAGTAAGAAGTTATTTACAAATATGTTTAAGCATTTTATTAGACCGCCATTTTGTTCTTTCAAATTGGATTTTTATGAATATGTTACGGTTCCTTAAATTTTTGACGAAAATTTGAAATCAATCATGTAAGTAGTTTTTTAACTATGCCGCAAAGAGACAGACATACTAACAGACGGACAGACAGATAGACAGACCAACGGAAACGGGAAAATATGTTTTTCGCCATCTAAGGTCCCTAAAACATGAAAATCTGTAAGATCCTGGTAAGGTGATTTTTTTCACGATTACAAAGTAATGATAGAATAACAGTTCAAACAGGTGTAAAACCCTATCAAGAAAAATATTGGCATTACGTTTTTATTCTTGAATAAAATCAAGTCTATTCTGCTCTCTGGAAATATCCTTCCTCAGATTATTATATACCAACCAGCATAAAGATCATAAGCAACTATAAAACTTTCTTCAGACCTTTTCTCGACTTCTCTTTAAACCTCACTCCGCCATCTGACCCCCGCAACCTGATTCGCAAATCTGCATGTATCATTTTATTGTCTTCACCGTTTGCTGTGGTCTTTTTACAATTTTTTTAGGAAAACTGATTTGTCTCCCTCTTCAGGCCAACAAGGCACACGAACTACTCTGGTTTAGTTTTCATACTGGAAACCCCTCATTTAGATATATTCTGGAAGAATTTTTGAAAACATAACATTATCTCAAAAAGAGTATCCCAGACTGATTAAAGTACACCAACGGTTTATCGTCCTCCTCACACTCTCGGCAAAAGACAGTGTTATTTATTTTTAAATTGTGAAGACTAAAATGGAGGACCACATGTACATGCGGTAGTTACATCTGGCTGTTCGTTTCTGATTGCTGAGATCCAATAAAAAAATTCTCGGAGGGTAATTCTACGACTACTAAAAGAGCAATAATAACGCATCTTTTCAAAATTAAAAAAATGGCTAGAAAGTCATTCTTTCAGTAGTATGAAAATGTACAATTAACTTATGCGAATGACAAATGTTAATATACTGTTAAAATAAATATTCTTACTCTATATTCACTCCTTTCACCATATCTTTACCAGGACCATCCTCTTAAGTGGGAGCTGGTTTGTAGTGTTAACTTAGCTGTTGATGGAATCGAGGGGTTTTGACCCGAAGAACTCGCATGACACCCATAGCCATAATGTTGGGTGGAACACCTTGACATCTATTCGATTCGCCACTGGAAGGCGCTTCCAATGGCAGCTCAATCATCGAGTAAAGTCTAGTATTTGGCCTCTCTTCCTTAGTTTATATATTTACATACAATAAACTTCGCACATAAATTCTAGATTGGGTAAAAAAGAACGTCAATTTCAATTTATTTTTTTATATTTTAGTTGTAAATAATCCAATCAATTTTTTTTGACGAGTAGGTAATTTCTTTACTTTTTTGCATGTTATAAGTTTGATGCAATCCGGCTTTGTTGTATGGGAATAACAACAAGACCATGTAAATGTTTCTACATTTTAAACCGACGTACAGGATACACCAGGTGAAAATTTTCATTTAGCGATATTTGCTGTATCAAAAATCCCGTCATCTGTAGTAAGAGAAACACATTTTTTCGAAAATTATTATTTTTTCAATTACGGGTAAAAAAACACGCCTCCCCTTGAAATTTTTGCCACGTTAAACTTTTTTGCTTTAATGAAAATTATCGCGAATTTTGCCGAATTTGACAGGGTGATTAATGGGAAGGAAGCTTAATGCCCTTTACGTCGGCAACTCGGTTAGCAATATTACATGGTATCACTAAAATACAGGGTGTCTTACGAGATTTTAACAAATTTTACCCGTTCCTAGCTTTTTTATTAGAGCCGTATAGGTATCCGCTTCCGATATAATCGATTTCTTATTGTTGATTAATTTGCCTTGCTTGTGAGTCGACCAATTCAGCTGTCAATTTAAAACTTGTAACGAATCGCTGTCTGAAACACTGTAGCCCCAGGAAACGATTTTCGATAGGGACTCTAGGACGACCTTGTTGGGGTCTTCTTTTATTCTGAGCCAGTTTCCCTGTACCTTTCAAGGTAGTTTACCTGAAGCTCTTGAGAATTTTATCCCTTTTGTTTGCCTCTCTGTATCTTAAGTCACCTATACTTATTTACTATCACAATTGTCCTGCAACCTGCATGTTTAAGGTCTCTCAGTGTTGACATACGGAAGTTTTACAGCCCCACGTTGTGCCTTTTGCTCCCGCCATTGGAGATGGATTTATTTTCATGCATGATAATGCACGTTCACACACGGTACAAGTGATAAGGGAATATATGGCAGACTCAAACATTTTCGCAGTTGATTGGCCAGCTCGAAGCCCTGATATTAACCCCATTGAGCATATATAGGACCATATGGGCAGACAGGTTCGGGTAGCAGTGAATCCCCCGCAAAAGACGCAGGAGCTCTGGATGGCACTCAACCGAATTTGGCAACACATAGACCAACAGCTTATCCACAATTTAATTTTAAGGATTATTGAAGCTCATTTGAAATAGGAAAATTGGACAAAGCCTAAATTTTTAAACACACCTGTATATGCAAAAAAAGTTTTTTAAAAATTAAGAAAAAATAATTAATAATCTTTTATATTAAACACTTTTTCCCAAACGTCTAATAAAAAAGCTAAAATCGGGTAAAATTTGTCAAAATACAGTAGAACGCCCTGTATTTTAATAATACCCTGTATTATGGTCAAAGTAAAGGGCATTGCGTTTAAGAATATTTAAATTAAATGCACCAAAACTCTAATAACAATTTTTAAAGGTCATTATTTTCAATCGCGGTATTAAGTTTATAGAAATTTTTAATCATCTTGTAAAATTCGGGATAATTTTCATTAAAGCAAAATTTCTAATACTTAACGTGGCAAAATTTTGAAGGAAAGGCGTGTTTTTTTAATCGTAATTGAAAAAAAATAATTTTGGAAGAAATGTCATTTTTTTCTTACCATCAACTAAATGATAAGGTTTTTGGTACAGCACGTACTTCCATGGAAACTGCACCCAAGACATTCATAAACCAGCGTATCCCGTACGTGAGTTTTAAATGTAATAAAATATACATGGTCTTATATCTTTTTGCCCCCTTGGAGAACAAAGCCGGGATGCATCAAACCTATTCCGTGCTAAAAAGAGAAGGAAATTACCTACTCGTCAAAGAAAAATTCATCTTTATTGGATTATTTACAATAAAAATATGGCCATTTTAAATTGACGTTCTTTTTTACCCATTCCATAATTTATGTGTGTATATAAAACGTATAGTGCAACTCCCAAGATGAAAATTAATTTTTTCTTTGAATAATGAATATTTAAGTGATTTATGTATACAATCAATTTATTACATCCAATCAAGATATTAATCGTCACGTACACCAATATTATAATTATTCTTCTTACATATTTCTACTAATTAGGGTAAAACCGCAGGTACATTATTTAATGTTTCGTGTTTCCTTTATTATTAAACACGCCATCAAAAAAGGTGCCGGTAAATAAATTTTAACATAATGAGCTTCACATCCTTTATTAAAATCATTAATAGTCGATAATTATTTCTTTGAGCGCCGCAAGTTAATCATGCATGTAATTCATTTACAAAATAAAATTGAATAAGAGGAAAAAAGTTTATAGAATCTAAGTTAACCCTTTAGGTGACAAAAGTCCTTTTTTTTAATTTCGTTAATACTCGCATAGAACGAAAGCTTTCACGGCTCTGGTCAATTAAGAAATCATGGTCCTTGGGATTCGACCGTGTCAAAAATGAAATCACTTTCCGACAGTTCGCCTTCGATTGTACGAGGCATCTTCAGGAATCTTCACTTCACGAGATCGGAACACTGAATTCTGAACGTCGGAAAGTGATTCCATTTTGACACGGTCGAATCCCAAGAACCGTGATTTCTTAATTCGTTAATACTCGTAAGTTAAAATCTGTAAATCATTAGAAAATCATGCATAGCTTTGGCGTTTTAAAATAATGCTTGGGAGCGGTGATTTCTGAAAAAATATGGTGGAAAATTATTATCCCAACGAATCATTTGACCAATTTTTTTCTTGGGAGAATTATTTCCAACTAAAAAAAGTACAATTGTTATATTACCAAAAACAGGATAATTTATTTTAAAACTATGTTTGCAAATACAAGATTCTCCATTTTCGCTAAGTTGGGCAGAAGATCTTATGGATGTGGAAGATCCATGTGTGACAAATGAAACTGTCATATAGTCTTCGCCGCCTGAATTAATTGAACAAGATTTTTTTACATTGATTTTTTAAAAATATTATTTGGCCGCCATTTCGTTTCGCCACTTGAAAATTGAAACCCATATTATCAGTCTTTACCTACTCCGCTATTCCGCAGATACTTCACAGATATTAAGTTTCTAAGTGGTTTTCGTTAAAGATCCTCTTGTTATTATGTTAAAGTGGTGTATTATTTGGGGTTAGGATCCAGTAAAAAAACAAATGCCTTTTTTTTTTAAATGTCTACGTTTCGCATCTTTATAGTTGCATCCTCAGATTTAATATCCTACATGAAACCCATATTATCAGTCCTTACCTACTCCGTTGGCCTGCAGATATTTCCTAACCCCAAAAAATACACCACTCTAACAACAAGAAGATCGTTAGCGAAAACCATTTAGAAACTTAATATGAGGGAAATTTCTACAACGGAGTAGGTAAAGACTGATAATATGGGTTTCATGCAGGATATAAAACCTATACGTGTCCTGAGAATGCAACAATAAACTTGCGAAACGTCGACAATTTAAAAATAAACTTTTGTTTTTATTACTGGATCTTAACCCCAAATAATACACCACTCTAACATAAAAACAAAAGGATGGTTTACGAAAACCATTTGGAAACTTAATATCTGGAAAAATATCTGCCGATCAACGTAGTAAGTAAATACTGATAATATGAGTTTCAAGCAGAACTAACCCTAAATAATACACCACTCTAACATAACCACAAGAGGATCGTTAACGAAAACCATGGAAACATAATATATGGGAAATATCTGTGGACAAACGGAGTAAGTAAAGACTGATAATATTGGGTTCATCCAGGATATAGAAACTATATGTATCCCGAGAATGCAACAATAAAGTTGCGAAACGTCAACTACTTAAAAATAGACATTTGTTTTTTTACGGGACCCTAACCCCAAATAATACACCACTGTAACATGACAACAAGAGGTTTGTTAACGAAAACCATTTAGAAACTTAATATCTAGGAAATATCTGCGGACTTACGGAGTAGGTAAAGACGGTTAATATGGGGGCAGGATATAGGATCTATATGTGTCCTGAGGATGCACAAATTAAGTTCCGAAACGTCGATAATTAAAAAACGTCTAGATATTAACCCCAAATAATACACCACTCTTAACACATTTTTTAACGTTGTTCAGCCATATTGAATTTTTACCAAAATATCACAAGGTCATTCTCATATGACCCTTAACCTTTGGTCAATCGGGTAAGTAGTATTTAACTATTAACTATTAGCTAGGCCGCCACATGACTCTTAACTTTTTATCAAAATTTGAAGTCAATCGGGTTAGTTCAATGCCTCGAACTGACAGACAGACCGACAGACGGGCCGACGGAATTGATGAAACATGTTTTTTGGCATCTAGGGACGCCATCCATCCATGTGTAAAAATGAGAGGGTAACTTTTTCACGATTAAAAACATTTTATTTGGCCGCCATTTTGTTCGGCCATCTTGAATTAGTACCACTATTTTACTAGATGATCCTTATACCACAATTGGTTATGGTACGCAATTTCAAATCAAACCATAAAGCAGTTATCAGTTGATTCCAACATAATACTTAATGTTTTTGCAAAATTTGCCCCATATATACGCCGCGAACAGACAGACAGACAGACAGACGGACAGAGAGACAGACAGACAGACCGACGAAATTGTTTTTCGTCATCTAGGGACCCTGAAACGTAAAGATCTGAAAAAGTCTCGGAGAGTGATTTTTTCACGATTACAATACTTCCCTTTTACGAAGGAAGTAAAAATGAATTTAAGGATATTCTGAGCGAAAATGACCCTAATGGTTTTTTCCTTAATATACATATTTATTTTCCCCCACTGGCATATCTGTCAAGGGAAAAATCTGAAGTTGTGAACATATTCGGGGACCCATTTATAATAATTTCACTAAAGTTTATAATTCATTTAGGTCTAAAACCGCGCAATGAGTGGCTACAACATATAAATTAGTTAGCTTTATTTATTAATTAGTTTTTACCTGCAAGTTTACCAAAATATTTAAAAACATTATTGATTTTTTTTGCTTAATATTTTTACGGTTTTACATATTTAATAGTATTTTTATAAATAAGTGTGTCACTTTTTCCGTAAAATGTTATGTTCCATAGAGGCTTTAGAATCATATTGTTACATTTAAAATATTGCGCTTAATAATAAGAATAGAAGTGGCTTAAAAACGCAAACACAAAACTTTTCTGTATTATTTCTTTTGATGTAACCTAAAAGGTCTATATGCTTTTACCCTATATCTCAAAATCCAAAAAACCTATATTGACTTTCTAATTTAGCAAGATATAAATTAATAAAGAAGATATCCTCTAAAAATTGAATATTCTGTACTGGGATCACTATTTATAAAGACCACCGCCCTTAATCCTTTTTTTAGCTTTCTGGAAAATAATGCCTAATACACAAATTGTAAAGATTAATTGGTAGGTCTCTAACATGCTGTTAGACAATAGTATATAACACTAGATGTCAGTTTTTTTATTATATCCATTTAAATATTGATTTTTACTAGTTTCTCTAACCCATGGTACTTTTTTTTATTATAGCAATAATATTTTAAAGAATTTTACGATAGCAAGAATAACAATGATAACATCAGTCACACTGATATTGGCCTCATCGTTTTGCAGACATTCTTCTGCAATTTTGCAATAGCATTTTCTATGAAAACGGTATTTCTTTGATTCAGATTATCAATTTCACGGGAAATCAAATTTTTTAAGGCATCATAAATAATGTGTGTTAATCAAATTTTCAAATGTCCCCATAGAAAGTTATCCATCGGCGTCATATCAGTTGCTATTTGCAGTATATCGCAAGTGAACTTTCGTTTTCAAAATGGTCGTTGAACAGCCATTTTTTCAAAATTCAACGTTTTATATGAAAAATACGGTCGCTATTTATATAATATATAATAAACTTGTTTTAATTTTTTTTTACTTGAATTTAAAATTCGTTTTGGGTACTAAGAGAATTTTTTTCACTTCTTATTTAATCGAAAGAGCATTTTACTCCAATATTTCTAATGGCACCTTTTTTTTTTGGGCATTCGCCATAAAAATACGCTTTTAAAGATGTGTCGCATGCTAAACTTTTATTTTCAGGATAGCGATATGCCACCATTTTTGGCAAATCTAGATAGATTTTATTTGAAATAAATAGGTATTTTAGTGATTGTGAAAATAAAGGTTAAATTTCATACATCCTTAAAAATTAATTTTACGGCCAAAATAACTGTATAAAAAACATACAAGGTGCTCATCAAACTCTTTCTATCGGACTTGCATTGTCCTTGTTATTTCGGTTCCACAATGTTTCGAATGGTAACTATCTCCAATTGTTTTCAAGTGTAAACTAAATGTTAACTCTAAAGTCTCCTGAACATGGCTTGCGTCCTTTCTATGAAAGTTGTTTCTATAAACTTTCGTTTTCGTCAGTGCTGCTCCCTCTGCAAAATTTTAGCCTCCGACGTCTGCATCCGGTGTTGGTTTTTTGACATCTCTCCCTTTTGAGTATGATTATAATGCTTTTTGACTCTTATACTAAGAGGGCGTTTTGTCTGTCCAATTTGCAAGTCACCACATTCACACTGGATTTGGTAAATGCATTCTTTTTTCTTATCGATGTCCTTTGGCTTAGTTTTTGTTAGAAGGCTTCCTAACGTATTTCCCGATTTAAAACCGGTTTTGCCTTGAAATCCCTGGCTATTCTCTGAATCTTTCCAGATGTTCTCTTTATTTATGGTATTGTAGGAAAATGGTGTTGTTTCTTGTAGATTGGAATGTGCTGTAGTGTGATGATCATTTTGTATTTTTGATATTGTATTACTTATCATTCTTTCAGAGTAACCATTCTGTAGCAGATCTTTTTTTATGTTTTCAATTTTTGCCTTTTTATGTTTGTAATTATTTGAAATTGTTACAGCTGTGTTGTAAAGATAATGTTCTCTTTTGTTACTGCAGAATGGTTAAAACTCCAGTTGAGATATTGTCCAGTGTGTGTAGGTTTTCGGTTCACTGAAGTTCTGATGGCCTCTGCAGATCGCTTAACGAGAACGTCAAGAAAAGGCAAAGAGGAATTTTTCTTTTTCTCCGTTGTAAATATATTTTCTTATGCTATGACTGAAAAATTCTGTCAAATGGTTGACATTTGCAGTCCAAATAATAAAAGTATCATCTACACACCTAAGCCCTGGCTACCACTGGAGAGACGGATGACCCCATCGGAAGACCATCATCTTGTGTGTAAAACCTATCTTTCACTTAAAAGTTGGAGTCACGGAGACAGCAATCCAATAATTCCATCACACTAACTAGAGGCAACGCCGTTCGTTCAAAGAATGTTTCGTCTTCCCTGAACTTTTGCCTTATTATGCCTAATGATTCACATATCGGAACATTTGTGTATAAACATTCTACATCAAAACTAACAAATCTGTCTTATTGCCCTAGTGTAATATCCTTAAGAATCTTAACAAAATGGTTCGAATTTTGAACAAATGCATTCATCTTACCTTGTAAAGGTTGAAGGATTTCGCCAAATGTTTGGTTAGGTTAAGTTAGGTAGCACAGTAGCAGGTTAAGCACTTGTTGGTGTGTCTCTAGAGCTAGTGATTGATCTTAGAGGCAAGTTCGACTTGTGGATCTTTGGCAAGCCATAAAGATGAGGTAGCTTGTTGTAGTGTGGCGTTAACTTACTGCGTATCCTAGGATGTAAGCACTATATTTCAGTGTTCAATGTACTGTATACCTTGCTTCTGGTCATGTATGTCAGTGTTCATAACTACTATAGCATTCCATTTGTCTGCAGGAAAAATCTTTATGGAACTGTCTGCAGGAAGCATCTTTATAGATCTGTTGCAGAATGGTTACTCTGAAAATTTAATAAGTCATACAATATCAAAATTACAAAATGATCATCGTACTACGACGATCTACAATAAATAACACCATTTCTCATAACACCCTATATAAAGTGAACATCTGAAAAGATTCAGAGAATAGCCAGAGATTTCAAGATCAAAACCGCTTTTAAATCGGGAAATACGTTAAGAAGCCTTCTAACAAAAACTAAGCCAAAGGACATTGATAAGAAAAAAAATGCATACCACATCCAGTGCGAATGCGGTAACTCGTGCATTGGAGAGACAAAACGTCCTCTTAGTATAAGAGTCTAAGAGCATTTTAATCATACTGAAAAGAGACGTCAAAATCGGGCATAGAGAAATGTAGTGGTCGGAGGCTAAAATTTTTCATAGGGAGCAACACTGGCGAAAATGAAAGTTTATAGAAGTAGCTTTCATAGAAAGGAATCAAGACATATTCAGTAAGCCTAGCGTCGATATTCCAAACATATGGAAGCCGCTTCTAGCTCAGACTGACCTCCTAAAACTTCGCGGTTTAGGTAACCAGGGGGCGAAGACTTCACGCATCATCGCACACGACTAGTCTATAAGCTTAGAGGTAGCTTTCGAGCTTTAAGTTTACACTTGAAAACGATTGAAAAGAGTAACCATTAGAAACGTTGTGAAACCGAAATAATAAAGATAATACAAATCCGACAGAACGAGTTTAATGAACAGTTTACATTGTCTACCACCTTTAAACATATAAGACGATATTCAAAATATTCCAGTAAATTGCTTTTTCGGTAAAACAAGAAGTATAATAATAATAAAAAATTCAATTATTATTCAAAAACATTTTTAAATCAAACTGTTATAAAGCTTATTTTGGACTATTTAAAATAAGTATTTCATAAAAAGTGACTGCATTTTTTTCATAAAGCGCCAATGTTTGAAAACAAAAGTTAACTCTTGATATATCGTTCAAAAATTAATTCTAGGCTGAATACGTCCATAAAAATATACACGATCCTATTTAAAATCAGAAAATGTGTCACTTTCCGGTGAACCGGAAAAAACTTTTAATTGTTTCTTAATAAAATTTTTGCCTCTTATGTCTAAAAAAATGGCAGCCTGCTGGCTCCATGTCACCCGATTGTGGCAAATATGGTTCTAAAACAACTCCTGAATTTTTAAAAATAACAAAGTTAGAGAGAAAATAAAAAACCCGTTTGAAGAAAATGTTCAGTACTTAAAATACAAATAAAAATTTTGAAATTTAAATTGGTTTCTATGCCACAGGGTGTTGAAATATACGTAATTGATCTATGGGATCGTTAGGTATCTAACTAATCTTGACATATTTTTGCACTCCCTATATAATTTCTGGGTAGTGAAAACCCTACAGATTATAAAAAAATGTGACACTGATTTAACTGACCAAAACGAGATTATAAAAAAATTAAGTTAGGGTTTCTCTAGCAAGAAAACTTTACATCAAACGACTAACAAAAGGCTACAGCATAAAATGTAGAAAAATCTAATTTTTTCAAAAAACAATCTTATTTCAAAAATATTAAAAAATTTAAGAATCCTTTTTGTAAATTTTCGGGAAAAATAAAATATTGGAGTCTTTTTAACCCCTTGTATAAATGTCATTTTAGCTTAGGTAGGTTTTATGACTAAAATTAGTAATAAAAGTTGCAAGATATAGCTAAAAATCGCATCCCAGTATCTCGTCTCATTTTGAAAATATTCGAATTTAAATTTTACCTAAAAATTCGCTTGTCCCGTTTGCTTTGTCCAGCAATTTATATTTGCCAAAACACGATAATTGGTCAATCTAATTATCACTCTGGTATGATAATACAGGTGAATCCGCTAGCCTAATATATGTAAACTGTCTTTGTATAAATAACTTTTAAATGACTTATGTAATTAACGCATTCGTATTTGTAAAAAAAAAACCCATAGTTAAATATATACTAATGACTTAAAATTATGGTGACTGACATCGGTGCGATAATTGTATTTTAATAATATATGAAACAAAGGTTTGGTCTTTGCTAGGACTCATGTCGTTATCAGAGACGTGAGAGGAGATGTATATTAAAAAAATCAAAGATTAATTGACTTACCTGCAAGGATGATTAATCGTAATTTTCCTATCTTGTTACTTTTATTTTACTAGTACCAGTTTGCTGTTCACTCTCGATTTTTAGATTCACCAAAATAATATTAAAAATAAAATCGCACAATTTTATTTATTTAAGCTTTCCGGGGTGCCACACGTTCCCCTATATATGTAAACTAGGAAAATGTTTTTGTTTAGGATCTAACGTACTTTTTTCCAAGTTAACTATAAACCCTAATTTTCCGAGCAGTTTTAATGTGGTTTTGGTATTTATTATGCATTCTGATTTCTACTCCAGACAAAAAAACAGCTATTATACCCAAGTCGAAGGTTCTTTGCTACTGGTTTAAGAAGTTTGGTAAATATATAAGGGGCTATGTTAAGACCGAACGGTAAACACTTAAATTGATATAAGCAATCATTGAATTAAATCTATAAAGATATTTTTTTCATATTTTTTCTTTATCGCTACTAAAAAGTATGCTTCTTTAAAATCTATTTTTAAATTTAAGATCACGCGATCTGTCCTACTTTGTATATATAATATATATATATATATATATATATATATATATATATATATATATATATACATATAAGAAAAAACCTACCTGAACTATCTTGTGTTGTACAATGGGTAGAATAAGATGAATCACTAAATTTTATTTATTTGTTATTGCATTTCAGGCAATGGCCTTTTAAGTTTCTTAATTTTACTACTCTTGTCGACCTTTCTAGGTGAATTGACCCTTTTTGACATCTTAACGCACTTTCTAACACAATTGTTTTTTTGTCTGCGAAGTCGATTCGATGCCGACGAGCACGGAAGCGAAATAACGCAAGAGATCGACAGTTGAAAATATCAGACGGGAAGATGAATCATTGTGATTGTAAATTTTAAAAAGATTCGTGCTGATGGATAGATTTTCGGAAACTACACTGTAATAATTATATCAAGGACAAGCGACAGAAAATTTTAATACGGGGTGGATCTATATAAAATAACTAAAAATAATTTATTACCCAAAAAAAAACGAATCTAACAAAGATAAGCTTTCTAGTATATCGGCGAGGAGCACCTTAATCCTGAAATCGCCTTCAAAAGTGTTATTCCAAATCATCCCTAAAATCGCAAAATTACCTACGTAAATAAAAAAATCGATATCGAAATCACATGGTTTCGCATGACGGAAATCGCCAAGTTTTTTGCAGATTGGAATGCCTGTTGGGTGCCGCCTAGATCTTTTTCTTTTTGGTGTTTAACTGAGATAAGAAATACAATAATAATCGACCTTGTATTTTTGTAATCTGTGTTATTGCTTTAACTGTCAAAGGGAGGGCGAAGTGCAAAAATGTTTACCGGTCAATTTGTCTTTTGACCACTCACAGTCAATTTTCAGGAGCAAAAGCCATATGCAATTAACGCCAAAGCATACTCTTTCTATTTTTGTATACGGGGTGACCAGTAAAGTCTGCATCATATGGATTTTTTTTTAATAATTGATTTAAGTACAATTTGAGTTCGTAAACAGTTTTTGCTCGAAAAATAATCCCACATGACCATACTAAACTTAGTCACATGATTCGCTGTCATTATGCTGTCAAAAATGATAAAAAAACTGCCCTTATTTTTAATTTTTTCCAAATTGGTAAAGGAAAATAATATTTTTTTTTACTTCTATGCGATTTTTTCAGATCTTCACATTTCAGGATCCCAGTCCCTCCGTCGGACTGTCTGTCTATTCGCGGCATAGCTAAAAAACTATTTACCTGATTGATTTTGGTCAAAAATTAAGGGTAATATGGGGATGACCTGGTAACAATTGGTATAAATTCAATTTGGCGAAACAAAATGGCAGCCTAGCGAAATGTTAAAAAGTTATTATTAAAAAACTACGTATCCAATTTATCTCAAATTTTGCACAGACATAAAATATTATGTTGGAATCAATTGGTAACATTTTAGTACCAATCCAAGATACCGGACCAAAATGGCGGCTTAATAAAATATTTAAAAATTCAGTCTTAAAAAACTGCTTAATGGATTGATTTCAAATGTGGTACTAATTTAAGATGGCTGAACATAATGGCAGCCAAATAAAATGTTTGTAATCGGGAAAAAATCACCTTGTCAGGTTTTACGTTTTAGCGTCTATAGATGCCAAAAAGTATGTTTTAACAATTCCGTCGCCCCGTCTGTCAGTCAGTCTGTCTGCCGGCATAGCTTAAATACTTCTTACCCGACTGTGTTCAAATTTTGAACAAGAATTAAGGGTCATATGGGGATGACATGTTAATATTTTGGTTAAAATCCATTATGGCGACACAAAACGGCGACCTAGTGAAATGTTAAAAAAAATATTATTAAAAGACTACTTACCCAGTTTATCTCAAATTTTGCATCAAAGTTTTATGTTGGAATCAACTGGTAAAAGTTTGCTGCGAATCCAAGATGGCGGCTTAATAAAATATTTAAAGATTCGGCCTGAAAAAACTACTTAATGGATTGATTTCAAATTGTGTGCCATAACTAATTGTGGTATAGAAATCAACTAGTAACATTGTGATACTAAATAAATTAAGATAGCCGAACAAAATGGCGGCCAAATAAAATCTTTGTAATAGTAAAAAACCACCCTCTCAGTTTTTATCGATCTTCACGTTTTAACGTCCCTAAATGGCAAAAAAAATATGTTTTATCAATTCCGTCTGCCGGTCTGTCTGTCTGTCTGTCAGTTCGCCGCATAGCTTAAAAACTACTTACCCGATTGACTTCAAATTGTGATTAAATATTAAGGGTCATATGTGAATGATCTGGTAATATTTTGATAAAAATCCAATATGGCGAAACAAATGGCGGCCTAGTGAAATGTTAAAAAAATTACTATCAAGAAACTAGTTATCCAATTGATCTCAAATTTAGCACAAACATCAAGTATATTTGGAATCAACTGGAAAAATTCTGATACAAATCCAAGATGGCGGAATAAAATGGCAGCATAATAAAATATTTAAAAATTCAGCCCGAAAAAAAATATTTAATGGATTTAGGGGTCATACGGGGATAACCTGGTAATATTTTGATAAAAATCTAATATTGCGAAATAAAATAGCGACCTAGTGAAATGTTAGAAAATTATTATTAAAAAACTACTTATCCAATTTTTTTCAAATTTTGCACAAAATTAGAGTATTATGTTGGAATTAACCAAGCGGTGCGGTAAAGGTAAGTGACGTAATCGGACGACCCCAGTTCGCATGAATAGCATGTGTTTACGTGAGATTTCGAAGGGTTTTGTTGATTTAGAGCGATTTTGATAATTAATTATTAAATAATAAAGTATAAATTCATTGAATTTTGGTATATTAACGACTAGGTAAGGTATCTTTGTTTTTTATGATAGATTATAGGTAAGATAGGACTATATTATAACCTATTATTAATACTGAGCATTTTAAACCCGAAGATTATGAGCATGACTTGCAAGCTGAACTTCTTGGTTTGCCACCCAAAAGAAAATTAAAAAATACAGGTAGGTAATATAATGATGATCAATAAAACGTTCTTCGAAAGTCTAATGTAATTAGTCGACGTTTCGACCTCATAGAGGACCTCTTCAGGACTCTAAGACTTAAGAACTAGTGTTACAATTTTTTTTATATAAAGGGCAATGTTATTTAAAAACATATATGAGAACAAGTACAAAAAGCTATAGCGTATCTTACTGCAGTTGAAATACATATTAAAACACGTAAGCATATAAAAAAAACAGAAGACACAATGTACTTAGGACAACACAATGACTTAAATAGTGATAAAATAAATTAAGATTAAAATTAAGTTTCACTAGCAGGCATTACTCGAGGCATTAGCATACTTACATACAAATGCCTTTTACGGTGTAAAACTTAACTATATACAATTGGGGAACATTATTTTGATGGTAAGTATTTTGGAGTGTCGTTGGTATCATTTAATATAGAACAATAAAATTACTGTTGTTGAGGTAGGAATATTATCAGTGTGCGATATAAAAATGTCTTTTTTTTTATACTTTCTGGTGTGATTATTGCCAGTCAGTAATACAAATAAGATGGAAATTGGTATATTTATTAATTTACTGCACAGAATGTTCTACAAATTTTAAAATATAGTAGGTTCCACACACAAACCTTTGGTATATTGTTTTGTATTAATATTGGTTGTGTGCTTTTTTATTTCGATCATTTCATTTAGCAGATGTTTTTGAAAGTTGTTTTGTTTAGCGAAAATAATGGTTATATCAAAATTGAAGATATCTAAATTTTCGAAGTGTTCTGCCAAGACAGTTTTTTTCTTATCATTCTCCAGATTCACAGGTATTACACTCCTTTAATGCTCAACTACACGAGTTTTTAAGTATCTACCTGATTGACCTATGTATACAGCATTACATTCCAAGCAAGCTTATATTGTTTTCATGTATGTTTTTAAAGAACATTATATAAAAAAATATGTAACATCAGTTTTACATTACATTAGATTTTCTAACTGCATTTTATTAATCATCATCCAACCAAAATACCTCCCAAAATAGCTGTTTTCTACTGTACTTGAATGACCAAGCGAAGATTAAACAGGAAGTACCAAGCGAAGATACAGACGAAAAAGTTATTAAAAAGATGAAGAAAATAATTACTTAGTTTTAATTGTTTTGATATGTAAAATTCGTATTTTTTTTTAAATAAAGATCTATTTGGCAAAATATTCCATTCTCAAAGTGGAGTTCAAATATTATAGACACAAATAAAACATGAAGTCTTCCTCCATAAAGTTTAATTGGAATTACATTTCTATTCAACCTGTTTCTAAAAGAGATCTCATAATTGTCAGAAATATTTAATAAATTTTTGTAACAACAAATATAATTAATATGACGTTTACTTTTTTAAAAAATATACCTCCTGGAGATGTAGTTATATTTATTCAAAACATCGGATAGAGATTTAATTTCATTTAAACTTTGTAAATTTCATTTGTGTCGAAATATTTATCTGTTTTATTTATTAGGATTGTGTAGGCATACCTAACTACCTATCTATAGTTTAATTTTTTTATTTTTAAAATTTTCTCCACAAAATTTTTACTAATTTATAACTGTCAATATTTCATTAACTAATTATATTTTAATCAAACTATTAGTAGATAATGAAAAATTAGTGAAATTTGTTGCCTACTTTTTTGACCTAACGAAAAAGATAGTGCTATCGATTAATATTAGGTTCGAGAGAAAGGGCTAGTATACGCGTCGGCGTTCGCGGTCGCCCGGTGACGCATACCAGCGGGGACTGCGGTAAGGGGAAGCGTAGGGTAAACTATTGGAGTTAACAGGCCTTGGGAATCAACTGGTACAAATCCAACATGGCGGAACAAAATGGCGGCTTAATAAAATATTTTAAAATTCAGCCTGAAAAAAACTACTCAATGGATTGATTTCAAATTGTACATAACTAATTGTGGAAAAATGTTTGCAATCGTAAAAAATAACCCTCTCAGGTTTTACATATCTTAACGTTTTAGCGACCCTAGATGCTCAAAAATATGTTTTATTGATTCCGTCAGTCCGTCTGTCGATCTGTCTGTCAGTTCACGACATAATTTAAAAACTACTTACCAGATTGACTGCAAATTTTAGCCAAAAATTATGGATTATATGGGGATGACACGGAAACATTTTGCTAAAAATCCAATATGGCGGAATAATGTTGAAAAAAATATCACTAAAAGAACAAATTATCCAGTTTACCTCAAATTTTACATAAAAATCCAGTGTTACGTTGGAATGAACTGGTAACATTTTAATATGAATCCGAGATGGCAAAACAAAATAGCCGCCTTATTAAATATTTTAAAAATCAACTTGTTACCATATAACTTATGAAATTAATTTTTATTTAAGAAAAATGTGTGAGATAAACTGGTAAAAGAAGGCGGCCGAATAAAAAATCAACGTAAAAAAATCTTGTTCAATTGCTTTAAATTTTGCATAAAAATTAAATGTGAAAATAGGATGAACTGGTACGAATTCAACATGACGTAACAAAATGGCAATATGATGGAAGAAAAAATATATATATATATATATATATATATATATATATATATATATACATATACAGGGTGTTTCACAACTTATCCACGAAATTTTAACCACATATGCACTGTTACGAAAGAAGTTGATTTCTCAAAAAAAAATGTAATAAAAGTCGTACAGAAATCGAGATAATAAAATAATACAGTTTACCAGTTCACTTACTTATAAAAGCTGTTCAAAATTGTTTCCATTGGCTTCAATGCAAGCTTGGGCGCGCCTAATCCAATTTCGGCGCACTAACTGAAATACACCTCCTTCCTGCTGTGCTTGAAGTCTCAAATTATCGGCAGCCACTGTGATTCGGTCACGCAGATCTTCAATATTCTGAACTGGAGTACGGTATACCTCGTTTTTCAAGTATCCCCATAAAAAGAAGTCCAGAGGATTTAGATCGGGAGACCGTGGAGGCCATGCAATTGGTCCACCCCTACCGATCCAGCGAATCTGCTGTACCTCATTCAAAAAATTACGAAAACGAAAATGCGGAGGTGGCCCATCATGCAGAAACCACATCCTTGCTCGGACCGACCGCCAATGGCACATCTTCAAGAAGGACCGGCAAATCATTCCGAAGAAATTCCAAATACTGGTGACCATCCATCCGATCTGGCAATATGAACGGTCCAATTAGACGTTCATCGACAATACCTGCCCACATGTTTAAAGAAAAACGATGTTGGAAGTTTGTCTGGACTATTGCGTGAGGATTTTCAAAGGACCAAACGTGTGTATTGTAAAGATTGGTTATACCATTACAAGTAAAAATTGATTCATCGGTGGCAAAAATATCAGTTGTAAAACGGGCATTTCGAGCATTTTTTTGCAACAACCACTCACAAAATCTTATTCTGAGGGGGTAATCTGTGGGTAGCAACGCCTGGACTGTCTGGACGTGATAAGGGTACAGTTGGGCTTCATGTAATATGCGCCACGCTGTCGCATGTGAGACTTCTGGTACCTGTTGGGCTAACCTCCTTGTGCTTGTTCTTGGATTTTCTTCCACAATATGCAAAATTTCTTCTTCGGCGTTTAAAACGCGTTGTGGGCGAACCCGACCCCCATCCACCCCACGTCTGGGGCGCAAATCTCCACTAGCGCGTGCACGTAAAACAATTGAAGTAAATGTGTGGGGACGTGGTATGTGCCTATTCGGAAATCGGTTTGCATACAAACGAGAAGCCGCTTGCGAATTTTGCCCTGCTTCTCCGTACGCTAAAACAATATCCACTAACTCCTCATTACTGTACACATGTGCCATTTTTAATAAATATCGAAAAACATAAACTCGCAAAACACTTTTTTTAAATTCACAAAAATCGACCGTTGTTCATTCAGATCACTCACGATACAGATTAAACAATATTTACATGTTCTTATCAATATGAAAAACCAAAAATTCCTGGTATTTTGTTTTCTTTAGTGGATTGATACAACATTTGCTACAAGAAATTATTAATGAGTGTTGTGATATCGCAACGATGAGCGCAAAATACAGATATTTATTTTTTATTTTGTTATTGACACTCAGAATTATAACTTAATTTCTGTAGGACTTTTATTACTTTTTTTTAGAAATCAACTTCTTTCGTAACAGTGCATATGTGATTAAAATTTCGTGGATAAGTTGTGAAACACCCTTTATATATAATATGACTATGTACCGAATTACATTGGGTGACACTTCACTATTCCTAACGAATAGAACGAATATCATAACGAGGGAAGTTTCGGGTAAAGGAAATCTACCGATTTTTTTGATGCCGAATCTAATAATTTTTTTTATTTATTTTTTAACTTTACAGAATTTAGTTCCATTTTTGATCAATTTATTGCCAAAACGCATTTACTTATCAAGTTATTACCTCTATTTACTTTTTAATGCAAACCAACCTGAGAAAACCCTTTTTTCTATTTCTATATCGTTCTTCCTAAAAATAAAAGGAATATTTTTATTAAATGATTAAAATACCCAAATAACGTCTAAATAATAAAATAGCCTATACTATTAATATATACTGCAATAATAGTTTAATACAGGTTTGATTATATTTTATCCATTTATCATTTTTTAAAACTTTGAGAAAAAAGGTAGTGTTTCTGCTATTCTTTGAAAAAAAAAATGCTAAATTTGACTGGTAAGATAAATCACGTGATTAACTGTTGAATTTTGTCATTTTACATTATTTTTCAAGCAAAACCTTTTGCAAATTCACGTTTACTAAGACCAGTTATTAAAAAAAATTCCCATATGATACTGGTCACAATCTATATCTGTATACATTTTTGTGTCTTCAGAACACGAGAAATATTTTTTAGAAAGAAATATTATGATATCTATACGGATGTTTATGTATCTATGTGTGTGTATGCACAATTTACAATTCGTTTCAAATTAGCACTAGAAATAGTCTAAATCAATGTTTTGCGGAGATTAAATCTTGGATATTATGAACGTAGATATTTTTGAGACCAATAAAAATGCAAAAAAAATATATTTTGAGAACGCCCAAGCCGATATAATTAGTCAAATTGAAAAGAAAGTTTTAGTTTTTTTACCTAACGGTGAACACCTCAAACTTTTTTTTGTGTATAAATATATATTTATTCATTTCACAAAGTAGCTCTAGAGACAGTAAACAGCCCACCCAAAGCAAAAATATGTTTGGTATTTTAAAACGGGTAATAAAAAAATGGTAAAACCCGTCAAATTTCTTTTATCTCTTTGTATATACAATATTTATTTTACTATACTACCAACCCAATTGGCTTCATTCAAATTTTGGTCGAAAACTAAGGGTCATATGAGGTCACCTGGTAACATTTTGGCAAAAATCCAATATGGCGCAACAGAATGGCGGCCTAGTGAAATGTTAAAAAAATGTATTGTTAAAAAACTACTTATCCAATTCATCTCAAATTTTGCACAAACATCAACTATTATGTTGGAATCAACTGGTATCATTTTGGTACGAATCCAAATTGGTGGATCAAAATAGCGGCTTAATAAAATATTTAAAAATTCAGCCGGAAAAAACTGCTTAATTGTTTGATTTCAAATTGTGTGCCATAACTAATTGTGGCACTAATTCAAGATGGCCGAACAAAATGGCGGCTAAATAAAATGTTTGTAATCGTGAAAAAATCACCATCATATATATCTTTACGTTTTAGCGTCTCTGGTTGCCAAAAAGTATGTTTTATCAATTCCGTCGCTTCGTCTGTCTGCCAGTTCGCGGCATAGCTTAAAGACTACTTACCTGATTAACTTCTAATTCTGATAAAAAATTAAGGGTCATATGGGGATGACCTGGGAATAGTTTGGTAACAATCCACTAAGGCAAAGCAAAATGGCGGCCTAGTGAAATGTAAAAAAAATTAATATTAATAAACTACTTATCCAATTTTGGTACGAATTTAAGAAAGCGGCATAATAGATTATTTAAAAATTCAGCCTGGAAAAACTACTTAATGAATCGAGTTCAAATTATGTGTCATAACTAATTGTGGTATAGGGATCAACTAGTAAAACTGTGTTACTAATTCAAGATGGCGGCCAAATAAAATGTTTGTGATCGTGAAAAAAATCACCCTTTCAGGTTTTGCATATCTTCACGTTTTAGCATCCCTAAATGCCAAAAAACATTATTTGTCAATTCCGTCGGTCCGTCTGTCAGTCTGTCTGTCTGTCAGTTTACGACATAGCTTAAAAACTACTTACCTGATTGACTTCCAATTTTGTTCAAAAATTAAGGGTTATATGGGGATGATCTGCTATATTTTGGTATAAATCCAATAAGGCGGAACAATAATAAAAAACATTGTTAGATTGGTGTATTATTTGGGGTTAGGATCCAGTTTAAAAAACAAAAGTCTTTTTTTAAATTGTCGACGTCTCGCAAATTTTTTGTAGCATCCTCAGGACACAAATATAAATTCTATATTCTCTATGAAACCCATATTATCAGTCTTTACTTACTCTGTTGGTTTCCAGATATGTCCCAGATATTAAGTTTCTAAATGGATTTCGTTAACGATTCTCTAGTTGTTATGTCAGAGTGGTATATTATTGTGGGTTAGGATTGAGTAAAAAAAAGCCTTTGTTTAAATTTTCGATGTTGCACAAGTTTATTGTTGCATCCTAAGGACATTTATAGATTCTATATCCTGTATGAAATCCATATTATCAGTTTTTACCTATTCCGTTAGTTCGCAGGTATTTCATAACTATTCAGTTTCTAAATGCTTTTTGTTAACGATTCTCTTGTTGTTATGTTAGAGTGGTGTATTGTTTCGGATTAGGATCCAGAAAAAAAACAAGCCTTTTTTTAAATGGTCGACGTTTCGCAACTTTATTGTTGCATCCTCTGGAGACATATAGTTTCTATATCCTGGTGAAACCCATATTATCAGTTTTTACCTACTCTAAGTTACTAATGGGTTTCGTTAACGATCCTCTTGTTGTTAAGTTAGAGTGGTGTATTATTTTAGGTTAAGATACAGTAAAAAAACAAAAGTCTGTTTTTTAATTCTCGACATTTCGCAACTTTATTGCAGCATCCTCAGGACACATAGATTTTATACCCTGCATAAAACCCCTATTATCAGTAGTTACCTACCCCGTTCGTTCGCAAATATTAAGGTTTTCGTTAACGATCGTCTTGTTTTTATCTTAGAGTGGTGTATTTATTATTTGGGGCTATGATAAATCTGCGGACCAATGAGGTAGGTAAAGACTGATAATATGGATTTCATGCAGGATATAGAATCTATATATGTGCCCTGAGGATGCAATAATAAATTTGCGAAACGTCGATAATTTAAAAAAAGGCTCTTTTTTGCATGATCCTAACCGCAAATTATACACCACTCTAACATAACAACAAAAGGATCGTTAACGAAAACACATCAGAAAGGTAAAAAATTATTACTAAAAAAAACTAATTATCCATTAAACCTCAGATTTTTTATTGTGTTATATAACAATAAACTGGTAATATTTGTGTGTGAATCCGACTTAGCAAAACAAAATAGGGGCATAATAATATAGCCTGAAAATAATATTTATTAAATTAATTTCATTTTCTGTGCAATAATTAAGTGTGATATAGAGATAAATTGGTAAAGTTAAGGAACGAGTTTAAGATGGTGAAACAAAATGGCGGCCAAATAAAATTTTTAAAAATTCAACGTAAAAAAATCTTGTTCAATTGCAATTTTGCAGAAAAATTAAATGTAAAAATGGGATAAACTGGCATGAATTCAACGTGGCGTAACAAATTGGGGGTATGTGTCAATGTAAAAACTGCTTATTGAATTTATTTTAAACTATGCTTAAAAGTCAATTGTGGTATAGGTAGAAAGAAACTAGTAAAATATTGGTTGGAATCTAAAATGATGGAACAAAATGTCGCCCAATGAAAATGTTTGAAAGAACAGTATTAGTAACACATATGCACTGTGACTATGTACTGAACTAAACACACACTTCATTATTCATAACAAATGGAAAAATATCATAACGAGGGAAGTTCCGGGTAAAGGAAATTTACCGATTTTTTTAGTTTCCTAACTCTTAGCTTTAAAAAAAAGACAAGACAAATTTATTTTATTTATTTGTGTATAAAAACATTTTTTGCCTTACGTAGGGTTAACCTAAAATTATGAAACAGTTCCCCAAAAACAAAATTAAAAATGTATGTGATTTTAAATGATGGAGGGCGCATACGTTTTTTTACTTCATATGGATCACCGTACTACCACTTAGGGGGTGAAACAGATTTTTTGGGAAAATATTTTTTTGATTTGTTACTTATTATTACTATTTTCAGAAAATAGCAAAACCCATCAAGTTTACATTGTTTCGTTTTGCATATAAACCTCAACTTGAGAAAACCAATAAATATCATATATATGACAAAATACAAGTTTGCGAAACTACATTCTTTTAAATTTTGATTCGTTTGCGGAAAGATTTCTTCGGACTTTTGCACTTTTAGCTATTTATAAAATTAATAATTAAAATTAGATATTCAACTTTTTTAAATAGCTGGTCTCCGTGATATTATATTTTAGGTCAGAAAAAAAAACTTAACACCCGGTATAGATAACGATATGTATAATCCCCCAATGCGAGTGAATGTGACAGGAATTGCTACTAAGAGCGTTTTATGGGCAATAAAATAGTAATGGGCCCCCTAAAATGCCTAGTGTGTTTACTTTTTAAAAGGTTTTTTATGGAGCGACACGTTACTTGCATAGATTTGACGACCGATGAACTTTTGAGAGCTCTCAGGAACATAAAGAATTTATTAGGACCGAAAATGGTGCTGTCATTCTAAAATAATGTCAAACGCTGATTCTAAACGATATCGAATTTATTGATTGTGATAGAACTAGGGTAATGCTGAAAATGAAACGAGATTTATTTGTATGCGTATTTAAACTTTAAAAATGAGTATAGTACAGGATCAAAATTCTTAATAAAATTAATAGTAAATATTGGCAAAAATTAAAAAAAGAAAGATTAGCAAAATTACTATCACTTTGACTCTCTATTTCCAAAACCTATCTACGTATAAGGTGAATACAGAGAGTGGCTTAGCCGGGTTTCATGAGGCCCTAGCGTAAAATAATGTATAGGGTTCTTAGATAACTGTGACACAAAACATATTAACTACAAATATATATTTTAATTTTTCAATAAACCAAACTAAGATAGAGAAACGAATAATAAGACATACAAAATATTTACTGCATCATAAACAAATAATAAAAAAAATTTCAACATAAGAAATATCAGACACTATTCAATCCAAATTCTCGTTCTCTCGCTTTGGCCACGGAAAACTTTATAATAATTTTTGACAAATTCATTTCGAAGGCATTGGGTGGAATGCTTAAAAAGTAGTATATGCTACTGCTTCGCTAAAAAGTATCTGCTTCACCGGAGAAGCACATACTTCATCGTACGGCACAATCGAGGTACCTACTACTGAAATAAAGTATCTACTAGTATCGCGTGGTATGTGCATCACGTGTCACAACAATCGTGTTAGAACTTGTTTTCCTATCAATGTTTATATTAACTGTAATCACATTTGGTATCTGTTAAACTGTTGAAATTGTTTGAGTTAGTTATAAATAATTACAAGTATGAGTGAGTCTTCTGATTCCGAAGCGTCACAAGAATTAGGCGAAGATAAAAATGAACAAATGTTATTTGTTACTTTTCTTGAACATTATCAAATTTTGTTTCATAAAAGAATGAAACCAAAAATCAAAAAGAAAAAAGAAGATGCACTGAAAAAACTAACTGCTCGCTTTAATGAAATAATAGGTAGAAACCTAGACTCATAACAAATTTTAAAAAAATTTAATAATATGAAAACTGAAGTTAAGGAAATTGTTGACGTGAAGAAAATTGGGAACAAAAAGATTGTACTAAATGAATGGCAAAGAAAATTCTATGATTTATGGAACGCAGGAGAAAATCCAGTCCTACCAGGTGCGTGCCAGGCCGGTGTTAGAGATGAACCTGTAGTTTCTTTACAACAGAATGATGATGAGTTCCTCAGTTCCAAATCTGGATCCAAACCAACTAAAGTCATGACATCTAAAGGCCCTCAAGCAGCTGCTAAGCAGAAGTCACTATGTCAATTACAGAAGACCTGTTTACAAAAACAAATTGAAGCTGCCGAAGCACAAATTTCTGCTGTTCGAACACAACAGTCCTCAGTGGAAGCTCAAAAACGGGCCGCAATTGCCTTGGAGAAAGCTGTTGAGCAGTTAGTTGACCATTTAATTAGGCTAGACATGTTGCATGGATAGTAATAAATACGTTTTTTTTTTATAAATTATAACTGTTTTGGAGAGATGATTTTCTGTTTTGATTGTGTTATAGGGTACAATTGGAAATAAATCCATTATTTACTTCAGTTTCTTGATTATATTACTAACAATTATTCAACAACTCATAAAGGAAGTATATAATAATTATTATATTTGTTAATATTTCGAAATAAAGCCTCAGCCACTTCATTTCTGCGTTGTGTGCCTCGATTTCGAGTTTGTGCTTGATTTCTATGCGGCATTAAATCAACTGGATGTTGTACTTCTATCTCAAGTGGTTCAAAGTCATGATATGGATCTTGCAGATGTTTAGCTACATTGTGAAGTACCAATGCGCTGACAATATGTTTTGGAATATTTTCAGTTTTCAAGCGAAAAGTATAGTGGAGCATTGGAAAACGCCATTTTAACTGACCAAAACATCACACAGCGTTCTTTTGCATGAATTAAATTATAATTTTCTTGAATAGGTTGGATTTTTAAATGGTGTCAACAACCACGGGACAATACCATATCCTTCATCACCTAACAAGGCTGCTTCTTGCACATTATTATATAAAATTTGATGCACTAGGGAGTTTCGCCAAATCCGGCTATCGTGTACGGAGCCTAGCCAAGATGCATCGACGCTTGTAAACATTTCTTTGACGTTACAGGTAGCTTGAACGTTTATTGAACATACCCCTTTTCTGTTCACATATTCATCACCGTGAATAGATACTTTTGTTATTTTTATGTGGGTACAATCAATAGCACCTATGACCCTGGGCATGCGATGGGTATTTTCTCACTCATTGATAGCAGCTGCAAGCAACTCGTTAGTGTTAGGAAATATTATCTAATTATTTTTTTTCGAACCAATTGCTTCAGCTACAGTTACCAATGTTCTGGAAACAGTAGTTTGATGCACATTTATATCAGCGCCAAGGCCTTGCTGAAATTCAGGATCTCCTGTAAAGAATAATCACATTTTCAATATTTTACGATTACTTTACAATTTACTACAATCACCTAAGCTTCAGTGGGCAACAAGGCTCCACCTCTTGTTTCTACGGAAACATCGCGGTCTTCGAGAAAATGATTTGCAAGCCACCCTACATTTTCCCTGTTGAACCTGAAATACCACACTCTGAACGTAACTTGATTTTATATAAGTTAGAGATTACCTAAATAATTTACGATATATATTATCGTTGTATCTCCTCCTCTGTTGATACACTTTTCTACGGTGCACATTCATGAACATTGCCATTTAAAAAAATAAAACCACTTGATTTGCGGTGACCGAAGTTTTTCAAACACCAACTTCACTTAAACTGAAGCAGATACTACTATATTACTAGACGCTTCTAAAGCGTAGTACCTTCTTCTATGTAACACGTGTGTTGTAGCATATGCTTCCGAGAATAGTAAATACTTCGTTAGTGTAGAAGATACTCCATAAATGTAGTGTATACTTGAAGCATTAGCATGTACTACGGTTTATGCATTCCACCCATTGTCTGATTCAATTGATATTAAAGCTAATTTATTCTAATAAAGCTAATAATTACACCACGCTTGGTAGTATGCTAAACAATTTTTGGTAAAGCATTTATTTTATTCGTAGCATTAGCTTTATCAGCCAAAAATTGAACGTAAGCAATCTGTAGAACGCTATGTCCTGAAACCGCGGATTTCTTTAATTTTGGAACAACACATGGCTAAAAAAAGGTCCTTCGTCTTATATTTCCCTGATAAAATACTATATGAATTGTTTCCCTTCTGGTCCATGCCTAGCGGGGCCTCCACCACATGTGGGCTCTATGCCTATTTAATAATAAATCACCACTTTTAATCCAAGTTCTTGAGACGTCGAAAACTTTTATTTTAAACTAAACACTCACCCCCCCCCCCACTTAACGAAGATAAAATTCTCTGCCTACCCAAGAATGCCAGTTTTATATACATATATTTTTATAACATATTTTTGGATCCAAAATGTTTAATTAAACAAATTATATTATCATGATACAACAGTATAAGTACTGATTTTATTATCAATAAATCTTATTACTATTAATTATTACATCTGTATAGGCCCTTTTTCTACAATAGACACCATAATTATTAATTCATAATACAGTTTATAATGGCTATATACATTATGATATACACACAGAGTCAGCTTTAAAACAAAAAATCACTGTAAGAGGAAGTAAAGCGAAACGTTACCTCTACCAAAACATTGGCACTGAATAAATGAATTAATCTATATATTTAAAACCCTAAGCCAGATATTTTGTACCGCACCAATTTACATACAATTTACAGATCTTTCAAGACTATTTTTTGTATTGTTTTATTGGGTATTTTTTCTATAAAACCAATATGCTATTCTTCAATAACATTTCTGGACGATGTGGTGAATGCGCTTCATATTATTACTATTATTCTACTGGAAACGCATTGCGCAATACAACTAGTAACTAATAAAGTTCACTAAACACCAAAAAAGCAATTCTTCGGCATCAAACATTTTCCCTTGGTCTTACATGTTTACATGTTTTTCAACAGTGCGACGAATGTTGCCGGTATAGTTTACAATAATCCGAGTATAGCTCAGCATACAGATCCACCGATAGAGGTGTTTTAATTAAAATGGTTTGCTGTTAATTAAATAAACCGTCAATTCACTTGCTGATAATATAAAATAAAAATAAGGACTTGCTTTTAAGACACAAACCACAAAGTTAGTTTAAAAACATTTTTAGAGGAAAATATATATTTAAATCCCGAAATAGCAGTTTTCTTGTTTTTATGTACCTAACAATAGTTCCTTCCATAGCCAACAAAAGGTTTTTATTTATTAGATCCATTTTTATAATTAGAAAACTATATGAATCAAAATAATTGGAAGACTAGTCCCTAATTTTCCACACCTGTTTATAGTTGATTTATGGGACAATGTAAGAGCTTACCATATGAAGTTGTGAGTATAGATACAATTGCCCTATTTCCAATGTCGACTAAAAAACTTGGATGTACAGTACAAACTTGATAATCCGGATCCGTGATTCATCGGATTCCGCGGTAACCCGGACGGTTGTTTAAGTACCATATTTTGTAATCTGGATTTTTATGTTTCACTAATCCGGATTTCAATAAAGTTTTCTGTTTAAGACAATTTACGCTTTCCTACTATTCTAAATATACTCCCGAAAATTCAAATCCAAAAATAGTTCGGTAAGCTTCCACGATTTATGATACCAAGAAAAAGAACAGTTTTTTTTTAAAACTAATAATTGTATTATTTTTAAGTTTATTAATAAGTACAACTCCGGCCTTAGCTATAAAAAAACAATGAATAAATATGAATATCCTTGAATACAAAAATTCTATTTTGTTGGTTTAAAGCAAACAAGGCGGTACACACTTTTTTCATAAGAAATTTTTGCAAAAAAAATAATGCAGTTGTTTACGAAGTGTTATGGGAATGATATTTTTACCGCAATCAGAGGTTGGATTATTTATTTTAAAAATCTACATGGCCTAGGAACCTAAAACCTATGTTTTGAATCAGAAGAAAGTTAAGCAAACCAACGTTTCATATTCATAGGCCTTAATAGATATATGTTTATTTATGTATATTACTTCTATATAATTTATGTATTAGATGATATTTGTTTATTTTTTTATTTAAATTTAGCTAAATTGAAGTTGTGCAATGCAAATATACTTGTGATATAAGTTATCCAAAAATTAATCTTTTACATAAGCCGCTTATTTTAAAAGTGGTGTAAGTGTCATTAGTCTGATTTTGAGAAAATTGAGAGTTTGCAAATGTGTATACCTAAAAATCTGGGTTAATTCTAATATTTCTTTTTTGCTGATTTTATTTTAATCTTAAGTTTTTTTTGAGAAATACATTTTTTTTTAAAAAAATTAATTCTTTTCTACCTATTTCCCCCCATCTCAAATAACTTATACCACATTCAAACAAAACTTTTATGATTTTTTATACGATTAAATATACTTAAATTTTGGAGACCAAAAAAACAAGAATACTGTTTGTATTTACCTTTATATTAATAATTCAGTAAACAAAATAGAATTAATAATAAATTAACTTTTTATAAAATATTTTACAGGTCCTCATTATCTTCCTCTCTATGGGGTTATTTCCTCTTCATTATTAGATAATTCCTTTAAGCTTTTAAAACTCACCATGCCTGAGTTGACGGAATGTATGGTAGTAAGTCCATCATATCCTTATACTTGGAGGCGGTTATTGGCCTTAAACTCTTGTCCAACCCTGTCAATGTAATCTGTTCATAATTTTTGGACGACCTCGTTTAGGGCTAGGGTCCAAAGTTAAAAAGGCTCATTTTCAGCTAAAGACGTCCTATAAAACATTTTGTATGATTGCGATTTCAGGAATCTAAACTATATACAATATAACCTATAAAATTCCGTGGTCTTTTAATATCATCAATAAAAAAATAATAATTCCACTAACCTGAGTCATCAGGGGACATCGCTGTATTAAGTTCTTCCATGTTGTAAAAAACACGATTTAATCGCACTTACTATAATTATTATATGCCTGATTTTTCACCACCAAATAAACGGCTCTAAACTATTCTAAATTTTATTAATTATGAAAGTGGCATACCTATAGGCAGTGGCGCAACTAGACACCGACTTTTGGGGGGGGGCTCAAGCCCTAAAATTTATAAAATAATCTTTGTTTGAGGATAAAACCAATTTTAAAGAAATGATGATTTTTTGTACATGATATTTTTTCCAAGTTAATAATTCCATGCAAATTTTCGTGTTAACTTTGTCTTAAACTTAACACTACAATGAATACAAAAAATTAAATAAATTTGCCGTATTTCACCGTTTTTTGAAATATTACATGTTTTTTATTTTAAATATGTATAATCGCAAAAAAAATAAGAATCTACGCCAATGACTTCGGCAATTTTTTAATGTTACATTTACCCGAACCATATCTATTTTCCATTTGACTATAATTGATTTGGCGTTCTCAAAATATAAAATATTTACGGTTCTGTACCCTTAAAAAATCGAATATCTACGCCCATGGCACCCTAAATCTAAATTGTTGAGACACGGTTCTAATCTAATTCTTGGTACAAGTTTCAAACGAATTAAAATTTTACCAGTTCATCCAGTTTTTAGTAATATTTTTTTTACCTTTTATTAGGCCGAATTTTATCGCACGGCTATAATTTAATTATAAACTCTCGATATCTATTATTTAAGTTTTTATGTCTTTTATTATTTTTTAGACCATGACCGTACGGCTATATGATTTGATTAATATCTACACATAAATTACGACACTTAAAGTTACATAGAACGATGAAACCAGTATATAAAAATTTTAAGGAGTTCAAAAGTTACGCACTTCTCTTGTATAATATAATATGCTTTACTTGACCTGGTAACTGGAAACCTGCCAAAGTGCCCCCTCCTTTTTGGTCTACCCCGTATAATGAACAAACATTATTTTGATACAAAAAATGAAATAACTTTGAGAAGTGTCGCCGTTTTTTGGAATACCACCTTAATTTTATTTTAAATATGTATTCTCTAGAAAAATTAAATATCTACGTCAATAGCTTCCATTATTTTTCAATGTTAGAACATTTACCCCACCTATTTCTGTTTTCATTGTGACTATTATCGGTTTTGCGTTCTAAAAAGGTAATTTTTTTTACTCTTTTATACACCTTTCTCAACTTTTAGCTTCCATAACTTCAAAATAAGCGCGCCAGCCGATTGTCGATTGACCTCGAGACCGCTGTCTTTCTACATTGAGCGGGAACTTGTAACCTGCCTGGTCCCCATATACGAACATACAAATTTTGAATGTTAAAAATGTTTCAAACATCCTCACACCTGCGTGATTTTGTACACTCTAAGAGCCAGTAAATTTCGTTTTCCCCCTCCCTGTATTATAAGCAACCTATTTTGACACTGCTTTGACAGACGTAAGTGAAAGTTACTCAACAAGATATTGGTTGCCCTTAACTTACATCCGTAGGGAAATAATAATCTGAAATTATTATAAGTAGCTTTAATTTTTGATTTCATCAACATATTAGAAAAATCCGGTGATATGAATTGAAATTAATATTAATGGTACAATTATTACAATTATTCACATTATTAACAAAATTTTGAAACACGTTTTCTCGTTTCTTCTCGATGTGTATTATATTTTCTGACTCCACAGATCCTTCATTTCCAACCAATGTTTCTGTCACTGTTGAAGCACTGCAAGAGACTTCTGGCTGGGTCTTATTGTATAAAATTTTATTCGCTACTTCCTTTTTATTATTGAGGCTCTCAGCTACGTAACTTTCTGCAATAGTAGCGGATTTCCATCCACCATGTCGCTTGATAGCTAATACATCAGTATCTATCTCCAGTATTTGCTAATAAAGTTGCAGACGTTCTTCTAAAAGAGTGTCCAGTATACATTTTGAAGTTCTCAAACTTTAGAAATTTCGCAATTTTACTTGGAATTGAGGAAAACCTATTTTTCCCGACAGGCTGGTTTAAGCACTTTCCATTTTGATATCGCATAAAGAAGCGCAGATTAATAGTCGTCATGTGGGATCTTGTATCAATGTACTTTTGAATTATTTTGAAATGACAAACCTGAGTGTCGTCACTTTCTGTCACTGTAAATATACATGACATTCCATTTTTGGAGTCAGGAATGGTCACAATTATGACTTCTTGACTTATTTTAACATTGTCCATTTTCATTTCACAGAGTTCATTAGAACGGCACGCTCCAGCAAATCCCATTACCATTACGACCTTCATCAATAAGTATATATCATCGGGGGCTTCGAACATGAACTTATTCACATCTTCCCTGTTAAACACATTCGATTTTTTGGGTCTATAACCATCATTTTTTCTTTTTAAAAATGCTTGAAGTTTTGGATACTTAGAAATATCTATATTTTCCTCTATAAAAAGGGTGGACTTCAACATCGAATACTACCATAAGCTTGATGGGGACTTCAATATAGTACTTTTTTCGTGGAAATACGCCAAAAACAAGGTTTCTGAGACTGCAGTAGCCGTGTTGCTTTGGCACCAATTCTTAATGGATTTATATGCTGCTTCATACCTTTTTTTCGACTTTTCCGGTAGTAGAGATAAACAAGCAATTTTCGCTGATTCTTTTAGGTCTGAAACATCCATTTTGTCCACACAGAATCAAACAATTCGACTTCTTCAAACTTTTCGCTATAAATTGTCAATTTGGCGTTGTTGATAAAATAAAAACTGCTTATGTTGCTCTGGCAACGGATCACGGCTGCCTTCATAATTTAATGAGAATGCTATCGAATGTAATGATAATGAAAATCCAAAAATATATCCAGCATTTTCTTGTAAACATACAATACAGGGAGGGGGAAAAATGTTATATGCTATATGGGATGTAAGTACATTAACCAGTCTCGAACTTTTTTGCCAGCCCTCGCTATCGCCCGGGCGCAAACTCGTCCTCTACTGGTAAATGTTACTTACATCCCTTATAGTATAAGTCACTATTTCAATGTCCAATTCAATTGGTCAAAAGTATACAGGATGTTAAAAATTTAAAAAAAGGAAGAGGCAAGAGAAACGTAAACTACGCTACGGAAGAATACCTTTTTGCCCATTTTTACAAACAAAATGAAGCTTAAATGTTATTTTTAAAAAAATATAGAAGGCGTTGGAACACAGTAAGAGATATTCTTTTCAAGTTTTTATCTTACCTATGTCGTAACTATTAACACAATCAAAATAAATAACACCAAAAACAAAATTATCTCGGAAAACAAACTTAAAAACATTACTCAATGGTGCACCGCGACAAAATGAGAACCTGGCGATCGATCGACAATAGTCCGCATTCCGCTTGCTCGGCTTTGCTCACAGAATCACGCCACATGTCACATGTTTTGGTTGACCCTCACCAATCGCCTGGTGGGGGGGGCTAAATCCGAGGTTGGGGGGGCTAAGCTCCCCCTAGCCCTCCCTAGTTGCGCCACTGCCTATAGGACTTGTTTTACTTTTAAAACAAACAATTATTTCATAGCGTTTAACGCAGCTTTTTGTAGGCGCCATCTTCGAAAAATTGGACAAACAACGACCTAAACCACTTTGATAATAAACAGATTAAATGTTTCCCTACAGTTTAGTGACTTAATATCAATTTTAATTTTTTTAACTTATACCACTTTCAAAATAACGGGCTCAAATATATTTCGAAGGGTTTTAATAAAAATAAATACATTTACCACAATGTTTTAAATAGTCCGCGTTATCGAGTCTGTACTGTACTTCTTATATTCAGTCTGCCACATCCTGATCGTTCGAACATAGATTTCCACTCTTAGGAAAAATAATAATATTCCAGCAGGTTATAATTTACTGTCCATAATTTATGTAGATTACGTAACGTTTGTTTTACTTCTTTTTTATGAATCTATAAAAACAAGCCACTTAAAACCACTTCCGTATGTGCTAAGAAAAATAAAAATTACAAGTAGCCAGCTGGTGGCTGTCACAATAAATATGATTGAAAGCCTGAAATTCGAACAAGCTTAAGAAAATATCATAATTGATCCATATTTTATGTGTCATTGACCTGTCAAAATTTAAATCGACTGAACAGCCACAATTCTACGGGAGGTATGTACCATATGTTAATATTTTGATGGTGTTTAATGCCAGTATGCTGGGCAAATATTACATAATTGCATTTTTCTAATCAAAATTGTGCAAATGAAAGAATTTTGAAAAAAAATTTTTTGGCGAGGTAACTGAGACACAAATCTGTGCAAGCATTGGTCTGAAAGGACAATTTTGCAGTTGTTTCGCCAAAATCGCATTTTCTGTTCCATGGAGCATTAATTACTACGAAGAGTACTTTTATACCCGAAAGTTACTGGTAGTTCATCATGTTCTATATTTTTAAAATGTTATTATTGTTAAACTAATTTTGCTTAATAGTTTGTCGTTTTGGGCTTACTGTGATCGTCTTCCATATTGTTGGTAATTTTTATGATTTGTTTATTTTATTTGAAACCTTTTGTTTGTTAATTTTCATGACTGAATTTTTTTTGGTTTTAAAATGCTCTTTATTGGCAATCAGTTTACACCCTTCGAATATGATTTTGTGGCCTGTTTGCTGTCGTAGTTTGTCTATTTCTGATAGTCCGTGTATGCTCTTCTAGTCTTGCTAATATTCGTTTGTTGGTTAGCCCACCAAATTTTTACATACCTGGCATGGAATGCTATATACTCTGTTGATTTAACATTTGCAGTGGAGTCGCTAGGTAGGAAACAATAATTAATATAATAAAACATTAGGGGTTTCCAATTTTGTAAAACAGTTTTGAATAGTATTTAGAAATGCCAACCATTTACCGGACACAAATCTTTTTAACAGGAATACGCTCATTGAATTCTTATACATTTAACGACTAATAGTTTATACGCATACTTTTTGATTAGTAATGCATTTATAGCCGCCAATCTCATCAAAAAGAAGGAATTGACTTCTCAGTCACGTATAAAATATTTATTCAGTGCTTATTTTGGTAATACAAAGGAACCCACAAATTCGAAAAAATAACTCGGAGAACATTTAAATTTCAAATTTACTTGTTTTCTGGCTTTATATGGTGGAAATGTGACAAGTCGCAGCAGCTATATCAACTTGTTAATGGCGATCAAAAATGCTTTAGTGGCAATTGTCTTTTATACCGGGTGGGGTCATTTTATCAAAGAATACGTAGAATATGGCTTCCTTATTTGACTTAAAATCCAGTGTAATGTCCAAAGTATTGATGTTTTTTAACTATCGTTTATTTTTTAGTTTAGTTTTAATTCTTACTTTACTTTACTGCAGATTCGTTACTTTCCTGATCGACTGTAAATCTTTAGTAATTTCGTAGTTCTGAAAAAAAAAATTCTTGGATCAGAATCAAAATACATACTTGTTAAAAAATCAAATTATTCTTAATTTATAAACTTACTATAGGTTCTACTTTTTCGTATTTTTTAATGGATATTTTAAGCTGATTGTTTTGGAATGTAAAAATGAATTTTTAATTGTTAGACTTTTGAATAATATGTTTGTACAAACAAAACTGTTTCTATATTTTATTTTCAATATATCTAAATGCACCCGGAGCATTATGTCCATAAATGTATCATGTGCTGGCATGCACTGGACATGCGGATAGGAGGTTCATAACTGTTGACATGCCCTGCATCTATTGTTAGGGGCGTTTCAGAAGTCGATATGATATATTAAGATGTTTATGACGTCGTCTTGTCAGTTAACAAAAATGGTTCGAATTTATAGACTTTCGTCCAGCAGATTGTGGCAGCGAATGTGCCTGTCCGTTAGATGTTGCTTCTCTGGTTGGTCAATGCATCTTAGTAAGTTTATGTCCTACACATTTGTCCAGCCGGGATTCCACGCTTACGTATTTGATGTATTCTTGTACCACTTTTAAGAACTGTTTATATTGCAATTACCTAGAAGCCCATATTGGTAACCACAGGTTTTTCGAAGAGATACCGGAGTAAGTAGTCCACGCTGCTTAGTTATATTATAAATTACCGATTCGACTACCCTCAATACTCTAGCGTACACGACACGAGTACAGATCTTAAAACACGTATTGAGGCAGATTATGAGTGGTAAGTCTTTAAACTCCTTTAACTTTCCTTTTTTTTTTCGTTCCAGTGATATTTTCCTTTCTACAACCCACTCAGGAATGGGTTGACCCTAATTTAGCCTAGAACTAAAAATCCTTGCAAGACTTAGATGTGTGCCTCCTTCACCAGAAGTTGTCGAGGCCGTCCAGGCCAGTTGCTGCAAAGTTCCAAACCCCTTCTTATATAATTTGGCTTGGGTCCTGACTCCTGATGTTGTTGGGCCGGAGAGCAATATGTCTTAACTTTGAAGTATTTAGATTAAAAGGGCTTGTAGTCTCATATATAGATTACCTTTGAGAAGTGTTTCACCTCTTCAGCAGATGGTGAATTGATAACAACGAGTTTTAAGTCATTTCTTTAATTTCCTTTGTCAAAATCTTCTTGATAATCCTTAGTGAGCGAATTCGTTTTATCCAGCGCTGTTTAATAGTTACCAGCGTTGCTTAGTTCAGTGTGCTATGTTCTTCCCGTAATTCCCTGACGTTTTTTTATTTTGTTTGTGGAAGTTCTACCTAATTTTATCAGTCAATCACACTTTTTATATTCAGTACTTGGTCTTTTTTATGGTTTCAGCAAACCCATTTTTCAATCCACGTTAGTTCTGTGATATCGTGGGCCTTGATGAGATGTTTAATGTTAAATTTTATATTATTTGTTGTTCAATGCTGGTGTCCTGTTACTTAAGTTCTGGCAGAGGTTCACGTAAACTGTATTCGCTTGAGGTCGGCTCCTTCGGTATTCGAGGAATTTCAACATATTTCAATCGACGAAAATATGTTAAATAATGTCTCAGGCTTTGTTGTGGGAGATTACTATATTCAAGCTGTTGTCGATACTGTCCTGGCGCGCCTAGTTCATTGGCATCGAGCACGAGAGTTGAGTTAGGATGTCAGAAGCGTTATCAATAATGTGTTGTTTAAAAGCAATGTGACAAATTTAGCTTTATAAGATGTTACCCCATTGCGCCTAGCGCGAATCATATTACGTAGGCAACCGACCCGCATTAGCCTGATATAATTTCAATAATAATAACAATAATAATTATAATTACAATTATAATTATATGGACTAAATCGCATCTTGAAAATATGCATAGAGTTACAAGGGTTCAGTTGACAAAGAGTGGAAAACTGTACCCAAAAACATGCAAATGACGGCTAACATTAGGAAGAAAAAATGGAGGAAGAGGAATGATAGATCTTAACGAACTATATAACAAACACCTAAAAAATTAAGAACGTACTTTACATATAGCTATTAAACAAATAGTTAAACATTATACACCATTAAACCTAGCAACAGAAGACCACTTAAATATACAATGTAGCGACGAGCAGAAAATAAAGGAAAGGTTATCCAAACCGCTACATGAAAGATATTATATCATGTTCCTACAGAAAGGTCAATTGTACCCTGAAATGGAAGAATTTATGCTAGGAATTTAGAACCAGCTAATATCGACAAATAATTACAAAAAATATATATTGAAAGACAGCTCAATAATACAAGACAAGTTCAGAAAGTATAACCTCTCACCACAAGCAATTGATCACATAACATCAGGATGCAAACTACTAGTAGCTACTGAATACACAAACAGATATAATATAGTAGAACAAATTATACATTCAAGCAATAGCGCCGCCACCCCAGATACATACCAGTGCAGAACCACATTACACATATTCACAAGAAAATATAATGGAAAAAAGTAATTATAAATTGCATTAGGATCTGGCCATACGCGCAGACAGAACAATCATGCACAGTAGACCAGACATTACCTTTCAGGATAAAATTAAAAGGATAACATACTTCATGGAAATAGCAGTGCGATCAGATGGCACTGCTATTTCCATGAATAATACTTTTAAAAAATAAATAAATATCAAGAATTAGCAATAGAGATAGAGAGAATTTAGAAGCAGAAACAAGTAGAAATAATTCCTTTCATTATATTGCCTGCAGCTATTACGCCTCATTCATTCGGAAGTCATCTTGAAAAATTAAACCACAAAGGTTTGACACATAGTCAAGCAGAGGGTAGTTATATTGCATACATGCAATATAGTCAGATACTTCCTTGACCAAAAATAATCCCAGACTGTCCAAGATGAGCCAGTAAACTGTGAAACAAGTGGTTAACGAATAATAATAATATAAATAATATTAAAAATAATTATTAAAATAAGACCTTTATTAATCATGGTATCATAGGATACATGTTGCCCGTACTCTGTCGTTTGGAATATTTTACGGAAGTTACTTAACTTTAAGAAGCAATTGGGACCAGGCATTATTACTGTTAATATTATTTCTCTTTATTTCTACTTTGCAAATTAGACTTTTTTAGATTTAGAAGGAATAGATCCAAGAACCAATCACTCACAGTAATTACGTGGTAATTATTATTATTATTATCATTTACTATTAAACTTTTAATTATATAATGGTATCTAGTGTATTCTTTAAGATGCTTTAACAAAAAAATGTGAAACCTCCTAAATATGGTTTAGATTTTGTAATTTTTATCTAGGTCGAATTATTTACAGTTTTCTGCGTAATATATGTTCACATATACTTCAAAAAATACTTAAGATATATCAGTATTTCAGCAAGTACTATCTCGCAGCAATCTTCCGTTGCATCGGGTACATATGTAAAATCATTAGTTGAGGCTGTATGTCAACGAATGGTGTCGTAAAAATGTCAGCGCCAAGAAGAGTGTCTGCCAACTTGAATCGTTAACACAGCGCTCGTAAATAAACTGGCTTTTTTCAAAGGAAAATACTCTTAAAGAGATTTAAGTGGAATAAGTGATTAGTGAAGAGTTTTTAAATGTCAGTGCCACTGCACGCTGTAAACAAGGTGAAATATCGGAAGGCATTTAAAATCAATTTAGTAAGCCAAGTTAAATTTTCAAAACTAGGCTTTGAAAAACATGTCCAATAAAATATTTCCATGAATATGAAGGTTACTTATGCTACTCTTTATTGCAGATATTATTAACTAAACAAAAAGGCTCAATAAACCTTGTATTTCTATAAAACTAAATGTACTACTTTTTGTTCTGTCCTAACATATAAGGTATCAGAAATATTCTGGACTTTCGTAAAAACCATGGATTTAAACTCAGTAACTTTACATAAATAGATTATATTAGATACCGTACATCCGATATTTAATTAAAATTAATAATAATTAATAACATTTTTATACTACTGCTTTGAAAACATCCCAAAAACAAACACCCAACCAGCAAAGTCTAAAAACGACTAGTTTTTCATATCTAGCTAAATAATTTGTCCCACCTTGGTTAGTCAATGGTCAGCTCACGTGTGCAAAATATAATCTAGTGCATTATTTATTTTATCCAACAGCCACTAGTTGACATGCATACATACAGATAAAGTCAAAAAATCATTAGTCATAACACACGCCTCATAACGCACACCTTTCTTTTGACAAACCTTCAAGCTTTATTTGTAAATGTATAAAACTTATTTATTTAAATTAACATTAACAATGAATGAATGAAATGCAGTTTGAGGATTGAGAAGCATTAAAACCTTGTAAGCTTACAGTACTTGAACTAGGCTCTGTTATGACATTGGCTCGTTTTGGAACACTTGTAGCACCCTGAATCTTATTTGCAATCTCAGTTCTATTGTTGATGGAATTTTCTACATATCCCTTAGCAACCGCTGCGAACTTCCAACCGCCATGCCATTTTAATGTTGTGATATTTGCCCCTGCATTTGCCAATAACGTAGCGGATGATTTTCTTATACAATGACCAGTGTATAACTCAGGATGTTGTAGGCCCAAGTACGAAGCAATTTTTATTGGTAACAAACTGTTTATTCCAACGCATTGTCGCGTACACTTGATATTTTTAAAAAGGACAAAAAATATTTTGTTGGAATATTTTCTGATGTTAAATCCATGTATTTTCTGCATAATTATGCATCGAATTATTTTGGAACAAAAATGACGTTTAAAAGACTTTTGACCTCAAGTAATTAAATTTTAATATTTTTCACAAATGTAATGAGGAGTATGCGGCATTTTAATCCTTGTGGTAAGTGTGATGATGACTTATTTAAGAAGGCAGAGTATAACCTTAAAAACACCCAATATTAAGGAAGAAAGTTTGCCCGATAATAATTATTTTATAATCATATTCTATTTCCTAATCAATATTAAAATCAATAATAAAACTGTTTACATGAAGGATTCTTCTATTTATAGTAAGCGAAACAAAATTTTCTAAAATAATGCTGACAGAATATCGCATGCTACAATTTGCTATGAAAATGTAAAATTTTCTCTTAAACATATTATCCTTTATGCTTTTTAGATAAAATAACAATATTTCTATAAATTTTAAAAGATATGGGTTTAAAAAATTGCTACAAAAAAAAACCGTGTCCTGTAAAATTTGACTTTTGGCACTATCGGTGTTAAAAACCCACCGATATACTACACGACGCAAATGGGTAGAAGGCAACGGAAACCATATAGTTATTAGTGGGGATAAAAACAGTTATCACTGAAAAATATAACATCTGTAAAAATAAACTCCCGACATTTGCATTTTACGCATCCGCATGTCATATTGCTAAAAAAGTTAATTTTTGACCAATTATTATAAGCAACGGTTACAAATTAAGGTCTGAAAAAAATATTATTTATAACAATCCATATTAGCTACTAATATTTATTTATAATGAAACGTAGTATAGGTAATTATTATTCAAACAACTTTAACTATTTTAAATCGATACAACATTCGGCAACCATGCAACCATCTAACAGTGGTTTCTTTGTATTTCCAGTTTTAGGGACTCTACCGATAGTAGTGAAGATATCTCTAACAAAAAAAAATATTTTCAACTAAGTAATTCTGGGAATTATACAAAACTTCCCGCACCAAAATGTATTTATTTCCTGTATAATCTACAATGTCAGTCAGGAGAAACGATTTTCAAAATTCATTATACAAAGGTACTTCCAACCACCTGAGTACTCCGTAGATTTTCATAAAATAAATAACATTAGAACAACAATGTTATTTCCACCTTACTCACAGATCTCAGTTCTTAAATAAAACAAAAATTAACTGGATAGCATGCTCCTTTTAGAAATTAGGCCAGTAGTCATTGTCCATAAATTCTTCTTTGTACCCAACATAATATATAAATCTTCTTTGTACCCCCAACATAATATATAAAACAGCTTAATTAACAATACAGATTAAATGGAAAGTCATCTTAAACGCAACTCGACATATGAAATTCGGGCTGATCTTTTAAGGTCGAAGTAATGCATCAACAATAATTACATACTATTCTTTTCAGCGAGCGTGAGTAAAGTACTTGGAGTACCTAATGTGAAAAAGTCAATTGTATTTCTTGATAGCGCAAGTTTATGTATCAGAAACTTCTATCGAAGCTTAGAATCGAAACAATCTGAAGAAACGGTTTCATTTTTAAAACAATATAGAAAAGGAAAACATGCTCTGTCTACATTTCTTCGATCATTACCAATTGCAATAATCGTAAAAAATCCAATATGGCGATACAAAATGGCGCCTAGTGAAATGTTAAAAAAAATAATTACTAAAAAACTATTTACCCAGTTTCCCTCAAATTTTGTACAAAAATCAGATATTATATAGGGATTAACTGGTAAAATTTTGGTAGAAAATTCAAAAGGGCGAAATAAAATTGAGGCCTAATACAATATTTACAAATTCAGCCTGAAAAAGTACTTAATATATTGATTTTACGTTTTATTCAAGAATTAATTGTGGTATAGAGATGAACTGGTAAAATTGTGGGACGAATTCAAGATGGCGGCCAACTAAAATTTTTGTATAAAAAAAAATCAAATTTTGACGAAAAATTAAATGCGATATAGGAATAAACTGGTATGAATTCAGCTCGACTGAACAAAATTGAGGTCTTAAAAAATTCAGTGTCAAAATTACTTATTCAATTTATTTTAAATTATGCCCAAAAGTTTACCGAATTTTTTTATTAGTCATGTTCATCTATTATATGCTCTATCAAAATCATTTTAAAATTTAAAATATTACACCTCATAATTCAATTCAAAACGTTTAACATCTAGAATATTTTTAAAGGATTCTTTCTCCATAGAAAACATTTTATACCTTAATTTTTTTTGTGCGGGTCGTCTTTTAATCATACTATTATTTTGTTAGGTTAACGTTCTATTCTTCTTAATGCATAATATTGTTTATTTTAGTCAACTTAAGTAGCCGATCTGTCAATTGTAAACAAATAATAGCTCTTCTTACGAAACTTCCTTTTCGAAAACAAAGGCCCATCAATCACTCTTGGAAATCAGCAATTCAGTTTGTCGACCGGACTTTCCGACTTCCAATCTTCGACGGTGATTTATGCGAGCTGATTGAGGGGGTTTGAGATTGGCGTGGCGGTTTAGTAAACACAGGAAGATCATGTCTTGGAAATTCTTGTAAATGACCTGAAAATAATTAGTTCATAATTTGATGGCAAGATAAAAGAACTGTTTCCACTTATTTATTAAATTTGTAAAATTTCGCACAATATCGATAAGGTAGTGTTTATTTTTATTGCTACTATGCCAACATAAAAATGAACGACATTTTGTAGAGGGCTATTGTGAATTTTGTATATAGAGTTTCAGAAATATTTATAATCCTCAATCGATGGCTTTAAAACATATATTATATTATTGTTCCTTTTCACTATCTGGCAATGGATATGGCAATTTTAAAAGCTATTAACACAAAATCTTCTTTATGTTAAATAAAAATAAATAAATAATAACTTTTTCTACGACTGTCCTTATTTTAATGGTTATTAAAAAGCTCAAGTAAAATTAAAATTTAATCAAACAAATTAATTAATAACATAAATTAAATCTATAGTAATTTTAAATGCAATTTGACATATGAAAGTCGGGCTGCTCTTTTAATTCCTAGATCACGAAAAACGAAAATGTATTACTAAATCCAGTTTACCTCAAAATTTGAACGTAAATCAAATATTATCTAATATCTGGTAAAATTTTGGTATGAATCCAAACTGTCGAAACAAAATGACGGCCTAATAAAGTATTTAAAAATTCAGCCTAAAAAAACTATTTAATAGATTGATTTAAAATGTTGTGCAAGAATTAATTGCCGTATAGAAATGAACTGATAAGATGGCGGTTAAATAAAATTTTTGTAACGTGAAAAAAATCACTTTCCCAAATTTCACATATCTTTACGTTTTAGCGACCCTAGATGGCAAAAATATGTTTTCTTAATTCTGTCAGTTCGCGGCGTAGCTAAAAAACCAGTTACCTGATTGGGATCAACTTTTGGTCAAAAATTAAGGGTTCATATGGGGTAGATCTGAATCGGAACAAAATGGCGGCCTATGGAAAATGATTACATTTTACCTCATATTCTGCAAAAAAATTAAGTGTTACACATGAGAATGTACTGATGACATTTTGGTTCGAATCCAAGATAGTAAAACAAAATGTTTAAAAAATAAGCCTGAAAACAAAGAACGAAAACAAATAAGGTTTTTAAAGCGTCAACAAAATAAATTCTCTTTATTCATTTAACTTCAAATTTTGCAGAAAAATCAGTGTGATATAGGGATAAAGTGGTATGAATTCAAAATGACGGAACAAAATGGCGGTCTTAAAGTAAAGACTAGTTATTTAATTAAAAACTGGTAAAACATTGATACTAATCCAATATGCAATATTGTTGGAACAAATTGGCGCTCAATAAAAATATTTGAAAAGACAGTACCGTAAAACGGAGGGAAGATGACCGATTTTGGACTTTAATGGGCAAATACTACCATTCAGAGATGGAAAAACGAATGCTAATATATGAAATATTATGGGAACAGGTATATACTTTGACCACATGAACTATTGTTTTCTTGTATATGAGTTTGAGGTAAAAAAGTTCAAAACCTGTATTGGTCAACTTGACCCTACCTTGGGGTGAACTTGAGCGGCTATTGATTTTGCATGTTAACTTGTTTCTATTGAAGGCTAGGGCAAAGTTGACCACCATATCGGTTAAGAAAATGGCTAGAAATATTTTGTATTACAAAAAAAAATTAAAAAACAGTTGTAATAGCTAAAATAAGTAAAAATAAAGATTTTTAGCAAACACTAACATAAATATAAACTGATAAATGTTACTAACATCAATTAAAACGTAAGGAAACAAATTTATAAGAACATATAGGGAACTAAGTCCAAAGAATTGAAATAAAGTTCATTTCTTCGCCCTATTTCGGGCGGAGTTAAGACTTTTTTAATATCGGACAAAGGTATTTGGTCGATATCATCATAATCGGGCCAAATAAATGTATTTGTTTTATACTTCTTGACGAACTTTACTTCAGCCTCCTTGTAAATATTTAAAGCTACTAGTTTGTCTACATAATATTTGGCAGTCTTCTTTAGTAAATATTTTAACAATAACCCAAGAGTCAATTTTAATATTTTGTAATTCCAAAGAAATATTTCGTTTCTTGTCTCTTAATTCCGACAGAGGTATGTTCTCGGAACTAGTGTCAGAGTAAGAATTTTCTGATGACACTATGCTAGATGGAATGTCCTTCTCTTCAAATAATTCCCCTCTGGCATATTCAACAGTTATTTCCTCCAAGTCAGATTCGGAGTCAGAATTATTTTCTTCTGGTTTCTGAAATATTTTTCGTTTAACTTTGTTCAAAATTTTCTCTGGTCTATCCTCTGCAGCAACTGATCGCCCGGGAATAACATTTATTTTTTTTCTTTTGGCACTTGCAGTCCTTTTATCGGGATTACGTTGTTCCTTTAAATAATCAACTAATACTTCGCTTAGAAAAGATTTTGGAACCGCATCTTTTATAGGAATTTTTAAAAGAAGTTTTTCTTTACAAATGGGAATAATACCATAAGCAGAAAGTCCGTTTACCGCATTTTGCCTTGCTGGTGGCGCCATATTATCAAATAATTTTTTCAGTAATCTCGGAAAGATACTTTTTTCAACACTCGAAGATTTTGGGTTGCTTTTCTTCCATTCAGTTAACAATTGTTTCCAGTACTTCTTCATCGGACCGAAATAGCTAATGGTTGACAAAGGTGGGTTGCGTTCGGTGGAAGGCAGACAGAATCGATATTATTAGCCTTACAAAGCTGGAGAACCTCCTTTGTGAAGTGGGTTGAAAGATTGTCTCCTATAAGGACCTTTTTTCCTTCTATTAATTTCGCATGTGGTAAAAAGCTGGTCTTGAACCAATCTGTAAAGCATATTGTGTCAAACCAACCATGGTTAGACCTGTTAAAACGGGAGCCTTTTGCGCAACAACTTTTTTCACAACATGGATAACCTTTAGGTCCGCCTTCTCGCCAAGAATCCCATAAATTTGCCGCCTTATATACAACATAGGGCGGTAAAATATCACCAGTTGCAGACACAAAAACCATAATTGTAACTGCACTTTTTGAAAAGTTTACGACGTTGTCTGGGTATTTAACACCCCGCTGGAAGATTAACTTTTTTCGCCCAGGATCATCACTCAAATTACTCTCATGGTAGTTAAAAATTGCGTTAGGACTTACCCCTTCTAAAGTGTTTTTAATTCTTTAAAGAAATCTGTTAATAAAGTAAACAAAAAACACTTGCGTAAAATTTCCACTTAATTTATTTTACAAAAATAATGACAATTGTTTCGCCAACACTGTGGCTTCATCAGATATTAGATGTAAACTAAAATAAAATAAGAGTGTACCACAAATTATAGATTTTAAATACCTGAATGCGTTTTTTTACAACTGCGGATCTTATACAGTTCAAATGTTCTGGATTTACCCTTAATAAACTAATAAAGATTTAACAATGGGGAACCGTTCAGGTCCAATTGATCTTTTAATAACGTGTTGTTATTTTTATGTTTGTTTATTTCCATACTTTCTAGTAAATTAAGTTTTTTACTTTTTCGTTCTACGTGTAAAATTTCGAAGTTCTCATCAAAAGTATGGTTTTCTTGAATTAAATGTTTGGAGTAATTGGAATTATCTGTATGCTTTCTGTAACTGAATTTATGTTCACTTATCCTTTTTTTGAAATGTTCTGCCTGTTTGTCCAATATAAAATTTTGGACACGTTCCACAATTTAATTTGTAAACACCCGATTTATTGTGTTTTTTGGTTTTACTCTTATTGTTTTTAATGTATTTACTAAGGCTGTTGTTAGTTCTAAAAGAAATTTTTGCACCTTTGTTTTTAAAAAACTTAGTAATAGTTAATGTTATTTTTCCTGTATAAGTGAAAGTATGGAAATTATTATTTTCTTTGAAACTGTTAGTAGGATAAATTAACTGTAATGCCTTTTTATGTTGTTTCTTTTCTACTATTTTGTCTATAATATTTTCGTGATAACCGTTATTAACAGCTATTTGTTTTATTATATTTAATTCTTTAATATAACTTTCATTACTTAGAGGTATGTTGATCAATCTATGAACAAAACTATTAAATGCTGATATTTTGTGCGTAAAAGGGTGATTAGATGTATTATAATATCGGTATGAGAAGGTTTGTGGAAGATTTGAAACTCGTGTTTATTATTTCTAACAGTTATTGTTAAGTTCAAGAAATTAATTTCTCTATTATTTTCTAATTCAACAGTAAAATGTATATTTTTGTGTAGGTTATTGATATAATATAAAAATGATTTTAGTTGCCTGTCAGTAGCAATAAAACATACTAGTATGTCATCCACATATCTATACCAATAAATGAAAATTTTACTAAGAGAATATTCATGAATTTTAGGTTCCAAATTGTCCATAAACATCTCGGCTAAAATTGGACTTAAAGGGTTTCCCATTATTAAACCTTCCTTACTTATATCAAAATACAAGAGTTCTAACCACACTACACCACAACTTGTTACGTTCTGGACGCGCGTTTCGCTAACCAAGTTAGCATCATCAGCAGATGATATAAACTAAAGTAACTTATCCTAACCTAGACTATTTATAGGTAAATGTGGTCACACTTGGTTGCACCCGACTGCACCGTTGTCAAGTAAACAATAGAGGGGACTATAGGGAATAGGCCCTCTGTCTTTATTTAGTGCTTTCTTCCCACATTTAACTATTTCTATACTCTCAAATGCATCCAATAATTTATTATTAGATACATTTTTAATCAACTTAAGATTATTTATTCCTATTCGGTGATTGTTTTCCAAAGCATGTTGGGCAACGCTTGACTTTTCTGTTCTTCCGTATCTTAAATGTGCCATGTGTTCTTTAAAACGAATGTTTATGGAGCGTCTAGTTTGCCCAACATATTTTAGATCACAGTCATTACAGCTAATTTCATAGATGCCACTCCTCTCCCTCAAGTCGACTTTGTCTTTGGGGTTTCCAAGGAGATTTTTCAAACTATTCTCCGTTTTGTAGGCTACTCTAAAACCTACGTTTTTAAATACTTTTTCGAGACCTCTCGTATATCTGGGATCATATGGGATTACTATGAATTTATTGGAAGCCTCAGGTATTTGAAGAGTAGTGGCATCTTTTAACATTTTCTTATGCTTATGTCTATTTACTAGTTTATGTACAAAATTATCATTATATCCATTACTTTTAGCTATATTTTTAATCCCATTCATTTCATTGTTAAAACGTTCTTTACTTAGTGGAAAATTGACTAACCTGTGAGTTAAGAAATGGAATGCTGCCATTTTGTGTTGACGGCAATGAAATGAGTCGGATGTTATATATCTATCAGTATTAGTAAATTTCCTATAAATATCAAATTCTAATTTATCGTTATTTCTAATAACTAACGTGTCGAGAAAAGGTAATTGCCCATTATTCTTCCTTTCGTACGTAAAATTAATGGAAGGATATTTATTGTTTAATGTTTCTAAGAAAGTGTCCAAATTTTCTGTTTTAGTATCAAAAATAGCAAATATATCGTCTACGTATCTATACCACACCCTTGGGAAATACTTGAGTTCTTTTTTGAATTGGGTTTCTAATCTGCCCATAAACAAATTTGCAAGGAACGGAGATAAGCAATTGCCCATCGCAGTTCCCTCTAGTTGTTTGTAATATTTATTGTTGTACTGAAAAAAATTTTGATTCATACATAATTTTGTGAGAAGTAAAAGGTATGTTGATAGCAGCAGATATTTGGTTTCTAAAATCATGCAAGTCTTTTTCAGTTTTCCCTAAATTCATTTCAGTCAAGATCCCTAAACAATCACCCGTTACTGGGAAGGTTGAATGTTTTGCCAAACAAAAGTGGCTAGATTTAGAAATTAAAAATCTGTATAGCAAACGAAGTATGCTTGAAATTAAAGCATACGGATTATTTAAAAAACTCACTTATAAGCTTAGTAATTTAGAATTTGAACAGTGGTTAGATTTCCAAAGAAAAATGTTCGTAGTTATCGATGCCAAATTTTTGAAGAAAATGTGTTCACTTAAAAACAAACTGAGAAAGTTGAAACCACAAAAACAAATTTCTTCGGAAGTCGAGAACATTGTAGAAAATCTTTTTTCTCAGTCTTTTGATAATAGAGAAATCGCCCTTTTGAATAAAGGTTTGAATTTTGCAGAGCCTCCAGTAAAAAATAGTTTACCAACTATTATAGGGAATATCGAAAGTTCCATTCAATACGTGCCAGAGTCAACTAAGGGATTCATTAGAGAGGCTTGCAGAAATCAAATCTCAAAAAACGTTGTTAACAACAAGTCAAAATATGTTTCTCGTAAAAACACTGAAGTTATCCAGGGACTGAAGAAAAAGGAATGTTTTTATTTAAAAGCTGACAAAGGAAATAAGGTTGTTATACTAGACAAAACAGATTATTTTGAAAGCTTATCTCCGTTCCTTGCAAATTTGTTTATGGGCAGATTAGAAACCCAATTCAAAAAAGAACTCAAGTATTTCCCAAGGGTGTGGTATAGATACGTAGACGATATATTTGCTATTTTTGATACTAAAACAGAAAATTTGGACACTTTCTTAGAAACATTAAACAATAAATATCCTTCCATTAATTTTACGTACGAAAAGGAGAATAATGGGCAATTACCTTTTCTCGACACGTTAGTTATTAGAAATAACGATAAATTAGAATTTGATATTTATAGGAAATTTACTAATACTGATAGATATATAACATCCGACTCATTTCATTGCCGTCAACACAAAATGGCAGCATTCCATTTCTTAACTCACAGGTTAGTCAATTTTCCACTAAGTAAAGAACGTTTTAACAATGAAATGAATCGGATTAAAAATATAGCTAAAAGTAATGGATATAATGATAATTTTGTACATAAACTAGTAAATAGACATAAGCATAAGAAAATGTTAAAAGATGCCACTACTCTTCAAATACCTGAGGCTTCCAATAAATTCATAGTAATCCCTTATGATCCCAGATATACGAGAGGCCTAGAAAAAGTATTTAAAAACGTAGGTTTTAGAGTAGCCTACAAAACGGAGAATAGTTTGAAAAATCTCCTTGGAAACCCCAAAGACAATGTCGACTTGAGGGAGAGGAGTGGCATCTATGAAATTAGCTGTAATGACTGTGATCTAAAATATGTTGGGCAAACTAAACGCTCCATAAACATTCGTTTTAAAGAACACATGGCACATTTAAGATACGGAAGAACAGAAAAGTCAAGCGTTGCCCAACATGCTTTGGAAAACAATCACCGAATAGGAATAAATAATCTTAAGTTGATTAAAAATGTATCTAATAATAGATTATTGGATGCATTTGAGAGTATAGAAATAGTTAAATGTGGTAAGAAAGCACTAAATAAAGACAGAGGGCCTATTCCATATAGTCCCCTCTATTGTTTACTTGACAACGGTGCAGTCGGGTGCAACCAAGTGTGACCACATTTACCTATAAATAGTCTCGGTTAGGATAAGTTACTTTAGTTTATATCATCTGCTGATGATACTAACTTGGTTAGCGAAACGCGCGTTCAGAACGTAACAAGTTGTGGTGTAGTGTGGTTAGAACTCTTGTATTTTGATCTATCTTCCACCACAGGTTCCAGTGTTAGGACACTTCCTTACTTATGTACACAGTTTCATTAAACTCAAAATAATTTTGATCTAAACAAGTCGACAAGGCTTCTAAAATATCCTGTTTATATATTGGATTAACGTTATTTTTAGTAAGAAGTTCTTTAACTAATAATAAAACATCAGCCGGCGCGGGCGGTATACTAGGGAATAAATTTTGAACGTCAAAAGATATTAGTCTGGCGTTACTTGGAATTTTTAAATTATTGATTTTACTTATTAATTGAGGGCTATTTTTTATACTGTTCTTGGGTTTAAAATTACAATATTTTACTAAAATGTTTATTAACTTATTAGAAAGGATTACTGCTGGTGCTGAAATATAAGATACCACTGGTCTAATTGGCATATCGTTTTTGTGTAGTTTAATAAAAGAGTATAATTTGGGTATTTGAGGATTCATTAATGATATGTGATATTTTTCTTTTTCGGTGAATAAGCTAAGATCTTTGACTATATTTTTTACTAGTTTTTGAAAAATTTCTGAATTTCCATCAAGTAACGGCTAGTTCTGTTCATAAAATCTGTTAATATTTCGACATTTACAGCTGCACGGGACCGCTTTATATTATTGCCCATGCCGCACTTTATGCTTTTCTAAAAAATCCCTAGCCCAGTCCTTCGCAGGAAAATTATCTTTGAAGCGTGTATCATTTCCTATGCGATCAAGATATGCTTTTGCCGTTAAACGCAAGTCCAAGGCATTTAATGGAAATCCCTATTTAGCGCACGTAAGTGATCCATCTACAAAGTCTTCTTCTTCACTTTTAGTAAAAGCAGTTTGGCCTCCATGATTTTTTATACTACGTCCATGGATTCTATTTTCAGTTTCTAGTTTCTAGTTTCGCTATTTTATATTTTTTTGAAGCCTTATTAGCACTTATTTTACCGTCCAACACCTGAGATAAACATAATTGAAGTGTCTCTTCGCTGTACTGTGTAAGGTGTTTAGCGCCTTCTTTTCGTTTGTAGACTCGCGGCATATTTAATAACAAGACTTTTATAGGAACAATATAAATAAAAAGTTGTACAGTCGTCCGCAACAACGTATTATCATATCAACTACTAAACCCGTTATGAAAACACTAGAGCTCCGCGAGCATTCAGGGTCACCTACACCCCAAATTGATACAGATATTGCATTATTTTCATATCATTGTCATATTTGTAACACTTTGTTGATATTTTGCAGTTTCAATACAAAGCTGCTATTTAAACATACCAAACCATAAATTAGAATTAATGCACCAAGACAACTGAGGAATCGCTCGACAGATAAAAGTTTGTATTTCTTTTTAGAGCCTATTTCAAGGTTAGATTTCAATAAGTGTTTTGACTTTATAAGTTTCATGAGCCTGTATTTTGTGAATTATTTGATACCTCTATATATTTATTTGTTTCTGAGTTCAAGAAAAAATCAGTAAAAAATCTAAATAAAATAAAACAATTTATTTTCTTTTTCCAATTTTTCAGTCAACTTTGCCCCAACGGTCATCTTCCCCCCGTTTTACGGTATCTATAAATGGGTTATTGAAAATGACTATGTCTGAGATTGGGTTACACTTCACTATTCCTAATAAAAGGAAACATTCATAAGTTTCAGGAAGAGGAAATTTACCGGTTTTTTATTGAATACGGCTGCTAAAATATTTTTTGGGTCATCTGTACCGAAAAGATGCCCTAGTGCACACAACTACACCCAACTTAAATAAGCAAAGATTACTAAGACCCATAACGTATTTAACCCCTTATTAAAGTGTACAGTCAACATATATGATTTCATACAAAGGCAAATATTTTTCATGTTCATCAGTTTTTATTAAATAAGCTGTTTTTTTTTAGAAAATTCATGTTTTTAATATTCAACAGACTTAAGGAACGTAATGTAATAAAAAGAAACATGAACCATGGTTTCTTGAAATGAATTAAAATTTCCTAAAATTATGTGAATAAGAATCTATATTTCTAACGAAATTGTTTTGGGTCTTTCGCCACATTTGGGAAGGATCGGCACAATATATCCCCTCTGTGACTTCAATATAAGATCCTATAACCTTTCCGGAAGTGCACTAAATTACTTGTATTTTGCATTTCAGATTACCTAGTAAAAATAAACGAAATATCGTGTTTTGATGGTGGTCCAGAAATATGACTAAGAAGGCTTTTTTCTGTATGAAGCCAAAGTACAAAAAATGTTGTCTATGTATGTGAACCAGTATTATATTTTTAATGAAAGGTTTGCTAACGTATTTTATTTCAAGACCTTCCTGAAGATATTCGTTGTCTTAGATAATAGAAGAAATTTCTTATCCGATCCCGAAGTTCGCTTATAAAAAATTCCTTGTGTGTTAACATAAAGTAAGGCAAGCCTCAGATATATCAACCAGATTAGTGTCAACCTTATTGTGCTGAAATAAATCCGGTAGTATAGGAATATCTACAAAAAGAAAATTAAAAAAAAACCAAAAACAACATCCTCACTTTAATACGTAGTTACTAAACGTAGTAGCGTTTATTGTTTTGTTTGGTTATGTTGCCAAATAATTAAATTTTCTGGAGGTAGTTTTATCATCCTCAAAGGAGTTTAACCCGGAGATGTTGGCGTTAAACCCGGAGGTAGAGTAGCCAAGCCCGGACAGGTGGCAACCCTAGATAACACCCAATTTCAGGTTCGTCTTCATGCAAGACTGGTCACATCGAGGATCATATTCACATGCTACTTTTACTGTCTGCAGTAAAATGCATTTAAGCGCCTTCTTCAAGAACCTTTAATTAATATTGATCTTGTTTCAATAAACTACCAGTTAGATGAACTGCACCAGTTAAAAATGCGCATCAAAATAATATATTTAAATTACAGAACTTTTGCTGTTTAGAATATCATTAATATAGAATATTTAACATATGAAAATCCTAAAATAACTATATTTCCGCAACAATTAGTATTTTAAAATTTCTCACAATGTTATGTTTTGCCAGACACTTGACAGTTGTGTCGCTTCGAAATAATAACAGTAATTCAGAAAACGCATATGTTTCTGGAAACCACACCAAGGATTAAGTCATAACTTACACGGCAGACGTATATAAAATTTTATGATGCAAACCAAAATCTTCGTTGGTCACGCATTTTGGAAAACAACACTAAAACGTCGTGAAAGTAGCACCAGCTGTCGTCTATCAGTCATTGTAGATGTTTATCGCATCTTCAACGTTAACGTTATTTTCCATTGGGGTTTTTGTATGAAGAACTATTTAAGTGGAACATTTTAGGTGATAATCTTAATGCTGGTCTCTGTATGTATTAAACATCCTTATTTGGCAAATATTTACTGTATTCTACGTAATATTGTTCACATTGTTAAAATGGATACTCTTCTGTATTACTGCGTACACAACAGAGCTTTATATATTTTTTAGAAAATAATACTTCCCTGTTAAGACAAATTGTCATATCTGCAAAAGTTGACTTTTTTAAATAATCGGATAATAAATAATCACATTTTGTTAACTTAACTCATGAGTAATTTTTTGCTTTAAAAAATTCACAAATACTACTCTGACTTTTGTATTTTAATAAAAATAAAAAAACACTAAACTCCTTCATATCTCAAAACTACTGTTTGTAGATAAAAAAAAAACTTGTACAAGTTGTTTGAGAAATGTTTAAATTTGAACAAACTTTATTATATTAGAAAAAAAATTATAAGAAAATGGTCTAAAGAAGGTCTAAAGTTTTGTCTGAACCGACATGATTTGCTAAAAAATTAAAGAAATGACAACTGAAAACTAAAGAGATTAGCTTCGACTTTCTTATTTTAAATGTATAATATTGTTTTAATTCTAGCTGATTTTAAATATATCATGTTTGATTTTTTATTTTTAAAGACAACGAGAAAATGAACAAAAATCCTGCCATAAGAAGCAGTGTATTCATTGTACATTTATGTCACATGTAAGTGTATTCTCTCTCTTTCTAACACATTGTCCGATATGGCAGGGTCTGTGTCAATTTGTCGATTGTTTGTAAAATTAGTATATAAACCTGGTATATTTATAATGAGCAAGCAAGGGTCCATCTATTTAATAAAACTATAACGTTTCTATTTGGCAAAGTTAGTTTTTCATTTAATATTCCAAAGTTAATGCTCGTTTTTTTATTACTTTTCAATTGGCATTTGTTTAATATATTAGCAAATCCTAACGGTTCAAACAAAACATTAAAAATTACAATTTTTGCATTTAACATTTTTTTTCTCTTGAAGTAAAGTTTGTAGACCACCTTCAAAATATAAATAGAAACGCTATACATAATAACAAATGCTGCACAAAATCGATCTTAAATTTTTAAAAAGGGAGCCGCATTTTGTCACTGTCTGATAATTCCAGAGTAACCGAAAATACTTAAATTGGTTCGTCAGATAATCTGATATAGATGTTTCTATACAAATTATCTTTTAACACGGGATTAGAACGGTGAGAAAAAGTTACATTACAAGTATTATGGGGTATGACATACTCCTAACCCAAAAGTAATTCAAACAAAAGTTTAAACACGAAACTAAAAAAACAAAACAAAGATATGTCGGAAGGTAAACAGCCGATGTATTTTACTCACACCGTTAGTACCTTAGAGTAAGAATTAAAGTAGAGATCACAACTCATTCATAAATCACGTTAGGGGTATGCAACAACATGGTTCCCCTATTTTTGGCATTCTATCGACCAATATTTACGATAAAACAAGAAGTGGGGATGGCCCATGCCCAATGCTAGTGACGGCGTGAGTTTTCACTTCCCGCATAAGGAAATATCATTAATCGTGAAAAAATTATCGTTCCTGGTTTTTACAGATCCTCATGTTTTTCCATTACTGTCGGTCGGTCGCTCTGTTCCGGTATAGCTAAAAAATCTACTTACTCGATTAACTTTAATATTATTTAATTTTCCACAAAAATTAGGTCTGATATAAAAAAAACTGGTAAAATATTGGTATAAATTCAATATGGCGAAACAAAATGACGACCTGTTAAAATATTTGATGTACGAAAATGAAGAAATGGGCCATGCTTCAATATCGTTGACAAAAAGACGGATTCTTACTTATTTCTTAATGAGGCAAATAGGTATTTTTACAAACTTCAAAGAAAGAATCGTTCTCTACTTCACTATCTAAAATCAAATCATTAAGTTAGGTAAGTTTAAAAGGGTATTAGTTATTTCTATATTATTAACTATCATTTTGTACTTGTGACACTTAGAAAAATTATTTGTTCAGTTGTTGAAAATGTCATCTTAAACCTGTAACTGTCAAGTTAGATCTTGTCTAAAGTTAAACCTCTTTAGTGAATACGGGTATTAGAGTTTTAAACTAAAATCAATGCGTTTAACACGCCTTTTATTGGCTTCCTATTCGCCTGATTGTATGTTTGTATGTCTGGTTCAAATCTTGTAATGGATTTTTCAGCACTTTCATTACCGATTATTTTCAAATTTGACATGAATAGATTTTCGGATATAAAAAATCCGAATTTTTTTTGGTCAACGTTTAGGAATCCAAAATGGCGGCGCCGATACGGCCAACGAATTTTGTTACTTGTGTAGCCAAAACTGAAAATCAGTGCCTAGGAAAATTTAAAAGTGTCAGCATTTAAAAATTCAAAATAGCGGTGACAAAATGACAATGCCAACAGGTCGAACGGATGATTTTAACATTTGTGGGGATTATTTAACAATACACAACAAAAATCAAAATGGTGGCGCAAATATAGCGAACAAATTTTGTCATTTGTACAGATTCGGCTGAAATATTGGAATCTAGAAGTAGTTAAGAATAAAAGTTATGAAATTTTAGTCAATATTTAAGAATTAAAAATGGCGGCACCACCACAGCAGACTAATTTTAAAATTTTTGCAGATTTGATTAAAATTCGGCATTTAGGGGTATCTAAGACTGCACATCATGAATTTTTGTCAACATTTTAAAAATTCAAGATTGTAATGCCAACATGGCGGCGGAATTTTAACATTTTTGTGTAGATTTGGCTGAAAGAAAGTAGGAATCTGCATATCATACATTTTTAGTAAATATTTAAAAAATTAGAGTAGGAATGCCTAGAATGCGAGCGAATTTTAATATTTATACAGATTTGATTAAAAATCGGTATTAAGTGAGCAATTCATACATTTTTAGTAATAAATATTTAAAATGGAGATGTCATCAATCAATCAATCGGATAAGTACTTTTTTCAGACATTTTTAAACATTTAATTAGACCACCGTTTTGTTCCCCCATTTTCAATTTGTCTCAACATTTTTACCAGTTCATCCCTATATAATATTTGATTGTTGAGCAAAATTTGAACATAACCGATGTAGTAGTTTTCTGCATTGACACAATATTTTATTAGGCCGCCATTTTGGATTTGTAGTAAAACTTATCAGTTGATGGTCATGTCAGACGTAATTTTTCTGCAAAATGTGGATAAAATGGATAAGCAGTTTCTTAGTAATATTTTTTTAACATTTCAATAAACCGCCATTTTGTTCAGCCAAATTAGATTTTTACCAAAATGTCACCGTCATCGTCATATGACCTTTAATTTTTGACCAAAACTTGAAGTAAATAGGACAAGCAGTTCTTGAGCTTTGTCACGGACAGACATACAAACTAACCGACGGAACTGAGAAAACATTTTTTTTGTAACTAGAATACTTTCCTTTTGCGAATAGAATAGCCAATTGTCATATTGTTTTTCCATATTAATAGCTAAAATTTAAAAAATAAAAGATATTTTTTAATTTTCAATATCCTAAATCTCAAATTCTAACCAGTTTAGAACATGTTTACGAACACATTTTTACTTTTAATACCCAAAGAATCACCATTTAAATTCCTTTACCTGACAACACATATAAAAAATTGGACCAACTCAAGTGAAAATTAAAAAAGGCGCGAAATCATCCGAAACTTTATATTTCCCAAGATTTCATCCAAAATCTAGTGATTTTCGAAATCGGTTTTTTGAGCGTGAGACGCCCTTCGACTGTTTTAATATAGTATAGGTATATTCTATAATTATTTTAATTCTCTAATAGGAAAAACTATTGTACCTAATCGGCAAAAAAATCACCTCAAAGTATTTTTTGTATCATTATGCTTCTGAAGATTCCCACATGACCCCCGACGACCCCCGAAACTTTCTATTATACTGATCCGGATTGGTCAATACGTCATGTGACCCAAAATAAGTGAATAAGGTATCTTCCATTAGACATGTCTCCTGGAAAAGGAAATCTTGCTGTTTACTTAGTGATTAAAAGAAAATTACAAACTTAAACGGCCATTTTTTTACAAACTCACATTGCCGCACCATAGTTAGGTCAACTAAAGCTCCTAGTTTCGCAATGTCCAAGATAAAGTAAATAAAACTTATTTATTAAATATTTAAAAAAATAATGGTCTTCTAATGTCACCGCACCTTTAGAACGCTGCTTCTTGAAGTAAGGCAACATATAGTTAGAATATTTGAGCCATATCAACAAATACACAATAATTTATTAAAACACATGCAGTAGTAACGCTAAAAAAATATTTTTTAGCAAATTAGTTTCTTTAAAGTTAGAATTTATTGTAGTTCCATGACCCGCTATTGGTTTTTAAGCCACGCCGGTCACGTGACGCTGTAACAATGTTTACTGTAGACTATTATACTTTTTTACTATAAGGATTCCTTGTCAATGAAAATGGGATGGTCTAATACGTGGAGTTATCGATGGGGTTTGCCATAGCTAACTAAAACTCTTGTTACTGGTGAAATCTGATCTGAGACTTGGGGTATTTTAGTTTGTATTTTACTATTTTCCAATGAAAGTAATTTCTTTATACCGCTTAGAAACTAATACTGGAAATACATTACTGTTTTTTGTATGAAAATTTTATTGCATCGTGTTTAAACATATTCACCGTAATATAAATTGGTAGAAACATTGGTGTTCCTGGCTAGGCTTGGCATCGTCGTACGATCGACCTTATACTGTGAGGTAATCTTGACAAAGGCTAAATATGTAAATAATGAACTGTATTTTTATTCTTCCTCTAAGGTTAGTAAACTGGGCTATATGATAATTCCAGACAGCTACGAGTCAAATAAACTCGTGCTACTTTTCTTTACATTGTACCTCCATCTAGGGGGCTTAACTTGAAGATAGCGAGCTGCACACGTTGTTAAAGCTAACTGTGCGTTTACAATCTGTCGCTTTTTTTCACTGGGGTATGTTAAATCCCATCGTACTAATGTCCAGTTAAGTTGGGCAAAAACGAACTTAACTGAATTTATTTGTATTTTATATAAAATATGTTTTATATAAAAGATAGAATCTTAGAGTTGTGAGTTCGAATCTTACTCGAGAGCAGACTTTTTCAACTTTTCGTTTCCATTAATTCCAAAATTTAATAATTTTCTCTCCGGTTTCGGTTTCCACAAAAACTCGCCTTTCCAACTTGCAAATTTAAAACAGCAGGATGAAAGCATAAAGTAGGCTATACTAGTAAAATCAGAACAAAATATGCTATCCAAATTGTAAAAAAATTTTGTAGGATTTGGATTAAAAAAAAATTCAACTTATGGTGGTATATTGTAAAGTTGATAGTCTTTTGTTCGTTTGAAGTTTTAGAAAAAAAATTGTTAAGTTTGTTAAGTAACCTTACATCATTTTCTTTTGATGTGCAGTTTAGAATGCAATGTAAATTCTCCGTTTGAAACATATGGTGGACAAAAATGTCATATGAAAGAAAATACAAGGGAAGCAATTGACCATTTCCCTAGACCCCAAAGTATTTCCTATAAGCCGGTTCGCCTCCCCAAGGGATTTGCACAGCCTGATTTTTTTAGGGATTAGTCCTCAAATTCACTATTCTTCTTTTTACTCTGTTTACACCCGAACAGCCAAACATCAACCAAAACTTACATGCTTGCGTTTTTCTGTAGTTTTTAAATATTTAAATTAGGACTAGATCTCCACAGTTGGATTTGAGCTAAGCTTGTCACATAATTTCGAGACCGGTGAGAAAGAATAATCGTCTGCAAATTTCTGTTTCACACTAAACAAAAACAATAGTTGTAAATATTTGAAAATATTCATTCCAGTGACGCAGGAAACCATCCGTTGTCATAGGAATAATTATAACAAAATAGATTACCATGTACTTATGGCGATTTATGACGTAATGTGGAAACGCGTGAACGTATATACGCTGTAAGTTAAAATGTTCTAGTAGATAATAATGGTAATCCTAATGGATGCTGAAAACGTTAAAGATTTTTACCGTTTGAATTTGTGTATTTCAAGTATGTAATATATAAATTAATAATAAATTTTGTGATTCTATGGGATTTTTAAAGGATACATGCTCTTGTGACACCTGACAGAACCCCCACCCAATATGTCCTCTAAATCTGAGTAATTGCTACGAGCTACTTAAGATGGATATCAATTTAAAGCTGTACAAATGACGTGTGTCGTTTGTTTGGCTTTGTAGGAAATACAAAAATAATATTTTTAAGTATCGACGAGCGATATACGTCTACATTATGTAACTTTAAAGGATCTTCGAGCCGAGATTTAAAGGAATTTTATTGCCGTAGGAATCAAGCAAATGCCTTTGACTGATGTGCGGTAAATATTTAGATTTAGACTTGTTAAACGCATTCTTCTTTGATCTATTGTGTTGATAGATTTTGAAATAGGCTTAATTAATCGTTGGTTTAAACTTCAAAAAGATTTCGGCGTTCAAAATAACGAAAATAAATTGCTGGTGCTAACAGACTGGCAGTAAAAAGAGCATGATTATAGGAAACGAAATTTTTGATTTATATGTGAAGAAAATATTTAGAAGACTGAAAGTCACTTACAAAAAAAATTCCATTTTTATTTTAGAATACATAATATATTAAACGTTAATATGCTTTAGATTTAACTTTTCTTTGCTAAAGTTCTCACTTTCCCGAATTCTTGGAAAAAAGACAGCTGTCTCTTCTGTAACAAAAACAATTAACAACCCATTTGTAGACCGTCAAGTCAAACCTTTCTCTTTATCCCCCAGTTAATCTAACCATGACATGGCGGCCATCAGTTAAGGCGACTCCGGACGTCAAGATGTGCCCGGAGCACATCAATTAGGACCCAGGGTAATTCATCACCGGGATCCCAAAAGTTAACTGGACTAATCCGGGATAAACCAGGAGTAGGGTTTTAGTTGTCAAAGTAATGCGAACGTAGCGAAATTTGCAAATTAACGAAAGTGTTACGTTGTTTGAAATATGGTGATATTTAATAAGATATAAAACAATGATTTTACAATTTTAGCCGAAAAAAACGACTTGATAGTCATTGGTTTATTTTTACAGTAAACGATAAAAACCGAGCAGAAGCGAATATATTTTTGTTTTAGATTCCATCAACGCTCTACATCCGTAATACATTACATTATTTAATTAAATACAATAATTCTAATAACAAAAGAATAACGGAAATTTGCCTGCTTTCCAAAAAGTCCTACAAGATTTTTGCTGTGCTGAAAGTGGAAGGGGTAAGATGGAAACATTTACAAACAATATTTGAAACAAAATTGTGTTCTGCTGATCTATAATACATTGAAAATTAATGAAGCTATTTATATCGTCGATTTATCATGATTACCAAACAGTAATATACAGGGTGTCCCACGGCAAACTGCGGCGAACGATTTCTCAGAAAGTAGGTTTTGGAAAAATTTGAAATTTTGGCAGCTAACTAAAGTCGATGGGGGCAATTCGCGCAAAATATTTTTAAGATGGTGCCACTTCCGGTTATACCGGAAGTAAACGTCAACTTTCTTTTTTTAAATAGAACACCCTGTATATTATCAAATTTTTGGATTCCGCGAAAAATTCTAGGTATATTTCATGTATAGTATCCTATACCTAAGTTGAACTGTTTTTGAGATATTTTGAATTTTATGTAAAAAATGACGTTTGCAGGTCTAGACATAACTATAAATATCTGCTTATCGAAGTCTCTAATATTTATTTGCGGGTGGCTTCCTTGTCCAAAAGGATCCACTTTAGTGGCCTGTGCTGATATTTTTATAATAAATAAATATAGGGTGATTAAAAACTGATATTATAAATATACTTTAAAAAATCGTTAAAAGTTACTTTTTTCAAATGGAAACCCCCGATTTTATCTTATTTAACACTTAAAATAAGGGTGACTTTATATAAAGTTGTTATTCCAAACATTTGTAGTTTTTGAGTTATTGACGATTTAACATTTTTTATTCTAATAATGCCAGACGACTTCTAAGTTTTCTTGTTAGTTGGCCATGATAGGGAAGCCTGGCGATTGGTTACTATAGAAACGTAATATTTATTGTCGTTTGACAATTACCTACTAAAATATTATTTATTTATTATAGTAATTATAATAATTATTAAACTAAAAATCATGCCGGGGCTATTAAATTACACACATGAGGATTATTTGAATTTGTTTATTATCTATGGGGAAACTAACAGAGTTTTAACAAGAACATGCCAGATATTTGCTGATAGATATCCAGATAAACAGAAACCGTTACCGAACAGCGTTAAACAAATGTTGGAAAACTATAAAAATTGAGGAAACGTCAAGGCAAAATTTAATAAGAGGAAGCCCATTGTTGATAATGAAAATGTCGAGATTACAATTCTGGGATATTTTGCAGCATATCCAATGACAACCCTAAGAAACTTGGCAAGACAATCAGGAATCTTGAGGAACTCAGTGCATAGGATTCTGTTAAAACATAACTTCCAACCTTATTTAACATCATTGGTTCAACATCTAAAAGACACTGATTTGCCAAAAACAGTACAGTTTTGCGAGTTTATTTTAACAATGGTACAAGATAACCCTAGATTTTTGGACAATATAATCTGGACCGATGAAGCAAAATTTACTAAAAATGACATTTTCAATAGACACAATTCCCATTTTTGGAGTAATTCGAATCCTTATGCAGTAAGATCGCGGAACTTTCAAGAATCCTGGCAATTTAATGTATTTTGTGCAGTAAGGAACGATGGAATAATAAAACTGAATTTTTACGAAGAAAATTTGAATGGTAAGTTATACATTGCCTAAACACAAGGACTTTTTTAATGAAAGATAATCCATTTAGGTAATATTACAATAATTTTTTTTATCAATTTAGCGTCAATCCAAAATTAGATAAATCATTTAGTATATGTAATTAAATTAAATTATTTATACAGGGCACACTACACTACTTCATACAAATACTGGTCCACATACCGTAACACATCATGTCTAAAAAAATATATCGTCCCAAGTTTTAAAGGGAAGTTGTCTTTAATTAGATATTTACAAGCGATTTATACAGGGTACTTTAGAAAGTCCTAAAATACTAAACCTTCTTTTTTTTTTTATTGAGCACTCTTCAGATTAAATTAATTGAATTTTGATGTATTTTGTTTCTTCTTAAATCAATAAATTGTGTGTAAAATTATGTCTATAAACTTTTGTAGGAGAAAGATATCTGAATATTCTCGACGAGTTGGACAACAAATATTTAAGTAATTTACCTTTAGCAGAACATAGTCAAATTTTCACGATGGCGCCTCACCACATAGAACCGTTGCAGTTACTAACTTTTTACAAGCTACGTTTTACGACCAGTGGATTGCCAACAATGGACCTTTCCTGTGGCCTCCTCGTTCCCCCGATCTGACAGTCTTAGACTATTTTATATAGGGAACGATAAAAGGAATCGTTTATTTTAATCCAGTAACAACGAAAGAAGACTGTATGGCAAGGTTAAGGGATGCGTTCGAAAGTTTATCTCCAGCTTCAATTAGAGCGGCCAACCACGAGGGATTTACTCGGAGATGCGAAAAATGTTTGGAAGTACAAGGTGGACATTTTCAACATTTATTGAAAAAATAAGTTGTGCTCTTGTGTACATAAGACTATAATGGGAATAGGCTTTCTTTAATTAATTTTTGTCTTCACGGTTTCAACATTTTTATAAATTTCCAACATTTGTTTAACGCTGTTCGGTGACAGTTTCTCTTTATCTGGATATCTATCAGCAAATATCTGGCATGTTCTTGTTAAAACTCTGTTAGATTCCCCATAGATAATAAACAAATTCGGATAATCCTCGTGTGTGTAATTTAATCACCCCGACATGATTATTAGTTTAATAATTATTATAATTACTATATTAAATAAATAATATTTTAGTAGGTGATTGTCAAACGAAAACAAATATTACGTTTCTATAGTAATCTATTGGTTTTGTTCTCGCCAGGCCTCCCCGTGATGGCCAACTAACAAGAAAACTTAGAAGCCGTCTGGTATTATTAGAATAAAAAATGTTAAATCGTCAATAACTCAAAAACTACAAATTTTGGAATAGACAACTTTATACAAAATCACCCTTATTTTAAGTGTTAAATAAGATAAAATTATAAAAATTGGGAGTTTCCATTTGAAAAAAGTAACTTTTAACGATTTTTTAAAGTATATTTATAATGTCAGTTTTTGATCACCCTATATTTATTTATTATAAAAATACCAGCACAGGGCACTAAAGTGTACTCTTTTGAATAAGGAAACCAACCGCAAATAAATAATAGAGACTTCGATAAGCAGATATTTATAGTTATGTCTAGACCTGTAAACGTCATTTTTTACATAAAATTCAAAATATTTCAAAAACAGTTGAACTTAGGTATAGGATATTATACATGATATATACCTAGAATTTTTTGAAGAATTCAAAAATTCGATTATATACAGAGTGTTCTATTTAAAATAAGAAAGTTGACGTCTACTTCCGGTATAACCGGAAGTGCCGCCTCTTGAAAATATTTTGCGCGAATTGCCCCCATCGACTTTAGTCATCTGCCAAAATTTCAAATTTTTCTAAAGCCTACTTTCTGAGAAATCGATCGCCGCAGTTCGTCGTGGGGCACCCTGTATAATGTCCAATTTAATACAAGTTTTTTTAATTTTTAAATTACTAGGAAAATTTATGTTATTTCAAATATTTTTATAGCGACTTTTTTATTTTCCTCATAAAGGAAAATATTGTAAGTGTAAAAAATATACCCCCGAGAATTTTTCAGGACTTCACGTTTCAGGATCCCTGGATGCCGAATAACATGTTTTCTAAATTCCGTCGATGCGTCTGTCTATCGTTCAGTCTGTTCGCGGTTTAGCTCAAAATCTACTTATCCGATTGACTTCAACTTTTCTGCAAAAGTTAAGAGTTGTACGGGGATGATATGGCAACATTTTGTTAAAAATCCAGTATGGAGGAATTAAGTGGCAATCTAACAAAATGTTAGAAAAACTATTACTAAAAAACTATTTATCCAATTTACCCAAAATTCTGCAGAAAAATTGGAAGTGATGTGGGGATGAATTGGTAAAATATTGGTGCAAATCCAAGATGGTAGAACAGTAATCAAATAACGCCTAATCAAATATTTAAAAAATCTAGACCGCGATTATTAACTGTTCTTAAAATCGTTGTGACGAAACTACTCACTCGATTAATTTTAAAATTGACAAAAAATCTAGTGTGATATAAAAATAAACTGGTAAAATTTTGGTGAAGATTTATTATGGTGGAACAAAATGGTGGCTTAATGGAATGTTTACAATATCAGTATTTAAAAACTTCTTATCCAGTTTAATTGAATTTTTGTACAACCATCAAGTGTGAAATGGGATTAACTAGTAAAATTTTGTCAATTCTATATGAAAAACCGCTAAAATTCTATTTGCAAGATTAAGGAATTTTTATGGACGTAAATAATAAATATAACTCATTTTTTAAAGATTATGTAAATAATAAACAAAAAATAAAAAATGTATTATTATTAAAATTAAATTAAATTACTAACAAATAAAAAAAATAAATTTATATACTGGAGGATCGAAGCCGCGTTTTTATTTAAATAGATAACTTAATAATAATACTACAGTTTTACTATAAGGTAAGGTCTGGGTACTTTAAATTGAAAATTTAATTTTATGAAGAGAAGTGAAACATAATAATAATTATATAATTATATAATGTGTATTACCAAATAAATATATGGATATATAATCTGTGTTATAGGTGTGTGTATATGGTGGCATCCTTTACGAGGACAGTTCCAGGTAAAGCAACTTTACCGATTTTTTACTTTTAATAGGTTGAAGTTTGCCATTCTTTGTTTATTGCAGATTGCACGAAACACATATTATAGGTTTATTTCATTGTTTTGCTTGTCTAGCTGTTTTCCAAGTTTTATATTTTAAAAAATTGTTAAATTAAATTTTATATCTTTTCATCATTATTTTTTAAATATTTTATTCTACAATCATATTTATTATAAGTATGTAACCAAATTTACTTGTTTATAACCAGCTTAAAATATGGTTTTCAGAGAAATATAAATTTTGATCGGATTACGCTACTATCGAGGGTATTTTCTTAATCAAATTTTGCAAATAATTAGCTTGACTGACAATTCCGTAAATAACATCAGGGTCATTCCAGAAATAGAAATTAATTAATCACCTCATTTTATATTTAAAATATTATCTTCAAAAGAAAGTCAAACATTTACGATCTCCAAACATTGACACAATACAGAAATATACACATTTTGCATCCACTATCTAAATAAATCATCTTCCTTCTAAAAATAGCATAGAACACTATGAACTGGCGATAGGAAGAATATAAATATACACGTCGCTGTAAACAGACATATTATTTGATCCTATAAAATGAAATACAAATAAATCAGTGGCTATTTTTAAAAAGGAAATATCAAAACTAAAGATCAAGTAAATTTATTTTGTTTTTGCAAGTCGACCGCGACGACAAGAGAAATAATAGAGAACTTTAGCATGACTTAACATACAACTAATAGTTTAACTTTTTAATTTGATTGTAAGTTACCACTCCTATTTTATTCAGGGTGTACTTTACAGCATCTGCATAACATTATAGGGTGGCAGAATCATGGAAATGGGTTTAAATAGGAGGCAACAAAGTGGAAAACAGGAAATTTTGCACTGCAGAATGCATATGCTGGATAGTACAAAAGTTAGTTTAGCTATTTCCATACTTAAAGAGAAAAATCGTGAGAACCTGTTTCTTAGATGAAATAATACACACTTTAAGGTGCCAATATACATTATTTTGTCTTTATAAAAATTATTTATGGTTTGGTATAGACACAAATATTTAGGTAAAGTTGCTTTTGCACCACCCGTTAAACTTTCAGTATTAATAGGTATATAGCAATTATGTGGATACTAATAAATTAAGTTAACCTATATTCTATTTACAGTACAGGGGGAAGTCAACATACTCCGAAATAAATCCTCTGATAGATGAAACAGTCAAAGCCTATACGCGAAACTTCTTTTCTGTTACATTCCTTTCAATAGATGTATTACTTGGGCATCACCTTGAATACAGCAGTGCGCTTTGCCGAGCGATGGCGCTCCAACAGCACTAATTCAGGATTTTTTCTTTATCCATTACGGACAAGACTGCCTGAGGGTTATGACCCCCAGAGGTAGGCCAGGCTCAAACTCATCGTCTCAGGGGACGACGTGCGAGCTTAAATCCAAACCTGCGATTGGAACGGAAAATCCGCGTATGCAACCCTGTCCCCAGAATAAACTATTCTTAGTAAACCCCTCATAAGCTTACCGCAGTGAGCGGTAAAATGGGTCATTATAGCAGGAATAAATATGGAATGTTATCGAGTCTGATTTATTAATAACAAAAATAAAATTTAAAATTGTGTTATCTGTTGAATGGTTTTTTTGTTTTAGGCGGTCAAAAGGGTCGAAATAAAATATATTTTTTTCACTCCTCTGCACCAGACCGGTAAGGGTTTGTCCAATGAAGGAAAATTAGCAAGCAACTATTACAGCGCAGCAGGTTTGAATATTATAGGTAAAAATTCAATAGAAGCAAAGTAAACAAATATTTACAAAATTAAGCAAGCAATAACGAAACTTCTTGAATCACCAAAGACCACTAACGAAGCAGTAATGTACGAAATACTTTCACAGTTCACAGACCTGAACTAATGAAGTAGACATCTTCGTCAAGCACAATAATTTGATGTCATCCGTTAATGCTTCATTATTGCATCTTAGTTCTTTATTTAGTTTCGTTAGTGCTTCTTTTCTTTCGCAAATATTAATTTTTTTACAAAAAAAACAAGAACTTCTTTTGGAAACCCCTGAAGCCCGCTCATCTCGGAGACCCTGGGACTTTTGGTATAATCATCTCCAAACAGCTCCGTACAAAAATGAGCGTTATAAAATAAATACGTAATTATTTGCTTTAATTATGTAAAGAAAGGAGGTTTCAGATAGATTATTAACATTTATTATGCATTTTTAATCATCCAAAAACATGATTATTGCCATGACTATTCAAGATGGTCATTAGTTGAAAATCTGTTCCCAACACTTAGGGTTTATTTGTCCAAAAGTAAAAAATCGCACCTGGTTTATACAAATATATATTAATCGTTGAATTAACTTGCAAAATATGTAGACCAACTTACATATAACAACATATTTCACTAAATTCTCATTTATAAGACAGTTTAGAGAGAAAAACGGTCAAATTATTGGTTCAAAAAATTAGTAAATCAGTTGTCTATTATTTATGTCTTCAATTTCGAATATTATATTAGTTTCTTAAATATATTATACTTCTTTATTTACTTTTTAAATTGTTTATCCACAAACTATTTCAATAATCAATAACCGTTTCGTTTTTACTTTGCTCGTAAAATGGAACTATTATTGTAATCCTGAAAAAAAATACTGTCCGAGATTTTTTCATATATTTACGGTTGTAAGTTCCCATATGCCGAAAAACATGTTTTCTCGATTCCATCGGTCTATCTGTAGGTTCGCGGCATAGCTAAAAGAATACTTACCAGATTGGCTTCAAGTTTAGGTAAATAATTAAGGGTGATATGGTCATATGTCATATAGGCCTAGTAACGAAGTAATATTTTGGAAAAAATCAAATATGGAGAAATAAAATGGCAACATATTGAAATGTTAAAAAATTGTTACAAACAACATAGAATTTACCTCAAATTTTGCGTAAAAATCAAATATTAGGAATATAGAAATCAACTGGTAACATTTTAGTACGAATCCGAGATGATGCGGAATAGAATTGGGTCATTCTTGACTAATCTTCATAAAAAAATCATATTTGTTATAGTTATGGTTTGTCAAAAACAAACTTTTTATATTAAGAAGCCTAAAATATATTAATAAAGATTAGAATCATGTTGGACTGACTGTTGCTACTCTCGTAATTGCTCGACAACTCCGCAGGCCAAGGAATTCTCAATCATGTACTATTACTTCGTATAATTTGGAATTTACAAAGACAAATAATACTACGTAAAGACGATCCATACAAAGTTAAATAAAAAGCACCCCTTAATGTATACCAATTTTGCATTATATTCCCTATAGTTGGAATCCATTTTCACGGCCATTTGTTGCGCGCCAGGTAATATTTCAATTAAACAGCTACATGAACGATTGAAAGCGGTGCGTTTATTGTGTACCTGATGGACCGTCTATGCGAAGTATTAATGGTCACCATGCTACATTTACCTACTTATCATGTGTATTAAACATATTAAAATAGTGGGCCAACGATTTCCTGGAATGGATCCTTTAACTGATCATAATAAAAATGCGATATTGCCTCATCTTTCTATTCGCAACAGCTACAGAGAGAAGTATAATTTAGATTTATATTGGAAAAGCAGTTACTTAGCTGACAGCGCCCAGTCAGAATTTCGGTTGCAAACTGCCGGTTTTCCACAACACTGGCAAATAAGTCATTGCCGCCTCCTTGCTGAAATTATGGAATAGTTTCATTCTGCATATGTTTAACAATATAATGGATATGTTCTTTAATGACTTGTATTATTGCTGCAAGTGAGTACAGGTGAGAAAGTCTATTTCCAAAGCATTTAAAATGGACACCATGTTAATGTGTTGACACTTTGTTGCCATTTAACCGCCAGCTTTATTTAGTAGCTCTTTAAAGCTAATAACACTTGCCTCTAACTGTAGTGACTAGTGATTTCGATAATTTTTCCGGTTATAACTCTATCTGCAACATTCCACTGTTACCTTCTGCATTAAAACAAGAATACTATGATCTCTGTCTGGAATATATCCTGCAAAGTCGCAGGCGCAACGATCTATTTTAGGCAACCGACAAAACAATTACTCCGCTGGTTAACACCGCGACCGGCATCGATTGCACTTACTCCTGAGATTCGTTGAGAGCAATAATGTTAATATATTTGTATTTTAGGTTATACCACATAACAAGGATACAATGATCTCTGTCTAGAACATATCCTTCAATGCCGGAGGCGCAACGATCCATTTTAGTCAAACGGCGATTGCGATTTCGCACATTTTAGAGCTGATAAGGCCGCCATAGACTAGCCAGCCCCATGTAGGGCAAAAGCAACAAAATCGAATCATAGAAATTGGCTTATGTTACGACTGGCATTGAATTCCATTATTGACTCCTGACTTTCGGGTAGGGCAATAATGTTAATTAATTTTTATTTCACATTAAACTGTCGTCATAATAAGGATACTATGATCCCGTCTGGAACATATCCTGCATGCAGCAGGCGCAGTGATTCATTTTAGTCAAATGATTATGGCGATTTTGCTCTTTCTAGACCTTATCAGGCCTCAATAGACTAGCGAGTAGGGCAAAGATGCAAGAAGAAATCACAGAAACAACTGCTCCGCTGGGTAAACCATCGACCGGCATTGATTTTTGTTAAAAAAACTTTTGTTATCAAGTTTTGGAGGAGTTATTTTACAAATTGGCTCATTGCCTGAATTAAAGCCGTTAGCAACACCAAGATATTTCTTATAAGTAGCCCTGGGTTCATTGAGTGTTGAGGCTAACAAAACCTAAAAAATTTTGGCTGGTTATTAACGACTCCACAGGTAAAATATTAATTTTTTAATCTACGAAAAGTTTCAATATATTGTATATGTAAAAAATGTTAAGTTGTTAGGTCTGTGTAAATCCATCGAACGCTAAAACCTCTCTAACAGACTCCGTTATATCTATTTAAAAAGAAATCGGTATTAAATGTGAAAGCAATTATAAATCTACTGACATGACGGATGAGATCCAATTAATATCCCATGATTTATTTCCCATTTTTGAAACAAATAATATCACGATAAATTATAGTTAAGTGCCCATAATTTACAAAATAGTGTGAAGTGAAAAAATGACATTAGGCGAAAAAAAAACACGATTTGTTAATTAAGATGTTAAAATGTGGGGAAAACACAAATCGAATTAAGCTTAATTAAAAACGACTTAGTTTTCTACAAAATATATGTATTTCAACGTTGAATGTATAAAAATATGCTCACCGGGTCTGTACCGTTATCAGGAGTATATATACATATATATATATATATATATATATATATATATATATATATATATATATATATATATATATATATATATATATATATATATATATATATATATATATATATATATATATATATATATATATATATATATATATATATATATATATATATATATATATATATATATATATATATATATATATATATATATATCTATATAATATATATATATATATATATATATATATATATATATACATATATAAATATATATATATATATATATATATATATATATATATATATATATATATATATATATATATATATATATATATATATATATATATTATACTCCATGAGCGTGGTTTAAAATGCCGCTCTAAAGTTGTTTTTATATGCTTTCGTTTTATGGTACACAATTACTGAATTAAAATTTAATAAAATCATAGACATTAGAAGATTCTGTGTAGACTGCTGGTTTCCCATCCAATTTAAATTTTTCTCTGCGAATAACCATTTGACTTCCACAGTATCAACAAAAGAGTCCCACAAAATTAGACTACTAATTCCAGAAGATCTGTTTTTTACGTCAGTGAATAGTCACGGATTGTCATTTTTGAGGGCTCTAGGCTAACTGAATTTGTGGGGCTTAAGTTTTATATTGAAATGGGTTCAATAAGAAGTGTCAACCAATTTAGTTCCGTTCATAGTTATTTAGGAACACATATATACTGCATTTTCAAATATTTGTTCCCACATATTGGATACCTACCAATATTTTACCAGTTTCTACCTATGCCACACATTCTTTTTGGGCATAATTTAAAATAAATTCAATAAGTAGTTTTTACATTGACATATACCGCGATATTGTTACATCATGTTGAATTATATCATATTTAATTTTTCACCAACATTTATCTTGATTAAGATTTTTTTACGTTAATTTTTTAAACATTTTATTTGGCCACCATTTTGTTACGCTATCTTGAATTCATAACACAACTTTACCAGTTTGTCTCTATATCATACTTAATGCTTACACAAATTTTGAAATTAATCTAATAAGTAGTTTTTTCAGACTGATTTTTTAAATATTTTATTACGACCCTATTTTGTTTTGCTATTTATATTCATAACAAAATGTTAAAAAAGTTCATTCTTATGTAACACTTGATATTTGTACAAAATTTGAGGTAAGTTCGATAATGAATTTTTTTAGTAATAATTTTTTTAACCTTTCACTAGGTCGCCATCTTGTTCGGGCATATTGGATTTTTACCAAAGTATTGCCAGATCATTCCCATAATTTTTAATTAAAGTTCGAAGTCAATGTGATGACGTAAACTGACAGACAGAGCGACAAACCGACAGATGGATTCACGGAATTGATAAAACATATTTTTTGGCATCTTTGGGCTCTAAAACGGAAAGATATGTAAAATCTGAGAAGGTGGGTTTTTTCAGATTACAAAAATTTTGTTTGGCTGCCATTTTCAGTCGCCATCTTGAATTAGTACCATATAGTTTTACTAGTTCATCCCTATACCGCAATTAGTTATAGCACACAATTTAAAATCAGTTTTTCAGGCTGAATTTCTAAATGTTATATTAGTTTGGTTTCGCTATCTTTGATTCGTATCAAAATTTTACCAGTTAATCCCTACGTAATACTTTTTGTACACAATTTGAGATAAATTTGATAATTAGTTAACATCTTGTTTGGCATATTCGATTTTTACCAAAGTATTACCAGATCAGCCTTAATTTTTGACTTAACTTTGAAGTCATTCTTATGTGTAATTTTTAAGCTATGCCGCAAATTGATAGACAGACAGAAAAACCGACAGATGGACCGACCGAATTGATAAAACATATTGTTTGGCATCTAGGGACGCTAAAACGTGAAGATATGTTAAACCTGAGCGAGTGATTTTTCAAATTACAAAAATTTTATTTGCGGCCATTTTGTTCCACCATCTTGAATTAGTACCACAGTTTTACTAGTTCATCTCTATACTATAATTAGTTATGGGACACAGTTTTAAATCAGTTCATCAAGTAGTTTTTTTCAAGCTGAATGTTTAAATATTTTATTATACCGCAATGTTGTTCCGCCATCTTAGATTCGTACCAAAATGTTACCAGTTGATTCCTCTATAGTACTTGATTTTTCTGCAACAATTTAAAATAAATTGGATAATTAGTTTCTTTGGAAATAAATTTTTTGACATTTCACTAGGCCGCCTTCTTATTTCGTCATATTGGATTTTTACCAAAATATTACCAGGTCAGCCCCATTTGAGCCTTAATTTTGACTAAAATTTAAAATCAGTCTAATGACAGACAAACCGACTCACAGATCGACGGGCTTGATAAAACGTTTTGGTACACCCAGATACCAAAACGCGAAGAAATGTAAAACCGGAGAGGGTGATTTTTTTCAGGTTATATAAATATTATTTGGCAGCCATTTTGTTCCGCCATCTTGAATTAGTATCACACTTTTACTAGTTCATCTATTACAATTAGTTATGGCAAATCACCATTTTGCTCCGCCATCTTCGATACGTACCAAAATTTTAGCAGTTGATTCCTGCATAATACCTGATTTTTGTGCAAAATTTGAGAACAATTGGATAAGCACTTTTTTAGTAATAATTTGTTTAACAGTTCACTAGGCCGCCATTTTGCTTTTCCATATTAAATTTTTACCAAAATGTCACCAGGTCATCCCTGACAGACAGACCGACATTTTTTCACGATTACAATACTTGTCCCTTTTACGAGGGAAGTAAAAGGACTAATTTTGAAGTAAAAATTTTATCACAAAATTAGCAAAAGATAAGCTATTTAAACTTTCTTCTAACATTATTGACCTATATTTTGATGTAGGTCGTTTAGAAAAAGATTTTTCAGCTACATTAACATTGTTGATCTGTAATTATTTTGATGTAGGCCAATTTGGAAAAAGACCTTTCAGCTACGCAGCTTGTTATAGTTTAGTCATTTTGATGAATGTTCATGACATCAAAGAAAAACAGTTTTCAAAACTCTCAAACCTTTCTCGGGAGTAGGAAAAATTATGCTATTTCTGTCTAGTATTATTTTAACCCTTAGCATTACAAAATTTCCCTGTCTACTGTTTTGTTTATTAATTAGGATATTAATATTAACTTATTAGGGTACTTATATTAGCGTTAAACTGTATCTTAGACAAAATTAACTAAAGATTAATACCTAATTAAAGTCTAATATTTTCTTTTACAAAATTGAAATAACTACAAACTTCTTTAGGTGCAAATGAACAACTAAAAGCTACAGCTTTACGGTTTTGTTTTCTTAACTCGACTTTTTAATCAAATCCCTGGTATTTCTTATTTCAATTAAAAAATATACTTGAAAGCTAAAATAACTTATATGCACCTATTTAATTACGCTCGGTGGCGAAGTTGGAACATTTTTTTCGATTCTATGTAAACTCAAGCAAACAAATGCTTATCGGACAAATTGTAAATTCTAGACGCTGACCCCTTACCCCTCCTCAAATTGCCAAGCCCGAGGTCTTTCTGTTTTATGGGCTATTTGATATATCACACATACGACATCATGAATTACTATGTCTATGTATGGTTCGGTACGGCAAAAAAAATCGTTCCTTTTTTTTCGTAACAGCTTAACCCAAAGACACTCCGACTTAACTACATGCGATTTTTTTTGTCAACGGAATCCTAAGAAGAATTAGGACAGTTATGGTGACAGCAACATGGGTATTCTCTACATTTCGGAAGAGATGCTCCAAAATTGTTAAGTTACATATTTCGAATTATCAATCAAAGAATCAAAGATTTGTTAGGTGTTTACCGAGAAATCCCGAACTTAGACCTTTTGATCCGTTTGTATAATAATATACCCCCTAATACTGAAGCATTATGTAAAATTAAAAAGTTATTTCAAATAAGTATTGCAATTGCTTTCAATGTGAATATTTATTTGTAACTTGTAATTGTCTTTGTTTTTATATGACATTTATTATATCCATAAATGTATTTAATAAACAGTTTAATTACTAAATCACCTAAGGTTTATTATTTTTAAACCATTAATATTGTGATCTATTTTTACTTCCTTCGTAAAAGGGAAGTATTGTAAACCTGATTTTAAATTCCGATAACAGTATTAAGAATAGATGTAATAATCCAATTTAATAAAGCATTTTTGGCAACTAAATGTCAATAATTTTATTCTAATTGTGTTGGTTTAAACAAATAGGTTCTAAGACCCGTATAAAAATTCAGTGTCCCTATTTAAGTAACTAGTCCTCATGAAGCCTAAAAATTAAAAGTTAGTTTTGAAGCACACAGCACGTCGTATATTTCTTGTGAAAAATTGCATCTAGAAATTGCATTTAGTTTTTCAAAATCTCCACAAATAACAAAACTGCAAATTTTCGGATATCTCGGGCAGTGGCGGCTATTCAGGTGAAGTGTTACTTCACCAGGAAAAATAAACATACAAACATCTATTTTTACTATATATCTCTTAAAATTTCAGTTTTTATATTCATTTATACACCGAATTGGCAAAAAATAAACTGTACTTTTCGAATAAATATTTTACATGACCGTTGGCGGCATGTCTTTTTAAAACTTTCAAGTCGAACTTTATTATAACAACTATAGCAGTGGCGCAAACCGCTTCGACTTTGCTGGAGGTGCTATGTTTACTTTAAGATTTTCCTACTACGTTGCCATGACAACGCGTACTCGATGACGTCGAGCGCATAGAAGAATAATGTTAACCAGCACCATACAACGCTTTCGGTGAATTGCTAATGCAGTACACTACACCCACATGTCATTCAATTTGGGGTGGTTGTTTACTTTTATTTTCGCGGATTTCGCTGCAACCGGTTAATTCCTTTGCAGTTTACTTGACTGTTTTGTCTTATATTTATTTATGGTATTGTTACAACTTTATTTGATGTCAGGTTTATTAATTTACATTATTGATGAATCCAATCACGGATGTGGTTTGCATTTTGTTGGAAACTCCATTTAATCGATGGAAGGAACAAGATCAGAGTTTTAATCTTCATCCAGGTTTTCGGCATACAAATGGTTATGTAGTAGTCAAATATTACAAAAATTGTTTTGCTGGTCTTGTTTAGTAGTTTCCAATAAATATTCAGTGTGGAATAAGGAAGGATTTGCAGGTATGTTAAATATATGAAAGTCTTTACATAAACATGAAGACTCGGCGGAGCATTTAAAAGACGAATTAATGCTAAAAAAAGTTTAAAAAATCAAAGCACTATAGCTGACACTTTAAAAGAAAATGCTAAACTATATAAAATACATTTAACGAAAACGTCCGATTAAATAGACCATTTATGTTGCTTGGTTATTGATGCAGTTTTGTACCTTACAAAACAAGAATTAGTCTTTCGCGGCCTTGGTGAGAGCAGGGAGTCAATAAATAGGGGGAATTTTAAAAAGCTTTTAGGTTTATTAAAATCGAGAAGTTCCCAAGAACTAAAAGATCATCACAAAAAAATTGAAAATGTTTTTACTGGTGACTCGAAAACTATTCAAAACGAAATAATTGAATGTATTTCTGGTTATTTAAATGATCATGTAAAAAATGAAATAATGAATACACAGTTTTTTTTCTGTGCAAGTGGATGACACCACCGATATTATGCAAACCTCCCAGTGCTCCATAATTCTAGATACGTTAATTCAGAAGGTTCAGTAGTCGAGACATTCTTAGGATTTTATAACGTCAGCTCCGATAGAACGTTGGAGAATTTATATTCTCTATTGGATTAAATTTTAGACTAATTTGACTATAACCATAAATTAATAGGGCAATGTTACGATGGCGCAAGTGTGATGTCTGGCCATCCAAATGACCTTCTAAAAAAAAAAAAGAAAAAACGCCGCAGGCTGTATTTGTCCATTTTCTTGCTGCTATGAAGTATAGGAGAATTGATTTAGTATACAAAATTTAGGTAAGTCGTAAAAAAATATTATATCCCTTCCACATATAAAAAAAATTCTGGAAAAAAGTTATTGCGATATTTTCTTGCTTCATTTGCACTTCACTTACTTTTTCACCCGCGAGCCGCCGCTGATCTCGGGAAATGTTAAGAAATGTTCAAATTTCTCGCCGGCGTATTGTTTATTACCTTTATCCTAATGACGAGGCTCGAATTTGGGACATTTGGTTGCAATTTGTGAATCTAGTGCTTCTTTTTTTAAGATTTAATCTTTTGAGCTTTTGAACATGGTGAGAAACATAGATTTAGACAAGTTTTTTTAATGCTTCACTTAACAAAAACATGCTTGCAACTATTTTGAAGTAACGCAACCAAATTATTTAATCTTCATTTTGTTATAAGTTTCTTACTCTAGTTTTATTAATGATCTCCTATTATGCTGACATATTTTTCATTGCAAACCGGTAAACAAAAAAAAAACTATTTAAAATTAAAAACAAGTTTGCATTTTTTGTTCCTCCCTGATATATATGCGATATTTAGTTGACATTTAATATACTATAAAAAATGTCCCACCTAATAAATATCTTGTCCGCCCTGAGTTAGACTTCAGGCTACGGCCCTGTATAGCAGTCATTGTTAGAACAGTTTTAGATTGAACTTGATAAAAATTCTGTAATAACTTTTATTCTTTAAAGCCTCGGAAACCTAATAAGAACTATAAATATGAAGCTTTAAATTGCATCCCTTGGTTTCGAGCTACCACTCTAAATCCGTATTCAGTATTCTATTATAAAATCAAATGCGATCTGACAGATTTACCTTTTGATATCCCTCTATATATTCTATTTATCATTCGTGACAATTTTGCGTCAAGCCATTTGTATCGATGATATACTGCACCTTTTATTCTATTGGACAACCTCATTACTCTTCCTATTCTATTCTTTTCCGACAGTAAATCAACTGGAGGCTTCAAAAAGGTTTTACAGGTATTCAGCTTTTGTATGACCCCACCGAGTATGATTACACGCTGTAATACACAGGCAGGCTTATTTTTGAAAGACATTACTTTTGGTTTTGGGTACGTAGGATATTAAGGTATTTGTCAGAGCGAATATCATCATGGGTGGTTCCAAATGCCTGGGGTTTATAGAAAGTTTGGAGAAACCTTCTCGTCGACATTTGGCCGGAAATGTTCTAAAAGTTCACCTTTCAAATAATATTTGATAATTTATTTGTAGCAGTTTTTTTACATTTCTACTCTGTTAATAAAAAAGAACAATCAGATTAAATAAAATATGTTTAATCAAACTTTTACTTAAAACACGATTATGAAATATTAATATTTTTTTATATATACTGATTAATAATGAAACGCATAAACGTGAGAATTAATAATTTTAACGAAAAAAAAAAAGAAAAAAGGATTATATCTGTTTCGGCGTGGAGAAACCAAAGGAAAACTTGATAAGAGTAAAATATTTCAATCAACCTAAAGAGCTGATTTACGATCTGACCAGATTACCCGTAACTTGAGTGCTTTTAAAAAGGCGTCATACTACAATCAATTTATCATAAAAATAGGAGGAGATCGGGAAAACTGGGGTAGTACAGAATTTTTCGTGTAATTTTTAGTAGTAAAAAGAAAAATCCCAATTTGGCATGGCTTCACCTGTCTGCCTTCACGGCCATCTTGAAAAAATATTAGACTCAATTTATCTCGTTTCCCGTTCGTCGGAAGAAAAGATCAAAACTGTAGAGCTCAAAATGTTTAGACTTTTTTGTCTTATTCCGAACTCGCTGTAGTTGGTCCCAAGACAAAGGGGGCCAAAATATGTTTTTCGAATAGTAATGATTTAATTAATTTATTTTTTACTAATATAAAAATGTTAGATATATTTTTTTGCACTGTCATTTTGAAAGTACTCGTTACGACGTTAACCGAGAGAAATTTTACTAAATTTTTTATGCATATCGAATTTTTAGTCTTGTAACTCAAAAACTTTTGAAAATAATTTAAAGCAATACTTTTAGTAGGTTTTTTCGAGATCTACAAGTTTTACAAAAAAATCGATTTTTGAAAGTCTCCATCTTTTTTGGGACAAACTACAGAGAAATCGGCCTGATACAGATGATGTTGGAAAATTTCGAGTTCTACAATTTTTGTTCTGACAATTTTTTTTCCTTACAAGAACATAAAAAGAAATAAATCTATCTTAAATTGTTTTCAAGTTGGTGATGAAGGAAGACGACACGGGGATTTTACCTTTTAATCACTAGCAACAACATACTTATTCAAAATTTAGCCATTCCATTTTTCTTATCGCAATTTGTTGAGTATTTTACAAAAAATCGGTAAACTTCCTGTACCTGTAACATCCATCGTTATGAATATGAATATATCCTTTTATTAGGAATAGTTAAGTGTGACCCAATTTAGTTCCTCACAGTCTTTTAGTAACACATATACATATAATGCTTTTTTTTAATGGGCGTCATTTTGTTCCACCATATTGGATTCGTAGCAGTATTTTACCAGTTTTTCCTATGCCACATTTGCTATTTGGACATAATTTAGAATAGAATAAGGTCTTTTTTTAAGACCGCCATTTTGTTTCGTTATGTTGAAATCTGAACAGCATATTCCTATATCACATCTAATTTTGAATTCGTACCACAATTTTACTAGTTTATCTTAAGTATTTTCAGGCTGATTTTATTATGCCGCCACATTTGGATTCATACCAAAATGTCACCAGTTTATTTCAATGTAACACTTGATTTTTGTGACAAATTTGGTGTAAATTGAATAATTAGTTTTTCGGTGTTAATTTTTTTTAAATTTCACCGGGCCGTCATTTTGTTCCGTAATAATGGATATTTACCAAAACGTTACCAGGACGTTTCCATAAGACCATCAAATTTTTATTAAAATTTAAAGTCAATTAAGCAAGTAGTTTTCTAACTATGCCCCAAATTGACAGATCTGCGGACCAACCGAGGGACCCACGGAATTAAGATGACATGTTGTTGAGCATCTAGAAACTCTAAAACTTGAAGCTATGTAAAACCTTGGATGGGGATTTTTTTCACGGTTACAGACATGTTATTTGGTCGCCGTTTTGTTCCGCCATATTGAATTCGTGCCACAGTTTTACCAGTTTATCTCTATATCATATTTAATTCTTGCTCAAAATTTGAAATCAATCTAGTAAGTAGTTTTTTCAGACTAATTTTTTACTAAGCTGCTATTTTGTTTCGCCATCTTGGATTCTCAGCAAAATTTTACCAGATTATTTCTACGTTATATTTGATTTTTATAAAAAAACTTTAGGTACATTGGATAAGTACTTTTCTAGAAATAATTTTTTTAATATTTCAAGAAGGCGCCATTTTGCTTCTCCATCTTGGATTCGTACCAACATTTTACCATTGATTTCTGAATCAAATACTGATTTTTTTTGCAAAATTTCAGCTAATTTGGATAAACAGTGTTTTAGTAATAATTTTTTAACATTTCACTAGGCCGCCATTTTGTTTCGCCATCTTGGATTCGCACCAACATTTTTCGAGATGATTTTTGCGTAGTACTTATTATTTGTGCTTAATTCGAGGTAAATTGGAGTATTTTTTTGATAATAATTTTTTTAACATTTCACTAGACCGCCATTTTGTTGGATTTTTAATAAATAAGGTAAGCTGTATAAAAAGGTTTCTTAAGTTGCCATGTGTAGTAAAAAACGATTCCAATTACGCAATTTTAAAGGATATTTAAATACTGTGTTTATCCCACACGGTTTATGATGCAAGTTTTTCAATAATTTTAAAAGTACTTGGCCTATAAACACTCTGTTACGAAAAATATTTTATCCAATTATTGTAGAAAAAAATGTGATTACACTATAAATTCTTTAAGTTATTTAGTGAGAGCTTTTTTTAAATATAAAAAAAACTAAAACCTATTGAAACCTAAGCACACTAAGCTAAAGTGACAATGTGACCTAGTATAGGTGTTAGAAAAAGACAACTGGATTATTATTATTTTTTTAATTTTTAAATAACATTTTGGGAAAATGCCCTGCTTTATCTGGAACTAAGACATACAAAATTTTATTTGGATTGGTTTCGTACGGATTGAAATAGAACTATGCAAACCAAGACTAAATAAAGCAGTTTTATTTTTTATTATGAAGCAACAATGTATAAGAAAAAGTTGTTCATATTTGAATTTAATACTTGACTTCTAGTCAAAATATTAGTTTTTGTAAGCTTTATGAAACGTTAGCATTCTGGCGCATGCATTTAAGGCTAAGGCTACTAAAAGAATATCTGTTTAAATAGTGTGACATACAATGCATGTAATGCTACTTGTACTTATATGAATATGAAATATTTCACCCTGTGAAATATAGTAATTATTAATTTCAAATCGTGGTATACATTTTAATTTAGATTTAGGTAAACTTATTATATATTATAAAAAAATCTGCTCGAGTTTTGTAATAAAATTAGTATTCATTCAATTTTTACTTATTAAGTCAGATGTAAATTACCTTATGTAATAGCAAATCAAGTAAAATTTTGTATTTCCCAGTTTTAAACCAAGGAGAGCATGTGTTCAAATTTTATGTTAAACATTTTTGATGGGATTTTCTTCGCATAACATTGTATTATTGTTTGTTACAATCTATAGGACAAACGTACCGATTTTCATGAATGTAGCCTTAAAATAGTGGCCTGCATGCACGAGCGTTCTTAGCCACGTTTGATTAAAGAGAAACAATATCGTGTAACTAGTGTTCCATTTTATCCAGCAAAAAAAATTAAATATTATGATAAAACTTCGTGATAGGCATCTAATTAAAAAACTGGTTGAATTGATTCCAAGTATATGATAACATACGTATGATATTATAGTATACAGGATAGAACCAAAAGGGCTAAAGGTATTTGAACCAGTGACGAGTCAAAATGTTCGTACTATTCTGATTCTGACGAATACCCACTAACAATACATAGATTTAACATTGATTTGCAGAACTGAGGGGATTATTTTGTGCAGCATGAAAAAAATTCTTTATCAAGTCCATGATGACCTTGTTAGTACGACTATATATATATATATATATATATATATATATATATATATATATATATATATATATATATATATATATATATATATATATATATATATATATATATATATATATATATATATATTTATATATATATATATATATATATATATATATATATATATATATATATATATATATATATATATATATATATATATGTATATACATATGCTCCCTCTGTAGCTCTACATCCCTGGGTGGGTCTTCGCTGACTTCACGACCTGCCCCCATTTGACTGAACCTCCTGCCTTTCTAATTTCTTTATTTGAATTATATTGGGTTTCTTCTAACATTGTTCTAATTCTCTGTTAGTTCTTGGTCGGTACTGCTGCGTGGTCTCATCTCTTGTTGGTCCATACGTTCCATTATTTCGGTGACTTTTTCCATTTTGCTTAGACAGGGACTACGTCTCGCAGACATGTCAAGATGAGTCTTATTACGCTTTGATATATTTTATTTTGGTAGATCGCGATACTTTTTTTGATCCCATAAGACATTGAAGAGAGGATTAGCATCGATTTCGAATCCGTATGATGATTTCTTGCGCCATGTCATTGCACGAAGTAATTGTGGCTACTGGCTGGTAAGTATTTAAACTGATAAACTCTTTTGAATTTGTATTGGTCCATCGTAACATTTCGTCCTAGTCTATCTCTGCAGTCTGTTCTCTAGTCCCATGTGTTTGACCTCTCTTTCCAACTTGAAAAATTCCTCCTTCTATTTTCACAGCTCGTACGAAGAACAAAATTAAATAAAAGTGGCGAAAGTGCATCACCCTGTTTAAGGCCAAGAAAGCTGAACTTTCATCTAAATATGCATATGTAGTATACAGGGTGTCAGAAATACAGCCAATTAGTTAAAAAATATATAATTTTTAATAATACATGAGTGAGAAGTAAAGGAACAAATTTATTTCACGTGCTCAGCGCCTTCAGAGTCAAGCAGCGTCGAAGCTATATTTTAATTTATATTACATCTAAGTTTTTAATATGCTGTATGTTTGTAAAATATTTTTTACATATAAGGTAGCTCAGAATCAATGTTATGATTTTTTAAAATATATATATTTAAAACACTAAGCCAAATTTTTCAGCAAGTTCGTAAGAGAGTTGTACTGAACCGATTTATGTGATTTTTTTTAAATGATCGTCTGGCGATCGAGGCTTTTCAATACTATTTTTTGCCCCTTAAATATTACAATATTTTTTATTTAAAAAACTGTTGGTTTTTCGGAAAAACGCCTAAACTCGTGTATTTTATTAGATTATTTTACATATTATAAAATTTCTTAAAAATGTATGCACGGTGTATCCCAAAATCGGGCCGCGATTAATCACAATTCTGCTTAAACCGCTTGACGTAAAAAGCTGAGTGTTGGAATAGAGATTGACGATGTGGAGGTTCGATAAGAAGAGATTTTTCAAAAATCAAATTTCAAGGGGATGAAGTCGCTGCTTAAATATTACAAAATTTTTTATTTAAAAAACGGTTAGCTTTTCATAAAAACGCTTGAACAGGTACACTTTATTTTATTTTTTTACATATTTTTTAAAAATGTATACAAAGTGTTCCAAAAAATCGGAAAATGTATAAACAAAAATTGGACGGAAATGCAACAAACAATATGATTTATAAAGAGGTATTCCAATAAGGCGTGTCCCTTTCGTTATCGTCATATGCAAACGAAGTCGTGGCTACTCGCTAGTTAGAGTTTAAAGACACACGAAAAATTGTACATATTTCATACCATAGGAACCTAAACTTTAACAGTCCTAACTTATAACAAAATCGCTTGACCTTTTAATAGAGATAAGCTAGGAAATTTATCAGAGTCATGTATTTTCCCCATTCTATCGCAAACTAGATATTTTTTTTGTTTTTATACTTGTCCCGCATTTATCCAAATTAAAATTTGTGCTTTGATTCCAGCACCTCAGTAAGTGTGTCTTGATTTTGATAGTTAATTCTCTTTTCGGAATATATATATATATATATATATATATATATATATATATATATATATATATATATATATATATATATATATATATATATATATATATATATATATATATATATATATATATATATATATATATATATATATATATATATATATATATATATATATATATATATATATATATATATATATATATATATATATATATATATATATATATATATATATATATATAATATATATATATATATATATATATATATATATATATATAAAATGTTGTTGTTCTTGCTACCAAGAAATTATCTAAATTAAATTTTTTTTATTTAAGCAGGTTTGCTTTCGTTTATAAATTTATTATTAGATGGTTTCTACTTAGAATTTATAAATATGCTGTTTTGTGGTCAGTTACTCAGTATATTTTCCTTATTTCGTCTATATAAGCATTGGGGTTCTTGTTTTTCAATAATTAAATTTTATACTTTTGATTTATAAGTAGAAACTTAAATATTTAAAAATATATTTCACTTTTAAAAAGTAAAGTTTTTATACATGCATCAGCGTATTGGTCGTTAAACCACAGCTATTTTCCGTATATCTAGGGAAAACCCGCAAAACGAAATCTAACACACCGCAGTCCTATTGTCGAGTTTCCCGCCATTTTCCGGAGCTTCCAGAAGTGATTAATCCCGGGAGACCACAACGGTCCTCAGGTTAAATGTCTAGAAAGTGCGCGGGAGCGATTACGTGCTCCCGAAGGAACGATTCGGGAGTTCGGGGAACGTGTCCTTTCGCATGGAAACTGGATGGATCGGAAATCTGATGAGCTGTGAATATAGGGAATAAATTTAAAAGATATTGATTTATTAGATCTTTCCTCAAGAAACTGGCAAAGTTTAATGAAATATGTTAAAATGTTGAAATAAATTACACTTAAATTAGAAGGACATAAACATAAACGTGTCAATATTATAAAAAAGTAGAACAGAGTTATTGGAAATGGAATATGATAAAAAAAAAACAAATTGAACTAGAAATATAATAGTTATCAATCAGAAATTTCAATTATAGCCAAATATAAAAGTTCGATTAATAATTGTAATAAAATAATGTATACAGGGTGACAAGGAAAATCAATATCATATGGGAATCAATTTATTAGTTGACCTAAGTAAAATTTGAGTTTGCGGAGACTATTTGCTTAAAAAGTAATGCAAAAAGACATTAAACAAGTGAGCCCCGTCACCTATCAAATTTGACAAGTTTTTTAAATGGCTTTTTCTTTTCAAATTTTAAAATGCGGTAAATAATCGTAAAAAAACACGCTGCGAGATTTTTTCAGATTTTACGTTTCGCGCCGTCCCTAGTTGCTGAAAAACATCTTTTCTCAGTTCCGTTGATCTATCTGTCTGTATTCGTCGCATAGCTAAAAAATACAGTTTTTAGTTTTAGTCAAAAATTAAGGGTCGTTTGGGGATAAAATGGTAATATTTTCGTAAAAATCGAATGACAGAACAAAATGGCGGACTAATAAATTTTTAAACAAATTATTAATAAATAACTAATTAGTCTATTTATTCCTGCACCAAAATCAAATACTATGTACAAATGAACTAGTAAAATGTTGGTTCGAATCCAGAATGGCGAAACAAAATGGCGGCTTAATAAAATATTTAAAAAATCAGCCTGGAAAACTATTATTTGGATTGATTTCAAATTTTGTTTAAGAATTAAGTCTGATATAGAGATGAACTGGTAAAATTGTGGTACGAATTCAAGATAGCGGAACAAAATGCCGGCCAAATAAAATAATTGTAATCGTGAAAAATCAATCTTTCAGAATTGTATAGGTATTTACATTTGGTGCCAAAAGACATGTTTTCACAATTCCGTCGATATGTCTGCCTGTTCGCGGCATTGCTAAAAAATTACTTATCCGATTAACTTTAAATTTTAACCTGGTGGTAAAAATTCGTAAATATAACGAAACAAAATGGTAGCCTAACGAAAATTTTAAAAAATTATTACTAAAAAACTATTATTCAAATTTTGCACAAAAATCCAATCTTCCATATCAATGAACTGATAACTTTTTAGTACGAATCCAAGATGGCGAAACAAACGGTCTAATAAAATATTTCGAAAAACAGTCTGAAAAAACTACTTATTAGATAGATTTCAAATTTTGTGCAAGAATTAAATGTGATTTATAGAAAAACTATTAAAATTGAGATACGAATTCAAGATAGTAGAACAAAATGGCGGTTAAATAAAAAGTGTACTTAAATTTTGCACCAACATTAGATGTGATGTAGATATAAACTTGTAAAATTTTAGTACTACTTCAACATGACCAAACGAAATGGCTGTATAAAGAACATTTTCAAAAATCAGTGTAAAAAAACACTTATTAAAATAATTGTAATCGTGAAAAATCAATCTTTCAGAATTGTATAGGTATTTACATTTGGTGCCAAAAGACATGTTTTCACAATTCCGTCGATATGTCTGCCTGTTCGCGGCATTGCTAAAAAATTACTTATCCGATTAACTTTAAATTTTAACCTGGTGGTAAAAATTCGTAAATATAACGAAACAAAATGGTAGCCTAACGAAAATTTTAAAAAATTATTACTAAAAAACTATTATTCAAATTTTGCACAAAAATCCAATCTTCCATATCAATGAACTGATAACTTTTTAGTACGAATCCAAGATGGCGAAACAAACGGTCTAATAAAATATTTCGAAAAACAGTCTGAAAAAACTTCTTATTAGATAGATTTCAAATTTTGTGCAAGAATTAAATGTGATTTATAGAAAAACTATTAAAATTGAGATACGAATTCAAGATAGTAGAACAAAATAGCGGTTAAATAAAAAGTGTACTTAAATTTTGCACCAACATTAGATGTGATGTAGATATAGACTTGTAAAATTTTAGTACTACTTCAACATGACCAAACAAAATGGCTGTATAAAGAACATTTTCAAAATTCAGTGTAAAAAAACACTTATTCAATATATTTTAAATTATAGCCTAAAATCAAGTAGGCTATAGGCGGAAACTGGTAAAATTGCATCCAATATGGTGGAACAAAATGATGCGCATAACAATGTTTGAAGAAAAAACAGTATATGTGTGTTACTAAATGACTATGTGCGAAACTAAATTGGATCACACTTTACTGCTCCTAATAAAATGAAAGATTTGGTACCAGGGAAGTTCCGAGTAAATGAAATTTACCGTTTTTTTATTATATACCTCTATACCCAATTTCTACTCTATGGTCGCCTTCTAATTTTTTCTCATTACTTAACCTAATCATTTTTCATCTAGATAATCGAATGTAACCAAACATGAATTAAACTGTCACGTCACTAAATGGAATCGTAGAATGAAATAATTTGCAATTGATTCCATAGGTTACTCTACAATTTAGGCTTTATTTGGGTATTTCAATACCTTAATAAAATAGTCTATTTATTTTTCAAAAAGGGATTATAAAAAATCAAATAAAGGTTTTTTTCAGTTCTGTTTTTGTAAAAATAAATAAGTACGTAATAACTTAGTAAATAATCTAATTAAAAAATATTTCGCAACAAAATTGTGGAAATTGGAAATTTGCATGAAGTTGGATTAGCTTTTTTGCGCACATTGACGTTTTCATCGATATAATGGCGTTTAATAAAAAATAATTAAGAAAATGCATTAAAGATAAGAGTTTATCAAAAACGCAGGCTAAAAACTTTTTGCAAATTCAAATTCTATTTAGGTTAATAATTTTTAAAATCTCCCACTGGGCGCACTGTGTGCTTAATATCAATTAATATTTTATGTTTATTTAAGTTGTTCTCTTATTAATGTTGTATCGGCAATAACTTGTATATATATATATATATATATATATATATATATATATATATATATATATATATATAACTAAGGGAATATATGTTTTAAGATAAGTATTAAAGATACCAAGGTACCTACAGATTTTGACAATACCTAAAATGCCATAAAATGTTGATATTAAAGAAGAATGGTATGGACCTCCTGTTAACCGTTTATATTTTTCAAATACGTTCTCAACCATTTGTTTAAAATTTATTTAATAAATATATACAGGATGGCTGGTATGTAGAAACAGATGATTATTTCCAAAAGTAATTTCTTACTTTACTTGCAAAAAATGTCATATACAAAGATTATAAGAGTTTTTTTTAAATTCTAGTGGAGTACGGAAAAATTAATTAAACAGGATTGGTCATAAAGTCGTCGCAAAACAAAGTTGTATTTTTTTAATTGGAATACCCTGTATTTATGTCCGTCAACTGGGTCTCTCTTTACTCATTATATCTGGATTTATACCTTTATCTCTAAAGAGGTTTAAAAAAATTAAGAAAAACTTTACTATTGGATGCAGTATGTTAGAAAAAGTCGGATAACGCTCTATTACATATTTGGATCGATGGGAATACATTGCCACTTATAGCAGAGTTTTTCTCACGTCTTGAAAGACAAAAGCATTAAATCATGTATATTTATAATCAGCAAGAAGAGACACATTTAATAGACATAAAATACAGAGTATTCCATTTAAAAAAATCCACTTTGTTTTGCCGCGACTTTATGACCATATATATCCTGAATAATTAAAATTTATTCATTCCACTAGGTTTTTAAAAATCTTAAAACTTTTGTATTTGACATTTCTTAACTAGCTCTTTTACTTTTCGAAATAAATGACTATTTACTATTATACATATACCATCGACTCTGTATTTATTATGGTTTTCCTAGTGCATATTTCTTCAGGCTGCAGTTACTACAAGTTCAATATTTCTACAGCTAAATTGGTGCATTTTCTAGGTACGGTATCGGATTATAATAACAATAACAATTTCAGTAGTTTTTAACCGACTTCAAAAAGAAAGGAGTATTTTCCTGGATTATTTAACAAATTTTATATAGCTTGGACTATTTTGATATCTTGCACCGTTTTGAAGTGATTAGAAAAATATGTTTAAAAACATGGGCATTTTTAATTGAGATTTGTCTAAATTATTTCAAAACGGTGCAAGATATTAAAAAAGTCCAAAGGTTACAAAATTTGTAAAATAAGGCGGGTCAACGACAGTAATACCAAACTAAGTCAGTGCCGCGACAAGAAATTTTTTGAAGCCGTCAAAGCCGTCGTGGCTCCAAAAAAAGTTACAGCCCTGTATAATTTTTTAAAATTTATTCTGGTCATTTTATAAACATTAATTATGGTGTAACATGTGCTAAATTTACTATTTAAAAACTAAAAAATATTAAAAATTTTAAAACCCTGTATCTTGAAAACGAAGCGTTTCCAGTCCCCTGTTTTTTCTTATTTTCTTTATTTCTTATGGCAAAGAAACTTCAGGACACTCTGTATATGCTAACACTTAATATATAAATGTCTGTCTGTTTCTGATTAATGTGGAATAAAATATGTTTTTACTTTTTAGTGCTAGACTTAAGTCGGTTATATTTTCTACAAATTCTAAAAAAAATATGTTTTTACTTTTTAGTGCTAGACTTAAGTCGGTTCTACTTTTTTTATAAAAATTGTGTTGAAATTATGTGTTTAGGAAAATATATACTGCGAGCAAAATAATATTGCATACGCCGTACGACTTGCAGTTTAACACGACTATGTGCTTAAGCTATATCGTATACGAGGGTGCAAAATCAACCTCGGAGGTTTTTATAGTTTTTTTACGTTTGATAGTTGCCAACAAATATGTTGTTTCAATTCTGTCGGTCTATCGGACTGTCTGTTGGTCTATCTGTCTACCTATCTAGGTGTCTGTCTCTATACCCAATTGGCTTCAAATGTTGGTAAAAAATGAAGGTTCATATGAGGAAGACCTGGTAGCATTTTTGTAGAAATCCAGTGTGGCAAAATAAAATAGCGGTCTAGTAAAATCTTACTAAAAAACTATTTTATTCAATTTACATTAAATTTTGTACAAATATTGAGTATTATGTAGAAGTCTACTAATAAAATTTTAGTACGAAACCAATATAACAAAACAAAATGGAGGCCTAATAAAATATTTAAAAAATTAGCGTGAAAAAATTACTTACTAGATTGATATCAAATTTTGCGTAAGAAAAAATATGATATAGAGATGAAGTGGTAAAATTTTTGTACGAATTCAAGATGGAGAAATAAAATGTTTCTACTGTGAAAACAATCACAATGTCTCATCACGGCATAGCAAAAAAACTACTTTGCCGATTGGCTTCAAATTGTGATTAAAAACTAAAGTGTGTGTGTATTAGCCTGAAGAAAATCTGTGACTGCACTATAAAATATATCTGGCATATCGGACACACATCACCCAGTTAAAACGAAAAGGAAAGTTCATAAATATAAACCCAACATCTTGAATTTTAATAAAATATGTATTTGTAAAATAAAACATTTTCAACGCTAAAATGCTCGCTCAACCAATGTTTTTAAAAAAATCAGTAATCGATCTTCTTTACCAAGCTCACGTCAAAACAGAGCTGTCATCCACCAATCCATTTAACGATCCGAATGAGATCCAAGATGCTATTTTCAGCCTATTTCGATTGACATTATACGTTTTATTTTCAGAAATAGACGTGCCGTGTTTCATTCTGTCAAGGATGCACTTTTCGAGTACTTGAACGAGGTGAGAGGTATTTGGGAGGATATTTCTGATAGCATTCGGAAACTGCATTAAAATGAAAACATTTTAAAAAACTCGATAAAAAGTTAATAATTTTCGGGTGGCAAGCCGGTGTTGGATCACTTAGGAATTTACTTGGCACATGTAGACATTTATTTTACCCGCTAGGTAGAGATCAAGATTTGTTTGCTTCATGTCAATTTTAGATTTGAGTCGTTAAAAATGACACCAAAGATTTTTTAAATAAATTATGAACGTTATGAACGTTCAGAACATCAAAATTATTACTCTAAATAATATTGTCGTTTCCAAGACATGCAATAAAATGCTATTGAAAATGCTTCAAACAAGAAGCGAAACGTCGAGCTAGTTGCAGAAAAAAAAGTTTTATTAATAAAAACTATACCCAAGAAAAATAAAAACTATATGTATATATATATATATATATATATATATATATATATATTTATATATACAGGGTGTTAATTAAGTACGTAGCCAAACTTCAAGGGCTGATTGCTAAGATTATTTTAAGAAAAAAATTTCATATAAACATGTGGTCTAAAATGCTTCGTTCTCGAGATACAGGGTGTTGAACTTTTTTAAAAAATAAGGATTTTTATTAATATTTGTAAAACCCCTTAACGGATTTTATTGAAACTTGGTAGGTAAAGTACATGTTTGAGATGCAACTTTCCCAGGCGTGCAGCATAGGCGTGCAGGCATTCCATTTGTTATTTTAATAAATTTATGGTGTGCCACTGTCTATCTTCAAAAATGGTTGTGTTTTTGTAATGGGCTATTCAAACTACTTATAAGTTGTCTTTTGTGTATTTTTGATTTAATGGACCGTTCTCGAGAAAATCAAAATTTCTGAGTACGTTATCCTATTAAACTATTTAAAAAATAAGGTATTTTAGTAATATTTGCAAGACTCCTTAAGATATTTTATTGAAAATAGGTGAGCTAAATAAATGTTTAAAGTGCTATTTTTCTGACTAAATAAAGACGCATGGACCACAAGCGTGCGCATGGGCAATCATTCCAATTTTTGTTTTAGTAAGTTTGCTGTACGCCACTGTCTATTTTTGAAACTGATTGTATTTTCGCAATTATTAATCGGAAACACTTAAAAATCGTCTTTTGTGTTTTTTTGATATAATTTACCGTTTTCGAGAAAAGCAAAAAAAATTGATTGCGTTATCCCATTAGACCTTTTCAAAAAAGTAAGATATTTTATTAATATTGCAGAAATTTTATTGAATCTTGGTGTGCATTACTACTAATGTGTTACGACTAAAATGAAACAACGCTTTCTTTCTATGGGCGTTTATTTGGAGACTGACTACAATTTCTTAAGTGATTTTGCAAATATTAATGAAATATCTTATTTTTTAGAAAAAATCTAATAGGATAACGTAATCAATTTGTTTCGCTTTTCTCGAAAATCGTATATTATATCAAAAAAACGCAAAAGAAGAATTTTAAGTACCTTCGATTAATAATTGCGAAAATACAATCAGTTTTAAAAATAGGCAGTGGCGTACAGCGAACTTACTAAAACAATAAATGGAACGATTACCCATGCGCACGCCAGTGCTTGAATCGTTTTTTTTTTTAGTCAGAAGAGTAGCACTTTAAACCCTTATTTTGCTCACCCAATTTCAATAAAATATCCTAAGGAGACTTGCAGATATTATTAAAATACCTTATTTTTTTAATAGTTTAATGGGAAAACGTACTCAGAATTTTTTGATTTTCTCGAAAACGGTCTATTATATCAAAAATACACAAAAGACAACTCATAAGTAGTTTGAGTTGCTCATTAGAAAAACGCCACTATTTTTGAAGATAGACAGTGGCGTACCATAAATGTATTAAAATATAAAATGGAATGCCCGCCCGTGCGCACGTCTATGGCTGGGTGGAAACATTTTTACCTTGAGAAAGTTGCATCTCAAACATGTACTTTATCTACCAAGTTTCAATAACATCCGCTAAGAGGTCTTACAAATAATAATAAAAAACCTTTTTTTTTTTTAAATTCAACACCCTGTATCTCGAGAACGAAGCATTTTAGACCACATGTTTATATGAACATTTTTTCTTAAAATGATCTCAGCAATCAGCCCTTAAAGTTTGGCTACGTACTTAATTAACACCCTGTATATATATATATATATATATATATATATATATATATATATATATATATATATATATATATATATATATATATATATATATATATATATATATATATATATATATATATATATATATATATATATATATATATATATATATATATATATATATATATATATATATATATATATATATATATATATATATATATATATATATATATATATATATATATATATATATATATATATATATATATATATATATATATATATATATATATATATATATATATATATATATATATATATATATATATATATATATATATATGTGTTTTCATTCATCCGTTCACTACTGTCGTTTTGAAAAGAACAGTTTTGCTGACGTTTCGCCAAAATCACATTTGGCATTTTCGAAGCTTTCTTTCTCGCGTCCGAATAGAGACTCTATTCGTTCTCAGTCTCTATTCGGACGCGAGAAAGAAAGCTTCGAAAATGCCAAATGTGATTTTGGCGAAACGTCAGCAAAACTGTTCTTTTCAAAACGACAGTAGTGAACGGATGTACACCCGGAATGAAAACACATTGTATTTTTCATCCGTGAAGGAGTAAAAATCAATAATATATATATATATATATATATATATATATATATATATATATATATATATATATACTCGTATATATAGAAAACTGTTTTCTTTCAATATTTTTGAAACTGTATCTTTACCTGCGTTGTTTGGCAATGTTGCTGACCTTTTGCGTAGGGACTTTTTAGGGTCTTCTATCACAGAGAGCACTAATTGATTTGTAGTTTCGTCATTCGCAACCCTTGACCTCCGTTTCTTGTTAAAGTTATTTTCTACATTTCCAAAAGTCTTGAATTTAGTTAGAATATTCCCCACTGTTGTGAAATGTATAATTTTATCGGGGTGTCTGTTGTTAAAAATGTCTGCAGCTTCTCGGAATGTTTTATAATTTTCTCCGACAATTAAAATTATTTCAATTTTATCTTCTTTGCTTAATTTCAACGGCATTTCTTTTTACTATAATATTCAAACTAATGTTTCAATAAAGTAATACAATATTGTGGTTGACAATGGCAGTGACAATGCCATTATCAACAATCAATAAATAAGGAAAATTTGCTGGTATGTAGGTAGGAACAAAAGTAAGAAACTGGACTTGCCAGTAAGAAGCCAAAGTTTTATATTCCTTAAGAAGTGATTTCAGATAGGAAGCAACGAATCTAGTGCTAGATATGTTTTTTATTCTAAGTAAGATTTTGTATTACTTTTTGCTATAAAATAAAAATTAAAGGTACTTGTCTCTTGAGTCAATTTCGATTTTTTGGAATTTTTGACCAACCTGTATATGCAATCTCACGTTTGAATACTTTAATATTATTTTGGCAGAAAGCAGAACTTTTTATAAAGAGTAACTTTTTTCCGTAAAACTACTTATAAAAAAATTTCCCATATGCAGAAAACTTAAGTATACACACTGTATATATATATATATATATATATATATATATATATATATATATATATATATATATATATATATATATATATATATCTTCTGAAAAGAACAGTTTTGCTGACGTTTCGAACGCGAGAAAGAAAGCTTCGAAAATGCCAAATGTGATTTTGGCGAAACGTCAGCAAAACTGTTCTTTTCAGAACGACAGTAGTGAACGGATGTACACCCGGAATGAAAACACATTGTATTTTTCCATCCGTGAAGGAGTAAAAATCAACATATATATATATATATATATATATATATATATATATATATATATATATAGTTTCATATTAGCTTTTAACTTCAAATAGACATTACCAAAAATGCATACCCATAACAAAAACAAATGAAACCCATATTTCTATCTTACTATTCTAGAATATATTCAAATTCTACAAAAATAAATGTTAATGAATAAACAAAAATATAATGCATATTAGCATTTTGATAAATGTTTCAAGGCTTACTTAATATATGTATCCAATTGTTAATACATATATACTATATTTTTGTTTTATTTATTAAAAAATTTCTTTCATTCTATTGGAAAGATTTTAGAAACGTACGATAGGAACAGGGGTTTCATTTATTTCTAATTGGTATCGTATCGAGGTATCGATTGTTAATAACTCGTTTTTGAAGTTACAAAAAAAATGGATATTTTACCCTAAATATTTCGAAAACAGATATATTTTTAGATCTAACATAAACTTTGTCTAGTTTTCCCTAGATTCTAAAAATTTAATAAAATATATGTCATTACATTTAAAATACGAAAAATTTTGATAGTTTTCTTACATATATTTTTTGTTTTTCAATCGTTTAAAAATCCCAGTTACTTTTATATTTAACATTATTTTCTATGCTTTATAACCACAGAGATACAAAGCACTTTTACTATCTTTTGGGTCACAGGGAATCATACAAATTCAACGTATAATTGAGAACTACGCATTGCAAGTAGATTTGAATCTTATATGACTACACGTGGCATCTATAATGTACATAATCTTTACTGAAACATTTCATCAATTCCGTGTTTTCAGTTTCCAGTATTTAAACAGTCGGCTTAACGACATAAACGATTCAGTAATAATTACACATCTATCAATCTACCTTTTTGTATTATTAGCTTCGGTTTAGCTACACGTCCCGACCTTCACGCAACATCACAATGTTCCAAACAGCTTTCTTTAGAAGAATAGCTCATATTTCACTGGGCTTTCATCGGCACAAACCTGCTGTCAAACTCTATTTATTTGACACTGATGACTGTCAAGTTAAATGGAATTAATAACCTTTTCAAAGTACCTACACTGCAGGCCGATGGCAAAAATAATATTTCGCTTGAACAAAACGGCCAATAAATCATTAAGTTTTTTTGTTGAATTTTGAACTATTATGTGGTGGTTTAAAGTATGTAGATTTACAGGATGAGTTGTAATATTTTGTTCTTCCAATATCTCAGTTATTAAAGGAAAACACTGTTAATGCAAATGTTGTAAGGTTTTTGACACATTTTACTTTCCCGGTATGAGGTAAGTTGTAAGCGTAAAAATCACCCTCTAAGATATTTTCAGATCTTTTCGTTTTGGAGTCTCTAGATGCCAAAAAAGATTTTTTTTCAATTCAGCCGGCTTCCTGTCTGTCGGTCTGTTCGCGTCATAGCTAAAATGGTAACATTTAGTAAAAATCCGATATGGCGGAAGAAAATGGCGGCTGAATGAAATATTAAAAAATCATTACTAAACAACAACCTATCCAATTTTGCTCAAAAATCAAATATTATGTAAAAATTAACTGATAAAATTTTGATATGAAATATTTAAAAATCAGCCTGAAAAAGTTACTTATTGGATTGATTTTAAATGTTTGTGCAAGAATTAAAAGTGATATAGAGATGAACTTGTAAAATTGTGATATGAATTCAAGATGACGGACAAATAAAAAGTGTGTAACTGTGCACCTTCCCAGGATTCTATTGATTTTTACGCTTTAGGGTCCCCTAGATGCTAAAAAATATGTTTTCTCAATTCTGCTCTGTGCGCGTTATAGTGGCATAGTTAAAAACAACACTTACCCGATTGACTTTGAATTTTAATTGAATATTATAGGTCATATTGAAATGACCTAGTAATATTTGGTAAAAATTCAATTTGTGGAACAAAATGGCGGCCTAGTGAATTGTTAATAAATTATTACTAAAAAACTAATTATCTAATTTACCTCAAATTTTGCACAGATTTGGTATGAATCTATTAAGGAAAATTCGGCCCAATATAGTTATTTACCTAAGAAGTGCGGAAAGTGGTACTATTCCGCACGCGACGGCAGCTGACCGAACGCGACGCCAAGCGAAGTTGGGTCAAGCCGTCAAGGGCGGAAAAGACACTTTCCGCATGTGTTAGGTACAAAATTTTTCTACGATCGATATAGTTCTCAGATAAACATCAGTTAGGTTTGAGTTCAATAATAATATACTGTAATTACAAAAATGATTGAGCTTCTTACAAAAAAAAGTACTTACTTTGCAAGTATTTCACCTGTTTGTTTAAGATAAGAGATGCGTGCGGAAAAATTTTACTTTCCATACGAAAAAGTTTCTTTTCCGCACGATCGTAGGAAAAAATGTTTTAGTAACTACTAGAGATAAACTAATAAAATTGTAGAACGATTTCGAGATGGCAGAACAAAATGGCGGTTAAATAAAATGTTTAAAAAATCAATATAAAAAACCTTGTTATTCAATTGATGCACAAAAATTAGATGTGACATTTTGGTACGAATTTAAGACGAAATATGAAGAAGGTATAATAAAAAATGTTTAAAGAGAAGACGGTATAGGTATATATGTGACTAACTAACTATCTGCAAAATTAAATTTATTGGTCAGATACCTTGCATATTATTGTTTTTTATTTTGAAATATAATTTTTAAACGATTTCAAATAATATTTTATATTTTATTTAAAAAAAAAAAATTAATACATTTATTTTTTAAGTACCTAGGTAGGCTTAGAATAGGGCTTAGGCCTATTAAACAAGCTTAAACTAAAATACCTAGATTATTGGGAATACAGAACTTGTTATAAGTTTAAGTAAATTAGTGATTACAAATAAAATATAGATGTTTCTTCCTTTTTGGGCAGAATCCAAGGAAATTTTCTCTAGATATCTATATGTGATAACCGACTCAAGAGTCCTATTTAACAACAATTTTATTCTTGGTTTATGAGTTTTTAGCAAGATTTTAGTCTATTACCGCATTTCTGCCCCAATCACAAACGTGACCACGAGAGCTTCATTCGCGGCAACTATGCGCCGTTCCATAACAAAAAAATCGGTAAATTTCCTTTACCCGCAACTTCCCTCATTATGAATATTTAGAAGTGTAAACCAATTTAGTTCAGTACATAGTTATTTAGAAACACATATATACTGTCTTATCAAACATTTTATTGGACGCCATTTTGTTCCAATATATTGGACCCTACCAACACTTTACCAGTTTCTACATATGGCACACTTGATTTTGAATATAATTTAAAATGAATTCAAGGAGTAGTTTTTAGATTGACACATATCTCAATTTTGTTACATCATGTTAAACTAGCACCATTTTATCCTTATAACATTTAGTTTTTCTCCAAAACTTACAGTCATTTTAATAAGAAGATGTTTTTACGTTCATTTTTTTAACATGTTATTTGGGCGCCATTTTGTTCCGCTATCTTGAATTCGTAACACAACTTTACCAACTTATCTCTATATCACGCTTAACGCTTGCACAAAATTTGAAATTAATCTAATAACTAGTTTTTTCAGACTGGTTATTTAAATATTTTATTAGGCCGCCTTTTTGTTTTGCTCTTATATTCATACCAAAATGTTACAAGTTCATTCTTATGTAATACTTTATTTGTTTGCAAAATTTGAGGTAAATTGGATGATTAGTTTTTTTAGTAATAATTTTTTAACGTTTCATTAAGCCGCCATTTTGTTCCAGCATATTGGATTTTTACCACAATATTACCAGGTCATCCCCATATGACCTTTAATTTTTGACTAAAATTTGCAGTCAATCTGATGAGGAAAACGACTCAGCTATGCTGAACTGACAGACAGACAGCCAGACAAACCCGACAGACGGACCTATGGAATTTATAAAACATATTTTTCGGCATCTAGCGACGCTAAAACGCGAAGATATGTAAAACTTGAGAGGATGATTTTTTCAGATTACCAAAATTCTATTTGGCCGCCATTTGGTTCCTCCGTCTTGAATTAATATCACAGTTTTGCTAGTTCATCTCTATATTACATTTAGTTATGGCAGACAATTTGAAATCAGTTCGTTAAGTAGTTTTTTAAGGCTGAATTTTAAATATTTTATTGAGCCGCCATCTTGGATTCATACCAAAATTTTACTAGGTGATTCCTACATAATACTTGATTGTTGTGCAAAATTGGAAATAAATTGGATAAGCACTTTCTTAGTAATAATTTGTTTTAACATTTTTTTTTGCCATATTGGATTTTTACCAAAATGTTACCGGCTCATCCTCATATGACCCTTAATTTTTGACCAAAATTTGAAGTCAATCGGGTAAGTAGTTTTTTAGCTATGCCGCGAACAGACAGACCGACAGATAGACACACACACCGACTGAATCGAGAAAACAGAGTTTTTCGTCATCTAGGGACCCTGAAACCTAGAGATCTGAAAAAATCTCGGATTGTGATTTTTTCACGATTACGATTTTATGAGGGAAGTAAAAGTTAGCGTTCTAAACATTTCTTATACAAGTTTTTTTGAATTTCTATTATTCTATGAGATTGTCACTAATAGACGTGCCGTTTTAATCGAACAAAGAAAATGCCAGTAATATTGTTTAAAGCTGTAATGTAAATTTTAAATGTTCTTAGTAGTAAAATAATGTTCATTGTTTTCAACACGTGGGTTGAAAAATACTTTTCAACACGACAATCTTGTGTTAATGCCACAGCTGTCGTAACAGATGACATTTAAATCACTAGTGTTTAAATATACAAAATATAAAATATAATAATTTTACTGAAAATTTTGAGTTGTCGTAGAAACAATTACTCGGGTCAAAGTTATCGTTTGGGATCTGCCACTTTCAACACTTGTTATGTAATATACTATTTCCGAACACAGGTTTTGTAAAATGATAGAATGCACTGTCGGCCTGTTTATTAGAATTTTTGGGCCATTTTCCACTACATAAGTCGTCTAAGTTATACTCGATGCTCGTTGCCATTCCACCATAAATTGCGAAGCCATTTAGACCCTTGACAATGTAGCCCATAAATCATTGGACTATCGAGTCTATAGACCAGGACTAATGGCGTTTTATTCACGGATTAGTTTCGCTTGACGGGACGGCTATAGAGCGACCTAGAAAGCGAACATTCCGACGAACAACGACCATCTGCCCAGAGTTGTCCCTGACTAGTTCTTATAAAAAGTCGTTTAAACTATAGAAATTTATTTATTGCAATATGAAGCATACTACAAAGATACCATTCGTTTTTTCACCCAGCAACAAATTATAAGTTTAAAAATGCATAAAATCGCATTTCTGATTAGCCTTGGAAACAACATGACAGCTAGCAACGAATCAATAGCAACAGTAATAAAAACAACAGCAATATTTGGTCTTAATGTCGTATACATGTACTGAAAATTTAAAAACATTGTTTTTGAAAATGTTACCTGTAGATCCATTCCATTAAGCGAAAGATTATCGGAAGAGACCCATTTTTTTCTGTTTAACTAAGCATTTTAATTTAAGTTGTGTTTGTAAATTTCATCATAGCGCTTATGTAAATCAGTTAACTAAAAACGTGTTTATTTATAATATAAAGTGGGAGAGGTTTAAATCTTAAATAAAATTCTTCTTATTGGGGGAAAAGATATACTGCGTAAGAGTACGGTGAAGAGAAAAATTCTGACTAGTCTTGGAATAACGGAAGCTAAGATGGCAACATCGACAATAATCTTTACTGCTTAACATTAGGCGACAGGCAATGGCGGTTTACAACCGAATGAAATTGAAAAAAATTAACATATTTTAAACTCTCATTAACCCCAAAACGGAATTTAGTGTGCTACAACGATAGATAGGTTCGGTACGGGAGAAGCAAAATATTTAGCTGCTAGAATTCGCCAAGAATGCAAACAGGTAAAGCATCGCTTTTCTGGTTATAAAAGAAAAAGGAGTCAGAGAGCCCTAAAATATTTCGTTGCTGAATTTTTAAGCCAAAAAGTTATTTGGAACGTGCAGGGGAATCCCAAGTGTCCGATATGTCTGGTGTGTAAGGATATATTCCTACATCTTCACTAACCAAGCATTGAGATGACTAAGCCAAAGACGATAATTAATATCAGGCATCGTTAGTGTGAATTTGATGCGAGTAAATGGTTGCGATTTTTGATCTACTGCTAGGTTTTAGTCTTCCCCTCAATTATCACCAGTATAGACATTAAAACAAAATATTTTCTGATTTAGGCATTTTTAAACTTTCAGCTTAACAATATTACCATGTAGGGTCTGAATGTTGGCGCACTGTGAAAACATGCTTTTTGGAATTTTTAATTAACTTATCTGGATTTAAATAAAATCGGTTGGTTGTTAAAAGCTCACTAGATATTTAAAAAGTATTTATGTTATCAATTAAATAATTTACTGAGGTTTTTATTTTTATTGAACACAAAACTCTCCGAGATTTTTTTAGATCTTCACGTTTCAGTCTGTCAGTTCGCGGCGTAGCTAAAAAACTACTATCCCGATTGACTTGAAATTTTGGTCAAAAATTAGGGGTCATATGAGGATGACCTGGTAATATTTTGGCAAAAATTCAATATGCCGAAACAAAATGGCGGCTTAGTGAAATGTTAAAAAAATTATTTTTTAGAAACATTAAATATTATGTTGGAATCAACTAGTAACATTTTGGTACGAATCCAAGATTGCGAAACAAAATGGCGGCTCAATAAATTATTTAAAAATTCAGCCTGAAAAAACTGCTTACTGGTTTGATTTTAAATTGTGTTCCATAACTAATAGTGGTATACTAATCAACTAATAAAATAGTGGTACTAATTCAAGATGGCCCAACAAAATGGCAGTCAAATAAAATGTTTGTAAATTTGTAAAGTTTGTGAAAAAGTCACTGTCTCGTTTTTATACATGTTTACATTTTAGCGTCGCTAGATGCCAAAAAATATTGTTTTATCAACTCCGTAGGTCCGTCTGTCCGTCTGTACTCGATCGATATCAAATTTTGTTCAAAAATTAAGGGTCATGTAAGGGTCTGGTAAGATTTGGTAAAATTCCAATATGGCGAACTAAAATGGCGGCCTAGTGAAATGTTACAAAAGATATTATTAAAAAACTACTCATCCAATTTATCTGAAATTTTGCAAAAAACATCAAGTATTATGTTGGAATTTTGGTACGAATCCTGGATGGCGGAACAAAATAGCGCCTTAATAAAATATTTAAAAATTCAGCCTGAAAAAGTACATAATGAATTGATTTCAAATTGTATGCCATAGCTAATTGTGGTATAGGGGTCAACTAGTAAAAAAATCTTCACGTTTTATCGTCCTAGATGCCAAAAAACATGTTTTATCACTTCCGTTTCGATCCGTCTGTCGATCTGTCTGTCAGTTCGAGACATAGCGTAAATACTACTTACCCGATTGACTTCAAATTTTGACCAAAAATTAAGGGTCATATGGGGATGAACTGGTAATATTTTGTCAAAAATCTAATATAGCTGCACAATGTTAAAAAAAAATTTAGAGTGGTGTATTATTTGGTGTTTGGATTCAGTAAAAAACACAAGTCTTTTTGTAAATTGTCGACGTTTCGGAATTTAATTTGTGCATCCTCAGGACACATATATGGATCCTATATTCTTCATGAAACCCCTATTATCTGGCTTTACCTACTCCGTTGGTCCGCAGATATGTCCAGGATATTAAGTTTCTAAATGGTTTTCGATAACAAATTTATTGTTGTTATGTTACACTGGTGAATTATTTGGAATTAGGGTCCAGTAAAAAAAACAAAAGTCTGTTTTTAAATTGTCGACGTTTCACAATTTTAATATTGCGTTCTCAGGACACATATCGTTTCTATATCCTGCATGAACCTCATATTATCAAGCTTTACCTACTCCGTTGGTTCGCACATATTTCCCAGATATTATGTTTCTGTAGTTTTCGTTAACGATCCTCTTGTTGTTATGTTAGAGTGGTGTATTATTTGAGGTTAGGAAATATCTGCAGACCAAAGAGTAGGTAAAAACTGATAATATATGTTTCATGTAGGATATAAAATCTATATGTCCTGGGGATGCAACAATAAAGTTGCGAAACGTTGACATTTTAAAAAAGAGCTTTTGTTTTTGTACTTAATCCCAACGCCAAATAATACACCACTTTAACATAACAACAAGAGGATCGTTAACGAAAACCAGTTAGAAACATAAAAGTATTTGCGGACCAACGGAGTAAGTAAATACTGATAATATGGGTTACAATTTAAGTTGCCGAAAGAAAATGGCGGCCAAATAAAGTTTTTAAAAAATCACTGTAAAAAAATCTTGTTCAATTGATGTTGCAGAAACATTAGATGTGAAAATGGGATAAACTGGTACAGATTTTAGATGACGTAGCAAAATGGCGGTATGTGTCAATGTAAAAACTACTTATTGCATTTATTTTATTATGCTTAAAAGTCAAGTGTCGCATAGGTAGAAAGAAAATGGTAAACTTTTGGTAGGAATCCAATATGATGGAACAAATAAAAATGAAGACAGTACATGTAACACATATATACTGTGACTATGTACTGAACTAAATTGGGTCACACTTCACTATTTCTAACAAATGGAAAAAAATCATAACGTAGTTGGTTTAAAGCATTACTATTTGCGCAATAAAATATAGAATAATGTAATAGCACTTTTTTTAATAATATACTTTATATATCACTACGAAATACCCGGCATGCGTTGCAATGCCACTCAAACAAAGAAAGTATTTCTGCTGTTGGAACACAACCGGAAAAAAAACAACCTGTAGATTTTTTGAAAATGTATTATGCTTATTTCGTAGACATTGGTCGCCCTATATTGTGTGCCAAATTTAAATAAATTATTGAATTTGTATGAACTGGAAATGAAACTTTTTATCTTAAAAATACTTGAGGAATTGCCCTGTAAAATATCGGACACTTATTCCATGTAAGATTCCCGGTCCTAGTTTTCAGAATCATTTGCGGGCGTGCACACAACTATACCAACCTAACCTAATATCTATGAGTATTAAAAGCGCGAAAACGCTAGAAAACATCGGATAGTGCTTATTTTGACATTTTTAATGCGCGTATATTAATTTCTGGGATAAAATATAACAGTTGTTCAGAAATTTTAGTGGAGAGCAAGTTGCATATATTTAGGCAAGTTTAATTAAATTATTCGAAATATACTAATCCATACATAATTTTATTTAAATTAATGATTTTTTTTTAATTTTTACTACACATTTTTTTAAATGTAGGCTCATAATACAATGTCAATTTAATTATTTCAGACCAATTATATTTAAACACGACAGCGTTTATTTTTATTCAACAGCACAATGATTTTTGGATCGAAATTAATTTTTGTTAGTGTTGAAACCTGTAAGCTATTTCTCATTTAATTAATTTATTGCCGCTTCTTCTTTTCAAATGCTTGATTTTTTTATTAATTGGATTTATATTTAACATAACGCAAGCAACAAATGCTACTTATATGTAAAATAATGATTATTTAAATTGAAGTAAAATGTATTTTTAACACACAGTCTCTTTCCAAGTAAAACAAAAAAAAGTTTTTCAACCTCAGAATTTTCGAGAACTATCAGGTTTACTAAGAAGAGTATGTGTTATTCACTTGAAAATTTCACTCCACAATTTTGTAGCCAATCGGATACATTTATTTTAAACCATTACCACGGTAACTACAAAAACTTTCGAAAATGTTTCTGCCATTTCAGCTCAAACTTCAAGTCAATCTACCAACTTTAGTAAAATAGAATAAAATTGTGTGAAATCGATAAATAGAACCATTACCAACTCACTTTTAATCACGTTTCGAAATAATTATAAAAAAATACAATCTAGTATCTACCACCTTTGATGGAAACAAAATTATATACTAGCAATAGATAGAGCTATTATCAACTGACTTTTAATCAGTTAGTATAACTAAAGTTGTTAGTCCGTGTTTTCTTAAACATAGAATAAGAAAAAAGTATAATGCATTTCAATTTCATTGAATTCACTTTTAGTGAAATAAATTTGTATGCGATCGATAGATTGATCTGTTACCAAACAATTTTCCATGAGTCTTAACTAAAGTAGTTTGTATTTTATTCAAAATAATACAGGATAAAGGCATATATTTGTATTTCATTAATCCTGCTTGGAACTACTTGTAAGTAGAAATATCTACCACCTTTTAAGGCGGACTCAACTGGCATATTTAATAAATACACAAATAATTGTGCATTTGGAAAGTGTCGAAGATGCTCGATCACAATACTTGTATATTTACCGATATTGATAGGAAATAAACAAGTACCGAATATTTGTATATGGAGACCATGAACAGGACATGAGACATGACATGTATTCTTAAGTGACTATTATTTGTCAACTACACCAGTCATTTGGGTCCGCCTTTAGTGAAATAAAATTATCTGAAGTACAATAGACTGAGCTGTTACCAGGTAACTTGACAAGCATCACCATTTTTACAATTTTAAATCAAAATGTCAGCGTTGATTTTTAGTTTTATTAATAATTTTGGTATGAAAATTTCTTGCCGTATGGCAAGGATAAAATATTCCTGATGCACCGATAATTTTCAAAATACTCGTGACTTAAAAAATTCCGCAAATAATTTAAGCTCTTATGGTATTACAAGTGACACTTTAAAATTCCAGCACGTGATAAACAAATTTATTAAATATTCTAATTGATATACATATAACAAAACCTACATAATAATAATCGTCGTTTCTCTAGAGTTTTACATGTCTGATCATAAGACACCTTATGTGACGAAGTGATACTACCTGGTACTTAAACGGACAATAGTGATTATCACGAATCATCGAAAAATTTATTGAGAGAAGCTCAGTTAAAAATATATATAAGGAGTATTGTTGGTTAAATGAGTTGCTTATACAACATTAAAGGTGTGAAAACATGTTGAGTGGTTGTCATTGATTATCGGGTTCTAAACTATAAAGCGCGGCTTTTCGATAGAAGTGACCTTCGGGGGGAATAATACATAGAGTTCAGTAGTTAGAAATCGCAAAAATAATATTCATGCAGCCAACATTAGTTAGTTCAATTATGACGTTTACAAACAGCAAGTATTGAAATTAAATAAAGTGTTGGATTTTTGTTTCCCTCGTAAGATGGAATTATTGTAATCCTGAAAATATCACCTTCTGAGATTTTTCAGATCTTCACGTTTCAGGTCTATCTGTAGATCTGTATGCCTTCTCGCGGAGTAACTAAAAAACTATTTGCCCGATTGATTTCAATTTTCTTCAAAAATTAAACGTCATATGGGTATGAAATGATAACATTTTGGTAAAATCCAATATGGCGGAACAGAATAGCGAAAAGTGTTTTTAAAAAATATTGCGAAACAGGGATAAACTGGTATAATTTTGCCGCTCCTTTACAGCAAAACAATATGGAGGCCGAATAAAATATTTAAACGTTTAGAAAAATACCATTTTCTAAAATAAATACCTCCCTTTTATGGAGGGAAATAATAAATGTCATAACTAATTTTTTATAGACTATGTAAATAAATAAAAAAATAGTAGAACAAAAATAAAATAACAACAATTAAAAACAATATAAAAAAATGAAATATATCGGTTGGTTTAATTTAAATAAGTATGATAAGTAAATAAATGTTTGTATAGGTATGTATGTGTCTTGATAATAAAAAGTCGTGAACATGAAAAATGAATGTTTGTTTCAATCAAGAGAAGGGCTGGAAACAACATAAAACTGTAGCAAAGATGGTAGAAAGTATATGTTTTACAAATTGATGCAGAGACTTAGACAAAGTTAATTAAAAAAAAGGTCATTTAAACCTGTTCTCCTAATGAGAATTTCAGTAAACAACAGTAGGGGAACCCACTCAAATACCGTGCAACTAAATACATTTATTTGGCAAAAGCATATTTAATGTATTTTGTAAACCTAGTATTATTTTAATAAAACAACTTATTTACTAATAAATATTTTTAAAGCTTCCAGATTAAGGAAATATACCGGACGCAACGGTATTTCTCAGCCGAATCCCATCTACTACCATTTAACTTTTCAGACTTATAATAATGTTTTCTAGTAATACAACCTGTTACAAAAAAACTGTTAACATAAATTAAGTACACTATAAGACAATACCCTCCGAGATTTTCGCGCGTTTCAAAAACATATTTTCTAAATTCCGTCGATCTGTCGGTCTGTCTGTCTGTCTGCCCAGGGAATTGCCAACAAACTATTTACCCAATTGACTTCTAATTTTGATCAAAAATTAAGAGTCATATGGGGATAGCGGGGTAACATTTCGGCAAAAATCCAATATGGCGAAACAAAATCGCAGCCTAGTGAAATGTTAATTTTAATTTAAAAAATTATTACTAAAAACTACTTGCCTAATTTATCTCAAATTTGTCACAAAAATCAAGTATTGCGTTGAAATAAACTAGTAAAATTTTGGTACGAATTCAAGACTTCGAAGCCAAATGGGGGTTAATAAAATATCTAAAAATCGACCTGGAAAAACTACTCTTTAGATTGATTTTTAATTTTGTGCAAAAATTAAAGGTGATATAGAGATGAAAGTAAAGTTGAGATACGAATTCAAAATGACGGAACAGAAGGGCGGCCAAATAAACTCTTTGTAAAAATCACCCCCTTTATTTTTTATAGATCTTCACGTTTTAGGGCCCCTAGATGCCAAAAAAAAGATGTTTTCTCAATTTTGTCTGCTTGTCTGTTTATCTAACTCTCAGTTGACGATATTGCTAAGAAATTATTTATCGAATTGACTTCAGATAGAGTTTCAGATTATAATCAAAAATTAAGGGTCATACAGGGATGACTGGTAACATTTTTGTAAAAATCTACTATGACGGAACAAAATACTATTACTATAATTCTAGTTATCCAATTTTATATCAAATTGTGCACAAAAATCAAGTGTTACATAGGAATGAAATTGTGACCATATCATTTATTTAACATGGAGCTATATTCATGTTGTTACTATGGTCTACTATGTTACTATGGCCGAAAATTTAAAGGGTTATTTGCATTTTTACATTTAACTTGCTATCGCTTAACAATTTAATGATTTCTATTTAAATTATCATATCTAGTAATTCATAATCTTCTAAATTCCTTGTTAGCTGTTATATACAAGGAGTAGATAAAGTCTGGAATAATAGAAATAATATTATATCCAACGACTATTGAAAAAGGCCCTAGGACACTTCAATTTTTATTTTTAACAGCACATGTGTTTACATCAAACTAAATATACTGTATAATAATTTTGTATGTGTACTGTATTATGAAACATGTCATATGCCTATTCAATTGTTTTCGAGATATTGACATTTAACATTAGTCATTTTGGCAGCTTGCAAAATTGAAACGGAAGCAATAAAAATGACGAAAATAGATTATGTACTCTTACCTTAGTTTTTTGTGGTCTTCCAGTTTACCATTTTTTTTTAAAGCAGAAGAACTTTTACTTCTGGTTGGACAAAAATCTGATACCATAAAAATGATTATAAAAATGGAACTGTGCAATTCATTTTGCGCTAGTTCCAACGATTTCGATTTTTAGCGTTCCGAATTATTCAAAATGACGACGAATTTTAATAGTCAGTATCTCCAAAACCATGGAACTTAGACATATACATGTTACGTCATATATACTTTTGTTTTTAGAGAAATCCAAAAAAGTAACAATATATTGCGGTTCCATTTAAAAAATTCGTGGACATTACCTACTTATGACTTATCCTGTATATTTTATTTTAATATAAAAACGCCCCTAAAAACAGGAATTGATGGGGCCGAGCGAATTTTCTTATTATAATTTACTCATAACCGGAATAATCAACAATATTAAACATCATTTTAGTTTAAGACCATAACAAAAATATTTGTTTCTTCTGTATTAAGTATTCATATTTTTAGATATTTGAATGTTTTTTTATTTAATCTGCCACTCTACCATCAGACCTCGATCGCTCACACAACATTACCATGTATACCAGTTTTAAATGGAGCTTAACCCGAACGTTTTAGCCGCAAACTGTTAAGTGGCAATAATATCACTACTTTAACACTCTTTCTCATATACAACCCGATAATTAGCATATAATTACTGGTAAATTACCAGTGGTAATACGACTACACACCTTGTTTTCATGTAGACAGACAGCCAACGGGCACTGATGTAGAATGACAGCGAGAATATGAATATGATTAAATGCTGTTCTCCGGAATGATCATGATTTAATTTGTTTATTTACGATTAAAATTTTCATTTACTAGAAATACGTCTAAATTTACAATCAACATAGTTAGATCTGATATCAGGACTGACGTAGCGACCATATTTGTTCTTGTTAAGGAAACAGTCATTATTTCTAATGGGGTGCTTTATTTGAAATATTTCGCCGACGATATTGCTAGCCATGGTGTCGTCGATTTAAGTGTCAACATTGTGACGTGAGTCAACACCGACTTTACTAGAAAGGCTGGAAGCGGGCATCGTTGAGTCGTCATAAGTAGTTATTCCCGCAATGAGCAGCTGGAGTTGTGACGTCACGGCGGCCATATTGTTACGCACTTTCATGTAAATGTTCACTTTTCTAAGTTTGTTTACACTGATTATTAGTAAAACAAGTTTTTTTTTTCGTCGATTTCTATTAAATAAACCTTGATTTTTTACTTAAATAACCGCAATAGATATATGTGTATTTCGCCTATGATTCTTTTTTTAGTTTTTAGATTATTATAAAAACGAAATCAGTTATCAGATTCTCAACAATAATTCAAGCTTTTGCAAAGAAGAAAAAAACGCGGTAGATTTAAACCGTGTGAAAGACATGGTTTTGATGGGGAATTTCCTATAATTAAAGGGAATGCTCTTACAAGTATAACAGAGATCGTGTTTAGAAAGAGATGCGTTTTTTATACTTTTCAGGCACATATTCATATTGTAAAAAATATTTAATGTGTTAATATTGTTTTACAGTATTTAATTTTGAAAAAGTTGTTACTGATTTTAATATACTTTGTCAATAATATATTTCTGAATTTGTTACTTGCAGATTAAACTTGATGAATGGCTTTGAAGAATCTATACGAAAATGCTCTAGAAGTCAATTGTTGTGTCATCATATGGCTACATTGCTTATATTTGCATACCACAATATACCCGTAACAGATGGGGTAAAAACCATAGATGATTGTTTGGCAGGAAACGGTACATGGTAAAAAAAAATATTGAAATATGCCAGAAAGCAGTAGGCCGATTGCCAAATGAAACCTGGTTAGTCGCAAGAAGAACCGTTGGACTCCTAGGAATTTTGGTTTTGTCCTGTATGATAAATAAAAGATTCCTTCATTATTTAAACAACTCACAGGTAATATATATATTTTATTTTTAATAATTATTCATTCATTGAATATATTAATTTGTAAGTTTTATTGTGCTTTAAAAAATGTATTGTGTTTCAGTTCCCAATTCTGTCCTATGTATTTATATATCTAAATTATATGTTAAACAGTTATTTACCACAAACATGATAAAACGGATTAATTTTGTATATTGTGCAAACTTCTCAAATGAAAAAACGTTTTTTTTTCACTACTTAACATTCTAGCATAATGATTTTTAGCTTATTGGGAGTTGGATATACTTATTGTTTTATGGGTGGTTGTGGTAATCATCGATTATACACGTCATTAAAATAAGTTGCTTATCAGTAATGTCACTACTATTCTATTGAATGCAGTTACCAAGGGCGTCCATGAGGGGGGAGGTACTTGCCCCCTTCCTGTATTTTGGAAAATGTCCTCTAATCGCTGAACTTACATATTAAAGGCCCACCACGCTCTCGTTTCTGAAATGTGTTACCACTCTCTCCCTGCGGACGCCCTTAGCAATTAGGTTGAGCTAGGTCATATGGAATGATGTTTTTGTAAACTCACTAGTAAAAGATGGATCGGAATCATAAGCGAAGTTAAGGGGAGCTTGGGGGAGTTAAACCCTCCCGAATACCGAATTAGATACATACACTGAAAAACGAATAAAATATATATACGTTTAAGTTAATAAATTCACAGTGATAGAAATAGCACTCCCTTTTTTTAATTTCTTTTTGATAATGAGACCAAAAAAAAATGCTTGTTGTTTCTATGGTTAGGTTTCAAAATAATAAATCATATTATTTGTTTTAAAATTCTCGTACCTGGATTCTCCAAGATTGTCCCTTATATAACTAGTCACAACCGAAATTCATTTGGGGGAGGAAATTCAAGGGTTCTTTTTCTTTCCGTGCTCCAATGGTCTCCTCAGAACCTCAGGTATTCTGTATTACTTGGATAAAGGTTAAATTAAAACAGCAGTTACTGCAATTAGATACATACACTGAAAAACGAATAAAATATATATACGTTTTTTTTTGATCTGATGTCATAAATCCGCTCATGTTCGGAATTAACCATTTCAGCAGTCGAACTGAGAATTGTATGCTTCATTAACTGAAACATATGAAAAGGGTGATTTATTCAAGTGTAGAAAAATTTAAACTGGTTTTATTGTAGAAAAATGTATGAATATTTTTTTGACAAATATAGGACAATTATTAATTACTGCCTATAGTAATATCGGAATATTGTCAATGGCTATTTCAATTATTAATATTTATCTGCTGCTGAAACACTAGATAGTAATAAGAGAGAAGATTATACGTATATATTTTTTTTATTTAAGTAGCTACATATCATTTTTAAGTCGAAATAAAAAAACTTGAAATATTCAAATAAACCTTTATATTCAATTATAAAAACGTACTTTCAGTTCAGTCAGTTTAAATATAATAGGCTGTACTAAATCCGTATTCTCAGTGGTAGTAAATTCAAGCCCTTCACACCAGTTTACGCAAGCGACAAAAGAAATTTTATAAATCAGTATTGGGAAAATTTAGTTATAAAAATACCTGTCTATAGAAGTCTAATAATATATTACATAACTTTTGAAAGTGAAAATTTTTAAACGAGGCAGGTCATAGGAAAAATAGTAAATTATTTTTCTTACAACCACAAAGGGTCTTCAGAAGGACTTTATTTACTTTTCAACACTAGTACTGAAAAACTGATTAATTGATTTGAAATAGATTAAAAGTAGACTTTAGCTTCTTTTTACTTACCATCTTTCAAATACTATAGCCTTGAAATTTTTTTTTCAACACACGTGTGATATAAAGCACTTACTAGCATAAACAGTGGTTTTTTGTCATATGTAGTTGCATGACAAAAAATTTTGTCTAACAAATTTACTTCAATTCCAATTTGTAGGAATGACGCAAAAAAACCTGGTTATGTAAAATTAGTTAAAAAGAGAAAGATCCAGTTTTTTTAATGAATTTTCTAGTTTTTATAAAACCGTTTTTCTTTCCTGTTACATGCAATGTTACATAAATTCAGATTGATTCTATTCTTGCTATCAGAATCTGCAAAAGAATTTTGTTAGTGTACCGTGTATTAAATTTGGCAGAAAGTTTCAATGCCAAAATGAGAATTTTGGTTCCGGGAGATTTCAATGTATATTTTAATGAAGTAAATGATAGTTATAGTAAAACTGAGATGTTAACTTAACTATTTTTTTATTTTGGTTTCACCTTTCTCATACACAGCCTAACTCGTGAAAAGTGATTTGTTTAGACAATATTTTCAGTAATTTTGAAATAAATGAGGTTCAAGATATGGTGTTCTGATCGTAAGGCTCAGATTGTGGAAGTGGGATTTGTCTCATTGGGAGTGCAAATCTATATACATAAATATAATAAAGATAAACATCAAACCTTTTAAAATTATTTTTCACAAGAAAGTTGGCAAAATGTGTAAGAGGCTGATCTAATCGAGTTGAAATATATATCTTTTCATGAGAGTTTTCATTACCTTTACAACCTGTGCTTTCCACTAAAATTAAATAATAACTGGGGCCACATACATCTAATATGAATGATTGGGTTACTGATGAGGTTATGGTAGTAAAGCAAACAGTTATGCTATGCTACGAATGCTTTTGTTGGAGTAAAAGTTTTTTTATTGCATGAAGCCACTTCTTTCGACTTTTTCTTCGTCCTTTGGAAACCCAAAAAATGAACCTTAGATCCTTTCCGATAGTTTCTATTGCTATTAGATACACAACAAATAAAGGGAATTGTTCTAAATTAAAACATTTCTTTGAAAATCCACTTTTTATCAGAATTCAAGTGATAACCTTATTATCACAAAAGTCTATTTTGACAAAAGTTTTATAGCACCAGTTTCAAAACTAACAGCACTAACCCAAATATGTATAGAAATAATTAAAAACTACTAATGTTCTAATTTATTTGTAAAAACGAATGCAAAAAACACGCCATAAATGAATTTACAAATAGTAGTTAACTACAAAAAATAACTATTAGTCAAAACTCACCACAAGCTGTCAACGGCCGTTTTTAGGCTTTCTAGTAGAGACAGTGTTGCGTGAGTATACGCTATGTCAGTTAATAAATACACAGTGATAGAAATAGCACACCTTTTTTTTAAATTTCTTTTTGATAATGAGACCAAAAAAAAATGCTTGTTGTTTCTATGGTTAGGTTTCAAAATAATGAATCATATTATTTGTTTTAAAATTCTCGTACCTGGATTCTCCCAGATTGTCCCTTATATAACTAGTCACAACCGAAATTCATTTGGGGGAGGGAATTCAAGGGTTCTTTTTCTTTCCGTGCTCCAATGGTCTCCTCAGAACCTCAGGTATTCTGTATTACTTGGATAAAGGTTAAATTAAAACAGCAGTTACTGACATTCATTTTAATTTACATATCAACTTAAATAAGCTTTAACTAACAAACTAAATTAACCATGTTTTGATCTAAATAAAATATTTTACGTGATATTCAAATAAAGCTCGCTTAAATAAACAATTATTTAACTTAATTTTGTGAAATATTTGTATCCAAACTAGCACTGACGGTACAGCTTACTATAACACTTACTATAAGTCACACAGCTGCTTGCTTTCAAACTCTGCAAAATCATTGCAAGATTTCGAAATAATTCATTTCTTTTTCAGGGCTACTAATTAAAATGTAAAAACAATTTTGAATGAATTCTTAGGAATATTTAAATTGACAAATTGGGTTGATATTGCTTACTAAAATTTTGACATTATTTGACAAGAAATAAAAAATTTCGTGTGTTTCTTTACAAGAGGTCTAATGGACTAAGAATTGAAAGGTTCGAAAAAAAGTCGCTCCTGATAAAATTTTTGCCTAAAAAATAAATAGGGTTTACGTTATCAAAAATTTAATTTTTTTATGCAAGGGGTATAAAAAATACAAAAATGTTATTTTAAGAGTATTTATAATTATAATTTTCGCTCAAAAGTAAATATAAATATGAAATATATTTTGAGTTAAACCCCAAGCAGAAATACAAAATTCCGTTACAACGTTTCAAATTAAGAGAATCAGTTTCATCACATTTACTTTTTAAAGTCCCAACTATTCTCAAGCACACCTTTAATCAGACTACCTACTAGTTTCTAAAATAATTGTGACACTTAATGACGTACTTGGCAATGTCTTTATTTCATGAAATAATTCTCATTTTCAATCCGTAAAGCACCGACCGACGTGACAAAAAGATCAATCTCGGTTCAAATGGAATTTGGGCAAAAATTTTGTTTGAACACCTGTTATATGAATAATTTTAATGGAAAGCCATAATGCACCCCAAGTTTAAAATTTTTAACTGAAACTCTATGAAATGACTCCGATTCAGATTTTTCTGAGTATTCAAGGTCGAGTTCAGATAAAAATAAATTATCAGGACAATCGCGTAAACAACCTGAGACAATGCTTCTTGCAATCATCAATTCGATGCACAAAACCAACGTGTTGAAATATTGAGTTTAAAATTTACGGACTACACTAAACACTTACCTCTTTATAATTTTATCAGTTTATTTTTAAGACGCACATTGAACGGTTTAGCGCTAATCGCACACTGTTTTTCAAATGAAAAAGTTTATCAAATTTACGTTGTAGGCATTTTCAACCCCCAGATTATCGGTGTCGGTTATTTTAGGAGATTCTATTCTAGTCAAAAAACAGAATTATTCTGTGAGTATAATAGGGGTTATTTGTCTAGCACGGGTGCTTGGTTTAAGCGGTATTACACTCATTACGCCCCTTTTTATACATACATAACTTCCCGTATTAAATTCTTTAGATGAACTCGAGCAGGAGTGTCTTAAGCTCGAAGTTAAGAATTATAGTGCGGACCATTATTTTCCACCCTCTAGGAAACGTTATAACTATTTTGAACCCGATTTTGCATTCATTGCCTCAGATGCTTTAACTTCTTTCACTTCAGTTGCATATATTGCATTTCATTATTCAACCATTCTAGTTCCTTATACTAATAGTTTCCCTGTTGTTGATATTCTACAACAGCCTCCAGTTGTCTCTTCAATGGATCGATTATTTGTGGGAATTGCAAAGCAGCCGGTCATCTGAATCGCCAATGTCTCCAGCATTGTAAACTTCACTATTATTTCTGTAGAAGAGCTGATGTAACCAATAGATCTTGCTCCAAATATTTAATCTCGAGAGAGTCGATAGGTCGTAAGATGTCTTCCACACCTTATATAACATCGACCAAAGACCATTTTCTAAATCGACATTCTTGATTTTATTATCTGTCATGCCCATGGAAATGAACATCTATATTTAAAAATTTCAATGTTGGGGTATCCTATCTTATATTTATTAGACTCAGGAGCAACTCGCACAATTGTTATACAAACCCCTGTAACCTGCCTAGATAAAACTTGCATGGTTTTCGTATTCAGTCTCGAGAGAGTCGATAGGTCGTAAGATGTCTCCCACATCTAATATAACATCGAACAACGACAAATTTCTAAATCGACATTTTTAATTTTATTATTAATCAACATGATCTTGATTATATTATCATCATGCCCATGGAAATAAACGTCTGTATTTGGAAATTTCAGTGTTGGGTTATCCTATTTTATACAAACCCCTGATAAAACTCGCTTAGATTTTGCCACAAATATTCAGTCTCGAGAGAGTCGATAGGTTGTAAGATGTCTCCCACACCTTATATGACATCGAACAACGAAAAATTTTTAAATCGACATCGTTAATTTCATTATTTGTCATGCCCATGGAAATGAATAGCAGAGAATGTTCTCGAATTCGAATCCGGTACTAAGCAATGCTGTTAATCAGTTTCTCCATATAATTAAAACATAATGGGTAAAGTTGTGGATAAAATACTAAAATCTTATATTAATCTTAATGACACTGGGAGGGAGCTGTTAACTTACGCCTACAAGTTATGGCGAATTTTCAACGTCTTATTTTTCGACGTAAAAACGAATAATTTTAACGAAAAAACACATTTTTCGGAAAGTCTACAGTTTTTTTAATATGCAAAAGTAAACTTTTTTGAAATATAAAGAAATTAAATATAAAGAAAATATTGATTTCCATAATCTTAACGAATCTTTATCAGAACCGAAGGAGCGTGTTTAAAGGCAAAGGAGCCAAGACAACAACATAACAGTAAAAGTAACACGAAAATACAAGATAAAAAAACAAAAACAGCACTTTGTAGGTAACTATATAACAAAGAAAACTAAAATTTCTAACCTTCAAAATCTTTTCTATTTTTTAGGACGCATCGATTTAACCGAAGAGTCCTTGAAACAGCAGTTTCAATTTCTGCCTTTGATACGCTGTTTATGGCAATGTATTCATTAATCATAACGATTTGGCAGAACTCCTAGGAGACGTTTTAACCCCTACTCGAACGAACATGATGTGTATAAAGTATCAGCAAGATGGTTTTCCCGCCCATTTTAATAAATGCCTAGTGGATTGGATTTCCTCGGTCGGCTAGGTTTTCGGATTTAATTTGTTTGGACTTTTATTTATAGTGAATAATCAAAAGTTTGGTTTATAAAAATCGGCCAACGACCCGGGAAAACATCACTGAGAGGATAAAAAGTGCCATAAACAGTATATCAAAGACAGAAATTGAAACTGCTGTTCCACTGACTCTCTGAAGGCTAAACCGATGCATCCTAAATAACAGAAAATATTTTTAAAATCATAAATTTTAGTTTTCTTTGTTATCTAGTTACCTACAAAGTGCGATTTATGTTGTTTACTTGTTTTTGCGTTATCTATTTTTATAGTTATGTTGTTGGTGTTTTGCTTGTTGACCTTTAAACACGCCGCAAACTTCGATTCTGACAGAGTTTAGTCCAGCTTTAAGTCTAGATAAAGTGCGAACGTAGGGAAGCCAAAAGTAACAAATAATATTGCATTATTGTTAATTATAAATAATTTAATTAAGCTCTAAATAATCAATTTCCCAGTATTCAAAAATAACATTGTTTTCCTAGTCCGTTCCACCAAACATAATAATCATTTTTACAACGGACTTACTCTAAAACGTCTTTTTAAGGTCTTGTTTATGTATCCAGGAAATTTTTTTTTAATGAAAAACTGTAGATTTTCTGATACCATTAACGAAAAAACAATATATATATTTACTGGAGTGATTTTTTATTCGTCGAAATACAGGACCTGAAAAATTCGATTGTTTTGTTTCAGAGGCTCACATCGATCTGTCATACCGCAGATATCATGTGCTTTGTGTTCAGCAACATAGTAGATATTTGCTGGGAATTTGCTTCGCAAATTAAATTATGGTTGAGTTGGTCAATTGACAATTACCAACAAAGAACCGGCATCTGTACCGAAATTACTGTTTTTTTTGTTGTGCTTCCCCGTCAATAGCAGTCTAGGTATGCCCCTGAAGATTTTAATCTCACTCTGATATTCTCGTTATTAATCATTTCGTCCGAGACATACCAATTAATTCATTTCTTTGGCAATAGCTTAGAATCTAATAAAGATATCGATATGCGGTTTTTACCAAAACTTCACCCTTTTATTACTCTATACAACTAACATAAGAGAAATATAATCTTTCTTTTAAAATTTTTAAGAAATTTGGAAAAACTATAATCACTACAAACAGCGCCATCTAACCAATCTGCTAGAAAACTAGAAAGTGTTACTCGGTCCGAATCTTAAAACACGTTGAAATTCCCTTTTAAATAAGCCCAAGCTCATTCAATTCTGATAAGGAGGTCAGGAGATATAACGATTAAAATCTTTTATAATTCAATAGCTTCCACCACCCTTAATAAAGGTGATACGACAATAAATTTAGAACCAATGATATATGAAATTAACTAAGCTTTCTAATGAGTTATATCAAGTATTGGGAATTTTTGCAGAATTATGAAAACAAACAAAAAAATCCTTGCTTTTTGTTTTATACGGAACTGGCCATTACTTCATAATACTTATTTTATTTTCGTTTAAGTAAACCTGGAAATCCTCCCCTAAATATGCCACTCATGCAGACAGAATTCACTATTTTATTTTTCAAAACATTGACTTGACATGACATAGGTAGTCATTTCTTTAGTGGTCATGTTCTTAATTTCTGTGTATTATGTTTGTCCGAAATCCTTAGATTAAAATCAATTTCATCTTAAAAAAAACGAATTTAGAATCTAAAAACTAAATCCATTGGACCCGTTATTTTTACAGTATAGTAACGCAGAATTAGCAATAATTAAATGTGTATCGATAAATGCGGTTTTTGTGTTTAATATTAGCGAAAACATACAGAGGATCGATTATCTCGGTCAGTCGACAGCTGTACCAACAACAATTCGAACAAGGAAAGCCCTTTCAATCCGGATTGCGTCCGGTTCGGGCTTAACCCCTAATGAAGATGGATGTCCCGAGGGAGCAGATTTATCATCTCAGGCTGTCGACGCGAATTATACACCACGTGATCGATTGGAAGTAGATCGAGTGGATGAGGCAATTTTGAGAAGGGTTGATGGGCGATGTTTGTCTTTTGACGAGCGTGCGGAAATTGAATGCAATAATTGGGTTTATCGAATAAATTAATAAACTGGGCGATTTATAGATGTCAATTGTTTCACTGAAATATATCTGACAAATATTAAAGGCTACTAATCTTGACCTGATATCCGATTTAGCAGCAAGTAATTCCAACTTTCTTCCAAGTTAGCAAAACATATTGCAGAAATTCTCTAACTATGGTTGCTGTATTTAGTATTACTGCCTTTTGTATTTGGTAGTGTAAAGGCGATGGTATATAATATGTATATGAATGCATGTATGTATCTGTTGTTAAAACATTACAGGCTAAACTTTAATTTTAATTTCAATTTTAGCACATGTTGTTTCTCATTTTTATTAGAATCCATGACGATTTAAAAATAGAACTTAAAATAGCTAAAAACGCAGCTCTAAGAAATTTTTACTTAACACTGTAGTACAAAAAACTACAATACAAATTAGTAACTATCAAAAACTTAGGGGTATACAGAAAAATAAACATCAAATCTTATTATAATATATTTTAAAATGGACAATTTTTGTTCTTTTAGCACAAGAGTACTGTGAAAAAATCGGAAAGGCAAATAAAGCTAAAATGTTCCTCCAATGAATACATTTAGGGCGCAAAACAATATTTTCAAAAATATCGGGCATATCGGCAAATATCTTAGTAAAATTTAATTAAAAATAATATTAGAAGTTAACTATCTCGTAAATCTTATTGGCATAAATAAAATCAGCACATATTTGTGAAAACACTGAAAATGAGGCCATAAAACGATACTATTTGCCTCAATAAAGTATCGGTAACAATCCTTCCTTTTGTCAAGAAAAGTGAAGTATGACCAATTTCTTCAATTTCGTACATCAAATATTTTAATTGTCATCATTTTGTTCTGCCATATTGAATTCATACCAATATTTTACCAGTTTTTTTTTGTATTTTTATCTTCCATTTGTATAAAATTAAAATTAATCGAGAAAGTAGATTTTTTTAGCTATACTGGGAACAGACAGACCGATCGACAGAAATGAGAGTACATGTTTTAGGGACCCTAAAACGTAAAAATCTGTACAAACCTGGAACGGTGATTTTTTCACGATTAACCATATTTCCTTATGCGGGAAGTAAAATTATTAAAATATTTCTTACTCTAAAGTCCAGACCCCCAGATTAATCCTTAATCGGCAGTTTCCTACTAGCGTCAATGGGTTACAATAGCGATTATTCGGTATTTGTTATTTTTCCGATTGATTTCGGTATTTTGGCCCGAGTCAAAGCAGACAATAAGCATGCTGGCGAATAGCCGCATGTGTGCACATGTGGGCTCGCCACTCGGCAAGAGGCTTGCCAAATGCTGATTATTAATTGTTTGGCAAATACCGAATGTGTGGTCTCGGTTTTATATGAAGAACCATAAAAAGTAAGTTAAAGAACATGGAATGAGGGCCGGAGTCAGTGGGGGGTGTGGTAGCCTCCATTATTTTATTAGTACATATAGAATACTGGCTATACTATATGTTAAATATGTATAAACCCTAGGTGGTTGTGGTAATAGTATATTACAAAATTAGGTAGGTAAGGTAAAATAGGTAAGGTGCTTATCATAAACGAGAAAGATTACTGCACAAGGGAACGCAGCCAGCGAGGGCAGTAATTTAGTGAGTATGTAATAAGCTATTTACAACTCAACTTGTGTACTATACTTTTTCTACGACTATTTTTAAGATACCGGATGGTGCGTTGTTTAAGTTTTAAACAACAAAATAATTTTTCTTTCTTTGAACCTTAAATCTTAGAAAATGCCTCTGTCACCGTTTTAGACAAACAAAAATATAAAAAAATTAAAACAAAGGTAACGCGATTTCAGAGAAATCTCGCGATTTGAGCGGTTCAAAGCAAATTTTATTTCCACGCTATGCATCATAACGTACAACTATGCGATATTATTCTTTACGCATTGGGCGTAAGAATGGTTTTACTTATTGAGTAAACTGTAGTTAAGAGAGTTTACTAATAAAGTAGTAAAAAAAAGTGTCTCAGCATTGTTCAGTTCCAACAGGGTGACGTGTTTTATATTACTAGATCACGGACGTCGCTGGAGTCAAAAAAATAATGTCTGCGCCTGCATGTATTCGGAATACACTGCTTTCGTTCGGTATTCAGGTAAACTATTTTCTTCAAAACTTATCTCAAAATGTTTTAAATGGCTGAAATTATACTGCGCAAGGATACTAGAAAACGCGAAAATAGTACAGATGTAGGTAAATCTGATGATTTTTTAAGCTTTTTTTCTGAATTTTTGCACGTTCACTTATTGACCATAATGACAAGAATAATTAAAATGTTCCTAAAATTTGTCAGGGCAAAAATTTTTGTTATTTTGGAAGATTGTGCTGTCTGAAAACCGAGATCTGCCATAGAGCCATAGCAAAGCTGTAGCTGATATTCAATGAAAATATAAGTTGAACCTGTGATTTGTTCGAATGTCCCGAATGTATACAAAGATCAGGGGGGATTTATTTGAAATATGTGCAAAATATTTTACTCATGTAAATCCTATTACCGTGAACTTCATAACATGCCTAACATTGAGCACACTTTCGTCCAGGCAATAATTCAAACAACGCACCTCAGGAATTTAAATGAGTCCATCTATACAATTTTTTTCAAACGAGTTTAACAAAAACCTTCTTGACAACTTTAGATGCTTCTTTCTGATTTGGACCCAGAGAAATTCTAACTTAGCTACAGTTTGTCTATGGCTGGCGAATTAATATATTTTTCTGTTATTGCAAGTTCTTTTTAGAACTGGCATCTTAAATAGAACAAAGAATGAAAGTAATACTAATAACATTAATAAGTAACCAATATTTTTGATTTTGAAAATGTTTTCTTAAAAAGTTAGTTTTATGTCTCATTCATGCAAACATAATGACATATTTATATAGGAGCCTATAATAGAGTCTGCACATAGTGTTCTTAAATATCGAGTCAATATTACAATAGGTGATATAAATATGTCTGCTAATGCTCTATTTTCAAGATACAGTAGTGGTGACTAGTGGCATTTGAGTGTGGAACCGGAACTTAGAGACCAATAATAAGTTGTTTTCTTGAATATGTCAAGATGAATTCTCGAAAATACGGGTTTTATAAAATTTTCGTATACAGTGCGGTAGTTTAGACTCACCCCTTTTTTTTAAACTACTTAATATAACAATTTGAAAGTGGTACATTTCAATAACTGTCTAAATGCTACTTTTTTGTGCATATTTCGTAATTAAAAAATTTAAAATGGTAACTAGGCGCCAATTAAATTAAATTGAAAAAAAGGCCGAGTGAAACATCATTTAAAAGGTCTTTTTAACCTTAATTTAGCCTCAGTATTTGAGGACAAAGAAATAACCCGTTACAAAATGGTGAACGTTCGTAAATTTGTGAGAACCCTGTTAACAGAGAAAAAACTTTTAAGTAAACATTCTTCAACTTTACAAAAACTCATATATTTTATACCTCACGTGATCCCAAATTCAAATATTCTTATAAGAGTGTGTGGGTTATGTGTAATTTTATCAGTTACGGGGTGTTTTATAAAAAAGAAAATTAGAATTCTATTAATTATTGTTAAAAATAAATGCAAAAGTACATTTGATTTTTGTAACTTTTTAAGAATTTTTACTCTCCAAATATTTAGATTCTACTACATTTAGGATTTACTGCCATTTAGAAATGAATTTTTGTTAAAAGGATTTTTTAAAACGTATACCACCCTACCCCTTTCCATTTAATTTTTCCTTTCAAGAAGACGGTTGCACTGTGTGTTCGTGTAGTGTATTCTTTAATTCTCCAGTGTAAACATACCGGTCATTGTTTAAATATTCCTTGATTTTCAGAGGATTCGCTTTCATCGTAGTCTCTCAGAGCTTAATCCAAAGCACTAATAGTTTCTCCGTATAGAGAACTCAACTACCACAAAATATTTACCTCATATGCAAGAATTAATGTGGTTGCGAAATGACTCATGGTTCCACACTTTTGCAGGAAATTGGTGTAAATCATTTAATCCTCTCCTTGTCTATTTAAGGTATATTCTAGAATCGGTAACAGTACAGTACAATAAAATTGTAATTTCACACCCTTATATACAGTTACTTTTTTGTCTCTTTTTAAAACAGGAGCGTAAAAGATCTATTTTGGGCCTTTTGTCCACAAGCTTTACATCTAGCAGAGGTCTGCCCAGCTCTTTAGATTTTTTATTTATCTGCTAATGAAACACTAGCGAAAATTGATTGCATAAGAGAGTTTACAGTATTCTATTATCGCTTAAGCTTATTACACTTAACTCGATAAGAAAACAATTACTAATTAGTCACAATACCAATAATTATCGACCAGAGAGTTTGCAAACGGACTCCCGAAGCCGATACGTCAGCCATGCGCCGCTTAACACAAGAAGCATAAATCACAACTTAACATTTGCTTGTCGCTGCGGATGTGCGACAAAACTGTTCCATAAATCAGGTTACCTCGGATGCAATTCGTCGTGGCAGTAATAAACAGTCTTCATTTCTACCATGGGTATAGATATGGGTAACTATCCCTGACTTTCTTAATAAAAAAATGGTACGCCACTGAGGAGCCTCCTAATATATCGTGGTACAAATCGTTTTCGAGAAAAAAATATATTTTGATGCACGCATCGCTCAAAGTTCTGCAAAAGTGATTCCCTGGATCATTTTAAGAAAAACAGTTTTTATAAATATGTTAGAAAATACCCTATTTTTGAAATAAAAGGTGCTTAGATTTAAATAAAAATTACGGTTCTTTTAGTAATTCCATAACAGTAAGAACTATTTGATTAGGTTTTGGCATAACCTGATAGGTATTCGAAAGCTATATTTTGACAGTATCAAACAATTTTTTGTTGTACCATAGGCGTAGGTATGAGCAACATTCCCTAGGTTTTTTGATCTAGCATTTACGGCATGGAATTCAAAATTTTATTGTATGCAGCCATTGGGATGAGGTTAGCAAGAAGTTTTTGATATTCTACTTTTATAGAGTAGAAGTGCTATTATAATCTCCAGTCATAGTCTCTCTTAATTTAGATTTATCTGTGGCAGAAAATAAAACAGGTCGACATTTGGATATTCCCGGAAGTGATTGTTTTATTTTATCTGAATAAAATTTCTTCGGATTATGTAATCTAGTACTGTCAGAAAATCCTTCTCTAAAATACCGCTGTCATTTTCTGTTCCTAGGGTATGTTCCAAGAATACTACTTCGAAGCGAATTTTGGTTCGACCATTTTGAATAAGCTTGATATAGTAGTTAGGGTTTGCTACTTTTTCGCATTTGAGTCTTTTTTTTCAATTATCAGAAAACAGCGATCTTGTGACATCATCAAGGAATGTCCAGGGATGGAGTAGTATATCACAATATTTTGAATCTGGATGCACAGAGAGAATCTAAAAAAGTAAAGAAAAACCTGTTCTTATTTTGTGAGAAACAGTTGTCACAAAAAAATAGATATTTTAACTTGTTCATCTGTCTTGTACCTTTTGATGTAATAATGTAAAGCTGTGATGATTTCATTCAGCCCTTTGGTAGCAAAATTTTCTGTAAATAAAAAAATTGTGGCTTGATTACTAACCATGTTGTTGATACCAAAATTATGAAGCCAGAGCTGTCGCTTGTAATATTTATCACATATATTAGTTACTTCTTTCTTTTCTTTCCTAAGATCAAAAAATACCTGAGATCGACGAAGGTGTAGCTCTTTTGCAGTCGTAACTGATTTTATATCACTTTCACTTCAGCTATAATGTAATACAATAGTAGTGATTCCATAGTAGGTACATTTTCCAAAAAATGTGTTAACTTTTGCAACTGTATCCAAGGATACTTTATTCTTCCAGTTAGTGTGTTTTCCCTGAAATATCGTACGACTTCTATTTGAAAATTAAGATCTTTTTCCTTAGTCTATCTATATACTCAATACATTTCTAGGAGTTTGATTTTTATTTAAATTACGTGCGGCAGGTTTTGAAGTAATACAGCCTCCCAAATTTTGCTTATAGACTTCAAGAGTTAACTTTTTACTACTCTTATATTTGATCTATTTTTGGGTTTAATTTTTTCTTCTTCCAGGTGTTCACTACTCCTCACTTTATGATACAAGCTAAGCTTGGTACAAATTCGCTTGCGGCATCCACCATCTCATCATGCTGGCCAGCCAGAATAACTATTTGTCAGTATTTAAACGATAAATTGCTATTCTCAAACTTACCTAAACAGCTATTTTCACATCCTGCTTTATTTTCCTCTTCTGCGTCAGAAGGTAGCATAGCATTCTTATTGTCTGTCAAACGTTTTCCTAGAATAATAACAAACATCCATTCAATCATGGTATTATACAATGGCGGATTTATAGAGAGGGCGCGCGCACTTCCTTGGCTATATGAAAATTGACAAAAAATTAAACTTATTCGCCAGTTAAATAACTTCTATTCTTTCTTCGCCATTTTTATATTATATAACAGTCTGTCGCAAAGTTATCGGCATAAAAGTAACACTGAAATACAACTGGACAGATAAAATAAAAATACTTTTATATCGCATATCACAGTTGTGAATGTATAATAAATACATATTACCCTTGTTATCGTTTATCGTTATGGCGTATTTTCTTCTAACATCAACTCATCATTCTCGTCTATCGAAAAAAGCTCTAAATTAAAACAACTCATTAAAAGAATTATTCATTATTTTGAATAATAATTAAGTTATGTCCGAAATATTGGGAAGAATTCGAAAGTAAAAAGAATTAAGAAAAAATAAAAGTTGACTCATGTCGCTATTTATGTTAACATATTTTTAAAATATAGCAAACTTAATATTAAAATACAACCGACAGGACTAATTAATATGTTTACTTGTATAAGTTTTAGAATAGCCCAATCATGGTCAATAATATTATCGTCTGATTTTATTGGTGGTTCACCAATATTTCTTGCTTTTATTTTAAACAAATATTGGAGTAGTTTTCTTATTATAATAATAAGTAGGTGTAAAAACAAATCAAACAAACTCTTCTTTAATTTTTCGTGTAATGCTCAAAAGGACCACGTCCGTAAAGTTAAAGCAGACAACGCCTGTCATCGGCCATCAAAACAAACTACGTCGCCGCAACACCTTCAGAACAAGTCGGTCGCGAAGGGTGTCAAACTAACAAGCATTCCATGGAAGGGGAAGACTCGTTCTGACGTCACGCATCGTGTCGCATGTGAAGCGCGGCCAACTATGATCATTCAGTCCTTTATTGAAGCTATGCTGGATATATCGTCAGCCGATTCTACATCGTCGTTCCGATCGGAAACATTCGTAGTAATTTGGTTTCCTGTTTGTAAATAAAGTGTTCTGTGGTGGTGTGCTCGCTAATAAATTTAAGTGTTGCGATATTTAAGGTGATTTATCGAGCTAATACGTTTATGAAAAGCCATATGTTATCTTAAGAGTGAAACAGAAATATTCAGTTTTTATGTGCCACAAATTTAAGACGTTGCGTGAGGTGTTTTGTACCCAGGATTATTTTAGCAGTTCAGATATTCGTTATTTTCCTTTATGGGATATTGTGAAGTTTTAGAACAAATTTAGTGGATTTTAAAAGGAACATGTTGACGTCTAGTAACCAGTATTTAAGGCCAGAATATTTGACTCCTTTGCCCACAACGGTAGGTATATTTAAAAAATATTTTTTGTGTTTATTCTCTAAGGATTTTAAAATAAAAATGCTGAAAATTGTCTTGTGCTTGTGAGTATTTTGTTAGGCCTCCCAGATCAGTTAACAAATTGAGGAAAATCGAGTGCAAAATGCATCTGATTTCTCAAATATTTTAGAGTCTGGCAAAATAAACAGTAAAAACAAGGACAGACGAGCTAAAATAAAAAATGTTTTACGATTATATTTAATATGGAAAAAATGTAATCCGTTAGATAGCTTCTGAGTTTTTTAAACAATTTCTCTAATTAAGATAATTTAACTTAAAGTCTAACGTTTATAAAAAAAGTTAGAAGTTAGGCTTTTACTTTTTAATAAACACGCTTAAAAAAAGTTTCGTTGTATCCAGCGTTCGACCCAGCCTCTTGAGGTTTTTTAGCTTCTAGAATCTAGATATTAGGTAATTTTTCATTTTACATTGTTCTGTCTGCTCTTAAACTTTCCTAATGTTTTATTCTCGGTTATACAGTTTTTTAACGAATTTTGAAATTGGTTAGTTTCAATAATTTGAGATTTGACAGTACTTCTTGTTTGTTTGGTAGCAGTAACGCAATAATTAGTTTTTCAGCGTATTGCTTTGAAACGCTGATTCCGCTATCGTGTGTTAGACGCCAATTTGTAAAATAAATACGTTCTCAGCACTCAAATATCCACTTTAACATACTATAAACTAATTTTAAATAAAAAGGTCTACAAATATAGCCTAAGGCCTAAAAATTAATTAAAATTTAGACAGAAAATGTTTTTTCAGCATTAATGTAAATATTTTGAATGCTGCACCGTCTAACAAGAAAGCTGCCAAAATTCTAAAATCCGCTTTGAGCACTGAGTGACGTCCGTCATGCACACAGTCGAGCACACAATGCATTTCAGGTTTTGTGCTTTATTTAAGGATAGATTAAAGGTCGATATATACATATCAGTGACGTATCAGTGCCGACACCGTTCCGTGAAATTTATTATGTTCATGAAGCAACATTGAAGTTAAATTTAGTTCACTGTACCGGACGTGTGTTGGCTTTTTTCTGAGCTTTTCTCATTGAGGTTATAGGTGGAGAAATAAAATGGCGGCCAAATACAAGTTTTATAAAATCAACGTAAAAAAATCTTATTCAAATGACTTTAAATTTTGTAGAAAAATTAAATGGAATATAGGGATAAACTGGTAACTACGAATTCAACATGACGTAACAAAATGCCGGTGTGTGCCAATGTAAAAACTACCGACAAAACTACTTATTGAATTTATTACTTTCCTGGTAAATGTAAATGGGAAGTATTGTTCGAGAAAAAATCACCCTTCAAGATTTTTTCAGATGATTACGTTTCAGGGTCCCTAGATGCCGAAAAACATGTTTTCTCAATTCCATCAGTCTGTCGTCTAACTGTCAGTCTATCTGTTCGCGGCATAACTAAAAACTACTTACCCGATTAACTTCTAACTTTGGTCAAAAATTATGGGTCATCTGGGGATGACCTGGTAACATTTTGGTAAAAATCCAATGTTAAAACAAAATGGCGGCCTAGTGAATTAAAACTTTTCTAAAAAAAATACTTATCCAATTTATCTCAAGTTTTGCACAGAAATCAGGTATTGTATAGAAATCAACTGGTAAAATCTTGATGCGAATCTAGGATGGCGGAACAAAATGGCCGTTTAATAAAATATTTAAAAAATAGCCTGAAAAAAATACTTAATGGACTGATTTCAAATTGTGCACCATAATTAATTGTGGGATAGGGATGCACTAGTAAATTGTGGTACTAATTCAAGATGGTGGAAGAAAATGCCATACAAATAAAAGTTTGTAATGGTAAAAAAAACTACCCTCTCATGTTTTACATATGTTTACGTTTTACCGTCCCTGACATATCAATATAATTGGTCCGTCTATAGGTTTGCCTGTCTGTCTATCAGTTCGCGCCATAGCTTAAAAACTACTTATCAGATTGACTTTAGTTTAGTCAAAAATTAAGAGCCATATAGGAGTAACCTGGTAATACTTTCGAATCCAGTTTGCCGGAACAAGATGGTGGCCTGGTGGTCAAAAAATGTTAGTACTAAGAAAACTAATTATCCAATTTATCTCAAATTTTGCACAAAAATCAAGTGTTACATAGGAATGAACTGATAATTTTGGTATGAATATAAAACAGCAAAACAAAACGGCGGTAATAAAATATTAAAAAAACTACTTATTGGAATAATGTGCAAGAGATAAAATCGAGGATAAAATGGTAAATTTGTGGTACGAATTGAAGATGGCAGAATAAAATGGCGTCCAAATAATTTTTTTAAAACATCGACGTAAAAAATCTTATTCAATTGGCTTTGGATTTTGTCGAAGATTTTGTAGAAATATTAAATGTCATATAAGGATAAACTTGTACGAATTCAACACGACGTAATAAAATGGCGGTATGGGTCAATGAAAAAACTACTTATTGAATTTATTTTAAATTATTTCCAATCAGGTGTTGCATTTGTAGAAACTGGTAAAATATTGGTAGGCATCCAATATAATTGAACAAAATGGCGCTCAATAACAATGTTTGAAAAGACAGTACCTATATATCTCGGTATATATGTGTTACTAAATAACTATGTACTGATCTAATTTGGGTCACACTTCACTAGTCCTAATAAAAGCAAAGATTCATAATGAGGGAAGTTCCGGGTAAAGAAAATTAGGTAATAATAAATATTTCACGGAATTGTCTCGGCACTGATATGTCACTGACATGTATAAATAGACCCTTACGATGCATTTCTAACATATTTATATATATATAGAAGAAACTGACGTAGAAGCAAAACAAACCCAGTAACTTGAGGAGTTAAAATTTTAATAAAATATATTCTACACTGATATATTGTGATATTTCGTGGTCAAATAAAATCAGTGAAAATATATATCTAAAAGTGTAATATAAAATATATAGGTATTTGTAGAAAATCCCGAAAATAAACAATACTAAAACCTATAACATATTTTCAATAGAATAGGCTTTTGAAATATACTTTTGTTTTGACTCCAGTAATAAAATATGTCAATAGCGAAAGTCTTAAAAAGAAATTATCTAGATAAATGAAATATTCTGTGGTGCTGTAAGGTAATAATTGTTTATAAAACTAATATTCAAATAATAGTATATTATAACTGTAAATTACAACTGCCTTAAATATATTTAAAGTAAATTAAGTATTTTTTGGTAAATAGGTGTTTTGAATTCCATATTTTTTGTTTACAGTTGAACAATGGTAAATGCTGTACACAAATAGGCTCGAAAATAAGTTAGGCACGTATTTGGTGTTGTTGATTAACAAAAACGATTGTAAAGAAATTAAATAAAGATATATACCCTCGTATATATCCAATACCTACGTTGTTTAGTAGGTATTGATATATCTCGGTCGAGCCTTGGTATTACCATGGTAGGTATATACCTACCTATTGCTGTGAAAAAAAGATTAGTTAAGAGCACAAAGATGCTCACTATTTTGATGAACTATTTTTTTGTTCTAACCTTAGGACACGCAGGAAACTTTAATGCGAAGTCTGTATCTGTTCTTAAGAATAATGTGTCATATAATATTAACTAATCCAGAGGGAGATCTATACAACAATTAAAACCTCTTATTTGTCGTTCATAACATGTCATAAATAATTATTGTTAGTTAACAGCACAGAATTATGTATTTCGGATGCTCTGTATTCCTAACATATATGTATATATATTTGAAATCGCCTTAACCAGCTCTTTAATGTAATACTGTGTGTAATGATGGAGTTGAGAAAATTTATTTATTTCATGTTGTACAAATTGGTGTACTACTTCCCTTTTTTGTTTTTTTAAACTTCTTACGTGGTAACAAACAATGAATACATACTAGTGCCGTCAAGAGTTCCGGTTAACCGGTTAAGATTTGACACGATTAACCAAGAAAAGATAATTTTAAATTACCTGTGATCGGCTAACGAAAGTTCGATTAAACGATCTGCCCCATTAAGACTATGGTCGACCTTTCTTTTTTTTGTAGTCACAAGTTAGTTTCCGGCCAGATTTTATAATTATATAACGGGATTATGCAAAAAACATATTAAGGACTTTACCGAATTAACCGGTTAATTAAAAATAATTATCCTGATATCCATATATAATTGACCGGGTATAAAGGTAAACACGACTTTTCTGTAGTTGATTAAGTTTTAAATAACCAATTAATCATACATTACACGATGTTAAAGTTAAAGTAGGCAAGTGCATATCCGTTCGGAAATAATAATAGATATCTGCCTATATTTTTATTTATGATATATGTTGTTATCTAGATAATGCTTATGGTTTTTCTAAGCTTACCAAGAAAGTGTCAATCGCATTTTCTTTTACAAAGAGTTATAGAATCTTCGTTAGAAATAATGAAAAAATCATCCTTCGATTGATTTTAATTCATTAATCAGTAAGGAAACCATCAATAATAAATAACGTTTGCCGTCGGTTTCAAGAAAGCTGTATATAAAATAATAATTCTTTTCAATTGGCTTTTAGTTCGGTAAATGATAAATTATAGGTTAGGTCGTTAACAGCTGCCATTAATCAATGTCGCGAAGTAATTTCAAACAAAGGGAACATGTCGGCAGCACATTATCTAGCTGGTTGTGTTCGATAATGAAATGCTTCTCTTATTAATAAAATATGAGCCGTTTGTAACTATGACTCATCTGTATTATTATGTTAAATAGGATTTGGCTGGAGATTTGAGCTAGAAATTGAGTGACATTTAAAAGTACTGACTGAGTTGTGTCAAGTACGTGGTTAAGACTCACCTTAATACATTCTAGCATGCAAACCGAAAACTCAAAATTGAAAAAATTTACTTACTGTTCTTTATAGGATTCATTCTAATTGATATCGACATATATTTTTTAAAATTAGCTTGGTTTACAGCTTCAAATAGGCGTTGTTCAAAGGGAACCCTTACAAAATGGCCAATAAGGCCTAAAAGCGCTTGTTTTAGTGAGTCACCCCCTGCATAGTATTGTAGTACGGGAGGTAATTGGATACATTTTACTAAGGATCAAAAACTGAATTATTTTCAAATGCAAGAAGTGAGACAACGAAACATGAATATATTTTTAATTTAGATGGAATGTCACATCGTACATACCGTATAATATATACTAATTTTCTTAAAAAATACTCTTGCTGACAAGAACGATTGTCGCTTGATCTATACTATACGATATACGAAAATTACGAGGATAATTAAGCTTTTTTAATTAGTTTTCGTAAAACTACTGTTTTAAAATCAAGCCTTGTGTTTTTGACTCTATTCAGAGGCAACTTGCTGGCTCAAAACTCATATCCAAAACACCAAAGATTTCTAATTTTTACTTTAGAAAATAAAAAGTAACATGGCTTCCAATGACTTTCCTTGGACATAATACTGGCATCATGCGGGTAACCTTTTTTCCAAATTAGTCCAGTATCCTTCCTACTCTCGCCACCAAGCCGTCATTCCTTGCTATAGTTGGCGCATTACCTTTCTGGAATGACGTGACGCTGGTTTCAAATAACGTATTTCTTATATTATTTATATTTCAGCGATGATTCCTAACCTAAACGTATGCAGTGATGTAGATAGGAGGGGTGCGTTCAGCACTGGCTAAAGCGAATTTAAAATTGGCATTTTCTGTACAGAAAGCGCTGCAACTTGTCGAAAATGGCTGGCAAAAAATTAACACTCTCATTGCCATAAAAAAACCCTCATTTTGCACACTTAATACAAAAATAACTATTATAACTTCAAAAACTAAAATTATATTGCAAATAAGACTTTACTAATATAAATTCTTTCATCTTAGTCTTATTCTTTGTTTGCAATGTAATAAATTGACGCCAGTTACCCATTTTCATCAAAATTATTTTAATTCTCAATTACAGACAATACTGAAAAAATATTAAGAAAAGGGGAATAACGAACGATGAATCCTTTACCTCCAGAATGTTTCAAAAACAAAAAGAGGTAAAAACAAAAATCACAGATTACTTAAAGAACAAAATAAGAGATATGATCTATTGCGTGTATGCTAAAAATGAATATGTTACAATGCAGACTTTGCTTTAAAAACTAAAAGAGAGAAATTAATGTATAACTAACTAACTTTAAAAATAAAAACTACTCCCCTTCACTGTCTTCAGAATCAGAACTAAATTCTTCATCGTCACTGCTGTCTTTGTCGGTACTAATTACAAGTGACGCAATGTCTGAAGCATCACATATCTGTATTGTCTTCTAAGCTTCTTGGATTACCCTTTCTGTGTGGCTGACATAATTTTTCCAATGCTCTGAAGATACTTCATTTATCGCTTTTTCCCACATGGCCAAAACTTCCGATGGTGTCCCCTTCAGACTAGCAATGTATTGGTCGTATTTCCTCTTACACTCAGACCATACCATTTCAATAGCATTAAATTGACAATGGTATGGCGGAAGTCTTAGTATTTTTTGGCCCAAAGGTTTCACATATTCGTCAAGGTAGAATGTTTTTTCAATGTTACAATTTTTTTCTACAATGCTCCATATTTCATCCTTCATGGCCCTCTCTGGGAAGTCAATGTTCTTTTCTTTTAACCATCCAATCAATCTCTGCTTTGTCAATGATTTTCTTGGAATATCCTCTAAAAGGCCGGAATGATAGCTTGCGTTGTCCATCACTATCAAACTTTTTGGAGGAAGATTTGGTACCAGCTGATTTTTAAACCAATTTTCAAAATTTTGCTTGTTCATATTGTCATGATAATCTCCGCTTTTTAGTCCACTTTTAAATATTAAAATGGCCCCCTTAATAAATCCTTCCTTTGATCCAGCGTGAACTACAATATATCGATGACCTTCACTAGCTTTTTTAGAACTTGTAGACATAGTGTTATCCTGCCAGCTGTTTCTAAACGAACCTTTACTAAAAATCCAAGTCTCATCAATAAATACGGTGGTATAAGCATCTTGTCCTAGATTTTGATTTTTGACATATTCCCTCAAGAAATTGATTCTCTTGTGGACGATGTGTGGCAAATCCATCAGGTATTTTCTATTATTTGATTTCTTCCACCTAAAACCAATACTTTTTACGTATTTTCTTAGCGAGGTGATGGAAAAATTAAAATATTCATTTATCTCTTTTAGTTTTTTAAGCAAAGTCTGCATTGTAACATATTCATTTTTCGCATACATGCAGTAGATCGTATCTCTTATTTTGTTCTTTAAGTAATCTGTAATTTTTGCTTTTGAGACATTCTGGAGGTAAAGGATTTATCGCTCGTTATTCCTCTTTTCTTAATATTTATGATTGTTGTATGGCTAAGTTTTGTTGCATTTGAAGCTCGTTCAATTATATTATCAGTTTGCGGAAGGATTCCATTTTTAGCTTGCTCTTTTTCCAATTGAAAAAAAGCCAAGATATTCAAAACTATTAGCTGTGATTGCTGATTATATCTTCGCGGCATCTTGCAAAAGTTTAAAAAGAATCACAACAAATCAATGTCAATTTTGACGAATATATTCTGAAAGACACATAACCAAAACCGGCATTGACTGTTGTAAAGAAACGACAATGAGTTTTTTCAAAATGTTTTTGTCACTGTCAGTTAACATAAATCAAACAAAAATAACCAAAAATGACGTCATTCCAGAAAGGTAATGCGCCAACTATATTATATTGTAGAACCCGATAGACAAGCAGTATAGAAAACTGAAATAAAAGTAGGAATCTTCGTGTTCTAGCTAGCTGGTTAGCAATTTTGTTCGCAAATAGGTTATACAATCCAACAAGTGATATAGATATGCCGCTCATATCAGGCAGCAGTAATCTGTTGAGTCTGAATTATAATTGAATTAATTAAGGCCGTAGAACCATAATATGTTGTCACTGATCTATTCCAAAATTTAAATTTTAAGAATTTTACAGTTGTCCCGTAATCAACACCCTATAGCTAAACCGCTTAAAAAGGCATTTGTCAAAAGTATTTTTTTAACCAAACATCGAAGATTTTATTTATCCCCAAAAATCTTAAATCTGTTTAAAATTTTAAAAAATACAATAAAATTATTTTGACACCTGTCAAGTTATAATTTTCAATGATCAGTAGAAAAAATTTTGATAGCTGTGAAATTTATTTTTTTAAAGTCATCTGTTCCCAAATTCATATTTTAAACCGTATAGATCAAAATATTTTATTTCTTACACGTTTAGGATACAAAAAATCCCGACTTATTACGACCACACCCCGTATGTCGAACATATGAAATCCTTAATGATCTCTGATGATGCCTATTTTTCTCACTTGTTGAAAAGCCCGCAAGAATTAAAACGTGACAAAATTAGCAGCACTTCCTTTCATGTACGTAGCAATTTTTGTATACATGAAATTAAAACTCTTCCTGGAAGATAAACTGAATTACTTTACTGCACCGTATGTTAATATAGCACAAGAAACCGCAAAACATATTAAAACCAGCAACAATATATATGTATAATAGCAGAAATATATAATTTCTGCAGGTGCAAAAACGGCCTAAAAGAAGAATTGCTTTCGATTATGTCACAGGGTACCCTCCTGCGATCATGATTTCTGGGCCTCTACCCTCATCAGGCAGGCTTGTACCCAAGGAGATCTGAAATAACAGATTGCTCGATATGACAAAATCGAAAACGAAACGTCTATCATACTGAAACAGTACTACAAGTTAAACGTAACATTTAGCACCACCTATCGGGGCTCCGGTGATTTCCGGCTGCAAACCCATAGGTAATTTAAAAAGCATGCACTAGCACCATCATGCGGAGAGTAGATACTAAAAATCGATAAAAATGTGCTCTCACACATCTTCACCAAAAGTTCTTGGCCGGAAAACATATATGTATAATAGCAGAAATATATAATTTCTGCAGGTGCAAAAACGGCCTAAAAGAAGAATTGCTTTCGATTATGTCACAGCTTTTTAAATTACCTATGGGTTTGCAGCCGGAAATCACCGGAGCCCCGATAGGTGGTGCTAAATGTTACGTTTAACTTGTAGTACTGTTTCAGTATGATAGACGTTTCGTTTTCGATTTTGTCATATCGAGCAATCTGTTATTTCAGATCTCCCTGGGTACAAGCCTGCCTGATGAGGGTAGAGGCCCAGAAATCATGATCGCAGGAGGGTACCCTGTGACATAATCGAAAGCAATTCTTCTTTTAGGCCGTTTTTGCACCTGCAGAAATTATATATTTCTGCTATTATACATATATGTTTTCCGGCCAAGAACTTTTGGTGAAGATGTGTGAGAGCACATTTTTATCGATTTTTAGTAGCAACAATATACTTTATATGGGTTCCCAGTATCCGATATAAAGAGAATAAAATACAACTTTATCGCCCATTTACCGAAAGTACATCGATCCCGATGTCATATTTGACACGACTTATTTACTATCTATGTTTTATTATAATGACGTTATGTGGTGTACAAAATTAGGCATCAAATACAAATGTACCAAAATAAGATTAGGATATGTAAAATCTATTCTAATTTTCGATAAACTTAAACTTTTTTAGACGTGTCAAAATACCTTTTGAAATGCCGCATCGCTAAGGCCTGCCATGAAAAAGCGGGCATTTTCTATAAAAAACGAAAAAATCGTGATTTAACTCAACGTTACCCAGTTTCCGAAACTCGGACCAAAGAATATGTCTGTCCTATATCAAGAAAATGGGTCTTTTGAATTGCCTAAATGTGTTAAATATTTCTCAACGTTCAGTCTTACAGTTTTACACTAGTCTCTAGGGAAATGTACACGTTTCTTTTTTAAATTTATTTGGTTCAGCTAATATCAACAGCGCAGATACTACAGGGCCGAACGTGAAACACATCGAAAACGTGACACACATCGAAAACGTAACAAAAAAATATAAATTTATTTTTTAATACCTCGCCCTGTATATAAGCAATAAGTATAGTGCTAGAGGCGTGGTTTTTCAGCCGGTCGAAGGTACTTTATGAACACATAAACTATTTCTAGTCGAAGTTACTGTTAATCAAATAGTTTATAAATTTTGAATATAGGCATCCCATATTGATTTTGAATCTCCTTTATATTCCCATCGAATCCCGTCTCAGCTTGATAAAAGTGCTCGGGTTTCAGCTCCGCAGAATGATTTTAATTTACCCAATTTTTTACCTTTTATCTATATTATTTTTTAAGCGACATCCAATGCTCCGATGACCATTAACGAATCGAAAAAAAGAAATGTGTCATCTTAAAAAATTAACCATAGCTACCTGCATTTTAAAGCATCAGGGATTCGAAAAATATGCCTTTATCGGACGTCATTGGATCAGTTATTATAGCTCCACCGAAATTTTGTTTTACCAAGATACTCTCTCATATATCCGCTACCATTGGCCTTCTAGCATATTTCGGCTCCGACAAACCGTTACCGAACAGTTTGCTTATATAGCTTACACCAGCAGAGTACACCGAGGCATACACTTCTTTTGTTAAAATATAAAAACTAATATATCTAATTAGTCGAGACATTAGTAATCTTAAAATGAGTTCCCAAATTAGGCAGAAATATGAATATGTATTAATTTGTTCAAAAAGCCTGTAGAAAATATTATGCGTGTGCCTCGGTGTGTGCGTATATTTTTCTTAACATCATTGAAAATGCCTGAATAATTTTAGTTATAAATTAACTGGAGTCTAATTGCGGCATTTCTCATTATATATAGTCTTACACAAATGAAATATAAATCAAATAGTTAAAAAAATGCACGTCAAGTATGCATGATATATGTATGGGATTAGGCAAAATCTGACAAAGATTTATTATATGTTTAATGGCGTTAATCAACAGAAAAAGCGCGTTGTTTAATATGAGTAATTGCTGTGTGGAAATATTACAACGATTTTTAGTACGCGAGTGTTTCATCCTAATTATAGCGGACTTGCGGGACAGCTATTTCTAAATTATTTATATATAGCCAGCCGATGACTACCAGAAATAAATAGAAATCAATGTATTCAAATCATTTAAAAAATATTTGAACCATAAAAATTTAATTTGTCTTAACAATTATTTATTTACTTGTTTTGGACTTCCTAATCAGCAAAATTTATGTTAACTAATTAAATTACGTATTAGTACGTATATCACTTTTTACTTCGTACCGTTTTTGTATGGTGTAACTCTCTTGCCAATGTGTCTTTGAAACATTTAAGTGTATTACGTAGATTTACCCAATACATCCTCCGATTTATCTCAACTATAAATCCTCGATTGTAGGTAGTATTATCAGATCCATCACAGACAGCTGTCATGTCGAGTGTGATTGATATATGGCATAACCCTCTTAAAATAAACTTCTAATATGATATTGTCATTTTAGCTGTGTGAACCTGAACTTTGTGATAAGTAAAGTAACCTCAATATAGCTCTCAAAAAAGTTTTATATTAATTGCAATATTTCTGTATTTTTTTGAGTTTACATTGTTGTTGCTTTTAATTTATTAGTTTTCAAATTTTAATTTCCGTTCGGATTTTCGTTAGTGTTTAACCGTCGTAAAAATTCTTGTATTTTTGCACGTACCCTAGTATTATTATTAGTAAAATCAAATTTTAATAAGACTATTTTCTTCTTTTTAGCTTGATGCCAAGAAAAGTCCTCTGGCCCTATTGGCTCAAACATGTTCGCAAATTGGAGCAGACACTCCTAATTCGAAGCTTCTACAGAGCGCTGAGAAATCATCCAGAAAATCCGACCAATCGAACAAGGATAAATCTGGCTCAACTCCATCTTCGGACCTAAAATCTGGATCCTATTCTAGTAAACGGCAAGTAGAAAGTCCTAGGGAAAAGTGTATGAGCCCAGAAGAAAGATCTTCTAGCTCCGCATCGGCAAACAGAGTAAGAACGCCCAGCAGTAATGGCTCGCTAAAAAACGGTCAAGTTAATGGACGTTGTGGGAGTAATCAGAGTGCAACGTCAGCAAGAGAAAGCCCTGCTTTTTCTATGGAAAGAAAATCTCCTGGAGAAGATAGTCAGGGGGCATCCAAAAGCCCCGAAAAGGCATCCGAGGGTAGCAATAGCCCCCAGACTCCCCTAGGTAGTAAAACAGCTTTTACTCCCAATATTCTAACTAGCTCATCTGATCCTGCTATAAAGGATTTACCTTTAGGAACCTTTAAACCGGGAGTTCCTTCAGCGAACTCGGCATTTCTAAGCACTACAAGCTATCCAGGTTTTCCGCCAGGCCTGCCAATGGATCTGATGACATCAAGCTTTATGTCAAGAACGAGCGCCTTAAGTCCATACTTTTCTTATGGCCGATTAAAAACCCAAGACTCATTATCAGCATGTCGAGATCCCTACTGTACCGGGTGCAGCGTAAGTTCCCATTTATTTGGCGCTACTCAAAAGCCACCTTGTCCTGCTGGTTGCAGCCAGTGCGATCACGCGAAGATACCTACATCAGCGGCAAGTTACAGTCCAGCAGCTGCAGCATATGCACATGCGCAACTTGCTGCCCTTGCAGCTGCTAGTCACTTGCCTTACGTTTGCAATTGGATTTCTGGTGATGCCGCATATTGTGGCAAAAGATTTTCCAGCTCAGAGGAACTTTTGTCTCATTTAAGGACCCATACAAGTGCTAGCAGTGAGGCCAGTTCAAACTTGTCACTATTGACAGCTCCTGGACTCCCTACAACGCATCCTCTTTTGCATAGAACTTATCCTACGCCTCCCTTGTCTCCCCTAGCTACTGCTAGGTATCATCCCTACAGCAAGCCTTCACTTCTACCCCCGTCATTAAGCGGATTTCCTTTGGGTCATCCTGCTTTACCCGCCTATCTCAATCCCTACTCTATATATGGACCCAGACTAGGGTCAACCTCAGGTATGCATCCTTAAGGAGGTTGTAAATGCCAAAAATTTGCGCTGTGGTATTTTTGTATATAACAGTTGACTAGTCTTTGTTGCATGATTCGACATTGTGAAGAAGGGATAACAAATAGGAGAAATACAAATTTACGTGCCCGTTTGCTTTCATACATTTGTATGTAACTTGTTTATTTTTCATAATTCCAAAGTGCAGCACTTTTGTTAACCAACCTGTGTATGTATGTTGTGAAAATTAAAACGTTAAATTTTAACTTAATCAACTGAATCCAGTATTTGGATTTTACCATTAAAATAAAACTATGTCGTCATTTCACTGACGTAAAAACGAAGATGGGTAAATAAAAAATCTCTAAAAACTTAAACTATGACAACTTTCATTTAACCAATATTCTTAGATTTCTAATCTGATTGTTATCCAACATTAAAAGAATTACAATTTAACCTCTTTTTGTAAACTGTCTCTAGAAACCAAATTCAAAAGTGGTACTATTTGTTTAAGAAAATCGTTTTGCTTAAAATTAAATTATAGGGTCTCTCTCAAAGGACAAGATGTTATTTCCCATGTTATGGTATATATTGTTTGGCATACTTTTAATAAAATTGTACTATGGTTTAACATAATATATACAATTGTTTAACTTCTTTTTTTATTTCAAAGATATTTATTCTACGATATCTACAGGTATATTTGTTATACATTGGTGAGAGTGGAGGAATAATGGAATTACAGACAGATTTATATTCCACATGTTTCAGTCTGTAATAGAGGAAGGCTGGGTCAACATAGCTTTTCCCAGGATATGAACAATTATATTATAAAATAGATGAGGATATAGGCTTCCCCTAAGCTGCCATAGTGGCAACGCTCTGCTGGACTGAATTTTCTGAGAAAAACAACGGAACAGAACGAAAATGAAGCGAATTGATTGAAACTAACGTAACATTTTGTTCGGTCCCTGCTCCATACCGAATTGTAATTTACACGTTGTTGGTTGGTCTAATATTTGACTTTAGCTAATATGGATAGAGGAATTTTTGGATGTTTTCCTTAGGTGTACACTAAGCCTGATTGTTGATGCAGCACGATACTCACAGAGTAAATGTATATTCTCTAATCTTCTTATTAATAACCTTTGCAAAAAGAAGTGTCACATAGCCACCTCATATTGTGAAGATGTTACTTGATAGTTAGAAATTCTTTTGTATGTATTGTACTTTTGATATGACCTTCACCCTTAGGTATTCAGCCAGGCCTGTTTCTATTTTTTTAAACACATTCATCTGGGACTATGACTATTCTCATTATTTCAATTATTCAGATTGTTTGTCACTATCGGAAGGTTCACTCCTAGGACTTCTACTGATTCTCCACTTATAACTCTTTCAGTCAAAAAGGCGCCGGGCTTGTGAATTTTCATGACACTTTCTGATCACCGCACAGCCTTTGGACTTATAATATAACCTGTCCAAGGAAGATTTCACAATTCTCACGTCCCCTGAAGATCTCCGTCTCACAGCGAATGCTCCGTTATGTAGGACTTTCCCCAGTGATGTGTTCCCGATGGCCGTTGGAGTGCCACCGAAACACCGCTTCTGTTTCGCTACGTGCATTTAGCATGCTCTGAGTGGAAGTCGGTCTTTTGCAAATCGCAGGTTATTCCTTGACATTGCCAGGCGAGTCATTGCTCGGTTTGCTAATAAGAAGAAACCGGCACAAATATATTACTTTAAATATTACATTGCACTAAAACTAAAATACATAGATTATCTTAAAAAAATACTACTACTAACTGAAGTTCAAAGGCAAAAAGCACTCACTTGGTTCAGTCATCAGAAGAAACTTTACTTGAATTTTCTTCGTGAAAAGCCACATGTACACAGAAAAAATAGGCTTGAATTGTATTCTCTTCTATATGCAAAATGTTTAAGTGTGATGCTACATTGTAATAGGTTTAAGGTAAGATGGCATAAGCAGCTTCAAAAGGTTAATTTTTGATCTACAGGTCTTCAGGAACATACGTTGGAATCACGATAACATCTGAATTTGCTTATGTCATCGGATTGTTCAATATGACTTTTGTAAATATATCTAGGTGTAAAATATGATAAGTAATCGGTTGTGTATTTTGAGATTTAAACTGGCTACGTTTATTTATAGTTTTCTTGAAATATTTCTAAAAGTAAAAATGCAAGATAAAGAACATAAAAAACAGCAGTACCTTAAATAAAATATTTTTTATGATATAGTTTACCACATATTTTATATTTTATAATTTTTGTGGATATGAGGTACTGATTCTTATAAGATAAGCCTGAAATAAGCTTTGTACAGATCTCATTCTAAACGTGAAAAATAAGTTATCTATTGTTGAATATATTGCCCTTTCGCAATATTTTTTCTTGTTATGTCGATTGCGTTATTCGACTAATTAGCGTTTTTGTTTTCTTTCTTTCGAATAATTCTTCCTAGTGATTTAAATTGTTTTTCAAGTAGGTACGGGTCATTCACAAGTCATAGTTTTGTGAAAAATGTAATTTTGTTAAATGGCAAAATTTCATATTTATTTTCCTTTAGTCTATATCAAGAGCAACTAATGACGTTGTAACAAAAATATGTCGTACCATATCATGAATGTATACCTAATTATCTGAAAGTAAAAAGTATATTTTTATTGTTACAATCATTTTTGTTGTTTTATTTACCTCATTATTTAATACAAGAATTTTTTCTCAGTAGTCAGGTAACATTCCCTGAATATTTTAAGAAATAAGGTTTAAGGCTTCAGATACTTAAAACCATTTAATGACAATCCACACTTCTATATGCTACAAAGTGTCTCTTAAAGGAATTTAGCATTAAACGCAATGATGCATTCTGACCGAAAAAGGCGAAAAGAAATAAAGAAGAGTTCTTGATGAATTGAAAGCCCCAACTGGATCTTCGGACTAAACACCTTTCAATATAATAAAAATTATTATCAAATCCAGAATATCACCTAGATATTACAAAGAGAAATGTATTAAATTTCCTTATAATATTTTTAAAACCTATATATATCATGAAATTTTGTATGTACAAATGACAATGTTCTTGTAGGTATTTTTAAATTTGATATTGTGAATTCCGAAGCAAAACAGCACTCCAGGATTAAAGGTGGGGCTGTGGGGTCTATAGCTCCAGGCCTTGTCATGAGCAGGGGCCTCACCACTGCTTTTTTGTTATTAGTCATGCTTTTATGATCATATCACAGAAAAAGTATAAAAAGAGATTTTCGTTTTATTCTTAGTTGTCAGTAATTTTAAAAAGGCCGCCTCTGGAGCCTCTTAATACGCCCTAGTCCATATTCGTTTATTGTTTTTATATATTGTAGTTAAAAAACCGAGTTTTCGATTATTTTTACTAGGTTTTATTAACCAATTGATTTCACATTTTTCATACATTTAGGGGTATGGTGACAATACAACAATTCGGTGTATTGTTTAATTAATCGTGACTTCGGTAATTTTTTAACCATTTCATTTGACCTATTTATATAGCTATAAGCGGAACAACTAATATTTTATCAATCTTGAAACATCAATAACTTTCCTATTTCTTTATTTTTTTTATTTTAGTTTTATAAATGTTAAAAATGCATTCTCCCAGTACAATCTGTTGATACTACAAATCATAAGTATTTATTTAGCCTGTTATACAGGGCCTGGTAAAGACGTGAGTAAATCGATTAAATTTCCTCGCGGCTGTGGCATAGAGTAAATTTTTCTAATGCATGATTTATATGACATTGAATACTGTGAGCCATATCTCTAAACGTTTTTGCAATTTTAAAGACATAATTATGAATAGGAATAAGAATAGTTATAGCCGAAAAGTGAGGCATCTGAAAAAGGTGTTACCGGAGTCCTCCATTCTGCACATGCGCGAACCATGTTGTCAAAAGTTAATTTTTATCCAGAAATTTAGGCAACTGTTAAAAAAAGAAATACTATTCACAACATTTCATATTCAATACTGACATTTACGATTAATATTCGTTAGCAATCAATATGTATTTATAACGAAATGTTATATAGGTAATTCTTATTAAATTTACTTCAATTATTCTAAACAGATATGCAACATTCGGTAACCATGTGAAAATCTGCCAGTGACACAAATTAACCTAATACAGATGTGAAAGAATAGCGAAATACGCCTATTGTTTGCTGTAGCCTTGAGAAAGAGTTCATACACAATCCGCATCAATGCATATATCGAGTTATTATTTGTTTAAGTAAAAGTAATCGGCACCAATACGTTATCGAGGCATATTATCTCACAGTAAATTAATTTTTTGCTCGTTTATCAATTCTTAGGAAAATAGAGAAAAAAATAAAATATTAGAAATTCGTTTATTTAATAAAACTTTTTTTTATTGGTTCTATCGGATTTTTTTAGGATATATAAATCTCCGGGAACTCCATCCCCTTTTCTTTTCACCCTAACCCCTTACTTTGGATAGAAGTATTAAGGCAGGTTTATTATTAAAATCTATACATCCAAAAACACATTACATGGTCATTTACTAAAAATCACTATTTTGTACCAATTAACCCCCCGTTTCAACCCCTTTCCTTCAGCCGATTTTGCTCAAAAACAATACAAACCGTTCTCTTATTGACCATTCCCTGTGTGCCAAATTTCAACTCGATAGCTCAGACAGACAATAATAGAATAAAACAATGAATTTTTATTTCAAATAACCTATTAATATTAATTTGGCAAATATAATATGCCTAATACTAGTCATTTTTTTCTTTTCTTTCTGTATTAGGTTAATTTGTGTCAGTGACATGGGTTTATTTGTATTTACATTTTAAAGGACGCTACCTAGCTGTGAATATATATTTTAAAAATAAATAGTCAAACTAAAAAATTTCAAGAATTATACAGAATTTCCCGAACCAAAAAATATTTCCTATATAATGTGCAATGCCATCAAGGAGAATAAGCTAATTTCAAAATTCATGGATAAAAACTTACTTACTACCAACTGAGTAGGTAATCGACAAATAATATGCATAAAATTAAACTAAACCACTAAAAGATTTTCTAAAAAGTTGTTGATGGTCACCTGAATCCGAAACATCGCATTGAAAAACTAGCCTCGTTAATTTGTAGAGGAGAAAAAGTGACAATGATAAACTGAAAATTATTTTCATCTGTCATTTCAACTATATATTATAGAAAAATCATATAAGTTATTTTTTGATTTTTTTTTTAGTTTTTTTATAATGGTTCGCTTAGTTGAAATGACAGATGGAAATAATTTACACTTCGTCATTGTTACTTTTTCTCCTCTACAAACTGGTGTGGTTAGTTTTTCTCAATCCGATGTTTCGGATTCGGGCGACCTTCAACAACTTTTTTAATTTAAATACTGACCTGAATTTTTTATCTGAAAATAGAACGTGGAACGAAAAAATGATAGACACGAAAAAGTTAAATAAACGCCTGAAAAATATAATGCTTATATTTTCGTTAACCTTAATTAGAAAAATTCAAGAGAAAATTGGCATTTCCTTCTTTGAGTTACAGTTACGCCCCCTAATGGCCATTTTTCGAACTTGAAAATAATTTTCAAATATTTCTCTTGGCCGATTTACCTATACATATTTTATCCCCGTAATTGTGTGATCAACGGTTACACTTTGTATATTTTACTATTTGGATAGCATATTCTGATCTGATTTTATTGATATATCACACTTTATCCATCGGGCCATTTTCAATTTATTTGCAAATATGTAAAATTCCCGCGTGAAAGGGAGTAGGTCAGTATTGTAATCGTGAAAAAAATCACCCTCCGTGACTTTTCAAGATCTTTAATTACATGGTCACTAGATGCCAAAAAACATGTTTTCTCGATTCCGTCGGTCTGTCTGTCTTTTCGCGAGATAGCTAAAAAATTATTTACCCAATTGACTTAAAATGTTGGTCAAAAATTAAGGGTCGCATGGGGATGACCTGGTAACATTTTGTTAAAAATCCATTATGGCTAAGCAAAATGACGGTCTAGTAAAATGTTAAAAAAATTGTTACTAAAAATCTGCTTATCTAATTTGCCTCAAATGTTGCACAATAATCAAGCATTACGTAGAAATCGACTGGTAAAATTTTGGTACGAATTCAAGATAGGGAAACAAAATGCCGGTTTAGTAAATTATTTAAAAATTCAACTTGTAAAAACTACTTAAAATTTTGGTACGAATTCAAGATGGCGGAACAAAATGTCGGCCAATTAAAATATTTATAACTGCGAAAAAATCAATCTCCCGGGGTTTAGTCATAATAATATAAGGATGACCTGGTAATATTTTAGTAAAAACTGCAAAAAAATCAATCTCCCGGGGTTGAGTCATAATAATATAAGGATTACCTGGTAATATTTTAGTAAAAATCCAATATACTGGAACAAAATGGCGGCTTTAGTAAAATGTTAAAAACTATTACTAAAAAAACTAATCTTCCAATTTACCTCAAATTTTGCACAAAAACCAAAGTTACATAGGAATAAACTGGTAACGTTTTGGTACGAATACAAGGTAGCAAAATAAAATGTTTAAAAAATCAACTTGAAAAACTACTTATTAGATTAGTTTTAAGAGTGATGTGGAGATAAACTGGTAAAATTGTGGCACGAACTCAAGATGGCGGGACAAAATTGCAAAGAAATTGTTTAAAAGAATCTTACCAAAATATCTTATTTAATTGACTTCAAATTTTGCAAAAAAAAATAAATGTGATACAGGAATAAATTCGTACGAATTCAACCTGACTTAACAAAAAGCGGTATTAAGAAATCAGTTTAAAAGCTACTTATTCAATTTATTTTAAAATATACTCAATAATCAACTGTGTCATAGGTGGAAACTAGTAAAATATTGGTAAGAATCCAATGTGGTGGAACAAAATGGCGGCCAATATAAATGTTTGGAAAGACAGTGTAAACAGGGTGGGGATTTTAAATGGAACGCTGCTTATAGCGGATCCAGGAATAAGATTTCTCTAAAATTCTGAAATAGGTACCCAAAGATTTTATATGGGCTTCGTTTTTGTCATGTAAACAAAACTGGGGCCCCAAAGGGGAGGCGCATCCCTAAGCAACTTTTTTTTTAAATTGGAAGACAACTTTTTTGAAAGCTTATTGAAAAAGGAATTTGTTTTTTATATTTTTTTTTAACATCTGTGAAACCATGTGTCAGAAATTCATTAAAAACCAATTTTTAAATATAATAACATTAATAATAACAGTAAAACTAAAATCTTACCTTTCTAGTGTAAAAATTGTTGAAAATGTGCCCCATTAACTTGTTGGCACAGACCCAAACGATGGTAGAATTCTTCCCTTACCAGTTCCAAAACTTTTGGCGCGATTAAACGTATCTCTGCTCGAATCCTGACCTTCAAATATCCCAAATTTTCCCAACAAAAACTATTTTTTTCTGCGACCGTACCTGAATTGCTCGCTGTAGCTAAAGTTTGTTTCTTTCAAGGATTTACATACTTTATACGTCGGCTCCATAAGAAATACATTAACCTTCAATAATTCTAGACACCAGCGTTGCTTCTGTCAACGGCACCAGGATAGACTAGGTCCTTAAATTCTTTTGCCGCGGAACTGACGTCATTTCGGATGCATATGGCTGTTGGCCATATCCTACTGGGATGTGTTGATGTACAGTAGTTTATGAGTGCAATGCGGAAACGGCGTAAGTATGAGTATCTTAAGATATCGCTCGATGGTGCAATGTAAAAAACAAATCCAGGATCGATCATAGTTGGCCGACGGATATGCAATGACGTAACAGAAATAGACAATGTATTTCAAATAGAAGTAGTTCATCCTTTGAACGGCACCAGTAAAAGTTTTAAGTAGGCGTCCGTGCTTAGCAATTTGTATTTCATAGTAACGAATTGTCAAAATGCCGATACATCATACTTTTTAATATCGTTAGTTGCGTTGTAAGTAGAGTAATTTAAGATTTTTAAGTCTTTGATTATTTTTTAAAAATGTATTTAACTGAAACGTTAATAATCGAAATACTGATGTTGATCGGTTATGAAGAAAGAAAACGGAGTCAAGAAGAAGTTGCTGCTTTGTTTCATGAATGTCATCCAGATTTTCCTCCTTTGTCGCGAAGTACAGTTAGCAAAATTGAAAAGCAATTTAGAGATTTGGGTCATGTTAGACATGTTCCTCGAAAAAGAACCCCAAAAGTATCAGATGAAACTAAATTAGATATCCTTTTGAATTATCAAGAAAACCCAATTACACCAGCAAGGCAAACGATCTCATGGCCACAATATTTATCATAAAACAATGTTAAAGATTACAAAATCTGCTGGCATAAGACCATTTAAAATGCAGCCAATGCAAGAGTTATTGGAGGATGATTTAGATAGATATTTTTTTCTGATGAAGCAACGTTTACTTTAGAGGGTCAAGTAAGTTTGAGAGTTAAACAGAAATGTATTTATGTTTCAAAGGAATTTAACCCTTATTCTAGGCAATCATTGGGCAAAGTCTTGAACCTCTAAACCAGAGTTTCGCAAACTTTTTGTCCTGTAAATCATTTGACGATTTTTTTTGCAGTAGACCCCCGCTTATTAATATTAAATTGCACTAAACTGTGTAACGTCAAATGTGTTTTTTTTTTGAAGAACGGTTTGTTGCAAAAAAGTAATTACAATTTTATTTATACCTTTAGTAAAACGACTGATTTGTATTTTTTTGTTTATTGCAAAAACTAGGCCAATATTAACTCACACATTGTGAATATTTTGATAGACGAAAACAAAGCAACAATTTTAGCTTTCTTAAAACTCATACCCAAATCAAACGAATATTTATATTTGACAAAATAAATCAGAGAAAAAATATCAACTTCCAAAATTTAAAAAATGAAATGTAAATAATGTTGTTAATGAGAGGGATTAACCTGATGCTCTGATAACAATTGATCGATTGTTTTGATTAACATAAAAAGGTACAATGTCATATATTCATGAATTGTTGCAGTTATTGTAAGTTTATCCCTATTTATACCTCACGAACCCCCAAATGCCTTTTTCGTTGACAAAAACCTCTATGCAAGACGAAATCGACCATTAGGTTCGATTTCGACCATTTGGGAATCATAGCTGCAAACCTATTAAGTCCTATTAACTAACCTTCATTTCAGGTTAATCGACAAAATTTCTGGTATTATGCAGACGAAAATCCTCATTGGATTGTTGAATGTCACTCACAGCGTAAAGGGAAAGTGAACAAAAAACGCTTGTTTAAAATTTCCACCTAATTTATTTTATTTTACAAAAATAAAAAACATGACAATAGGAGACTTTTTTTTTGAGGACAACTCAAACAGAGACCTCTATTGAAATTTTCTCCAAACATTTTTAATACCACTGCAAACAATATTCCCTAATAATGGAAATCTAGACCCAAGGATATTTTTTCAACAAGTTGGAGCCCCTCTCCACTTTGCAAGAAATGGAAGAGAGTTGCAGGAAATGTTGCATTTCCAAGGACGGCGAAGATTTATAGAGTGGCCGCCCCGATATTCGGATATGACACCCTTAGATTTTTTCTTATGGAGTGATTTAACAAGAACGGTCTATGTAACCAGACCTGAAAATCTAGAAGATTTGAAGGCAAGAATTAGAGCAGAGATGCGTTTAATCGCGCCAGAAGTTTTGGAACGGGTAAGAGGAGAATTCTACCATCGATTGGGTCTGTGCCAACAAATAATTGGGGCACATTTTCAACAATTTTTACACTAGAAAGGTAAGATTTCAGTTTTATTGTTATTATATTTAAAAATTGGTTTTTAATAAATTACACATGGTTTGACAGATGTCAAAAAAAATTATAATAGCAAATTTCTTTTTTAATAAGCTCTCAAAAAAATAGCCAGAAAGGGTGTCTTCCAATTTGAAAAAAAAAATTGCTTAGGGCAGCGCTCTCCCTTTGGCACCCCAGTTTTTGTTTACATGACAAAAACGAAGCACATAAAAAATCTTTGGGTACCTATTTCAGGATTTTAGAGAAATCTTATTCCCGGATCCGCTATAAGCAGCGTTTCATTTAAAATCACCACCCTGTATTTGTTACTAAATAACTACGCGCGGAACGAAATTAAGTCACGCTTCACCATTCCTAATATGTAAAAGGAAAAATTCATAACAAGGGATGTCCCGAGTAAAGAAAATTTACTTATTTTGTATGCTTTATTGACAAAAACTAGCATTTTTATCTTTATCAAGCAATATATTATTTTACATATTTGCGAATAAATCGAAAACACGATCAGACCACAATATACTATACAAATAGCAAAGATACATAGTGTGTTAAAAAAACAATTATTTATAGTCACATTTGGCAACATCGATGGTTTTTTTTTGGAATTATTAGAAAAAAACCTGCTAAGCAACACGACAATTTGTTTTTGGTTTATCTCGTTAACTTTAAAACTAATTTAGATTGATCGCACTGTACTTTGAATTTTCGTACATATAGATCTTCCACAATATGAAAATGTTATGACCTTAACTTTCACCATTAAGTCTAACTTGAATCACTTCCACTTTATTGTTTGGAAATTTAACGCACATATATATGTATATAGAACCTTTCACAGGAGAAGAGTTTTATGACTGGATCAATACTTCAAGTCAATTTTTGTCTCTTAGACTTAACCAACTGTTTTAAAATATTGTACATACACATATTTTGATGACAATATAATAATTTTATGACCTTGATCAACCTTTCAAGACATGTTTTATCTACTTCGGCCAAACCTATTGCCTTCAAGTAGGTTGCTTATTTGTGTAATAAAATAAAGATATATTAGCGTTTATTTTGACCACGATCTTAATAATCTTTTGAGTTAAATTTTGATTACTTCCACTTGACTTACTACTTTGGAATTTAACATACGTATATTGCTTGTTGGATAGTGATGAAATTTATTTGTGATCTTGTCCTTTACCGTGACCTTATTGATTCGTTCAATTAAACTTTTTTATGTTTGGTCAGACTACAAAAGCCTGTTACATCAAAACGTAGTTGCCTTAGTTACTTTACACCCTGTATTACAGGACACAGGATCAAAGTTTCCATCGTCATTCTCCAGATACCGAAACATGCATTCGGACTTCACGGTACCTTTTCCCTAAGTAGCAAGATGACGTTATTTTTACGTCGATACGTGGGTGTCAAGAAATATAAACCAAATAATAAAACCAAAAAAGAAAATTCTCTAAGTTCAATGCGTATTATAATAGAAGTATGTACTTCACAACATACAACAAGTGGAGTTTAGTGAGGGCGGAAAGGAAACCCTCTAAGTTCAATGCGTATCATAACAGATATGTACCATCGTCATCAAATGTAACTGGGACCACATCATATTAGCTCCTTAACTGTTATATGATTTTTCCTGTCAAATATTTGTCAAATTCCATCAAGTAACGGTTAACTCAACAAATCATTTATTTAATATTCATTTGAAATTAGCTTTTATATTTGAACAACAAATATTTAGAACTCTAGGCATATACCACGTATATTGCTGGTTTGATAGTGATAAAATTTATTTGTGATCTTGTCCTTCACTCTGACGTAATTCATTCACTCATTTGAACTTTTTTATGTTTGGTCATACTACAAAAGCTTGTCACATTAGAACGTAGTTGCCAGAGTTGAAGTTTCCCTAGACGTTTTCCAAATACCGAAACATGCATTCGCACTTCACGGTACCTTACCGTGAAGTGCATAGCAAGTAGCAAGATGAAATTACTTCTACATTGATGGGATTTTGGGTCCGTAACGTTAATGGCCTATGATTTTACGTTATTTAAACGTTACATTTTCATCGTAACTAACTTCTGTGAATTTCAACGTTGATATTTCGTCGGTTTTTAAACCTCGAAATTTCGTGTAAGAAATAACGTTATATGAACGTTTTGACATCAACTTATATTTGAAATTTAATATTTTTGTTTGCTCACATTCAGCGCACTATTACGTGGATTCTCATGCACGTGGGTGTCAAGAAATATACACCAAGTATAATTTAGTGCAGGCGAAAATAAAACCCTCTAAGTTCAATGCCTATTATAATAGATGTATGTACTTCAATTAACGGAATTGTTTAACAATATGTATGACAAGGTTACAATATAGATTATTATTTTGGATGCACGTGATCACAATAAAGCAATCAGGGTGCGTAGCGCATGTCATGAACCTCGTACGTCACACGACGACACGACTTTATCCTATAGGTTGTTTTGTGATATGACTATGAGTTTTATGGAATACCCCTATTAAATTTATTTTAGATAACCTTTCTTTAAATTCTAGAAATTAATGTCTTCAATTCAACTGACGTTAATTGGGTGTTAAGGCTAAAATTTGTTAACGTTAATTCAACGTATTCTTGCTACTTGGGTTATATAGAACGTAGTAGTATCACCACAGTCGTTATTGTATTGCTACAACAACTAATACCTGTTGTTAGCAGTCCGTCTCAAGACAAAGCACGGTCTACCGCGGGTGATCGAACTAACTCAAGCCACCGCCGGATTGCTAAGACCTCAATAGATCAAGTCCGATAGGTTGAGGAATAGATCAATTTAGCTACTCAATAGATCGAACAAGACACGGCAACGTTCAGCCCCCCCATCTGAGAAATTAACACGCATGTTGCCAAGTGTGTTTTGCCAGCATAAAAGAGTAGTGACCGCAGACTTTTGTCAAAGATAATTTGCGGCTATCCCCTGATGTATGAATTTTTCTATGGCGGCTATATATATTTAACTTTATTTCAAGCTAACCTATATCAAATTTCAACCCAAAAGATTAACATCCAAATTAAATATTCCTCTTTAAACTAAAATATTTCTTCTAATATTTAGTGATTGGAAACGCCGCGTCTCGTTCCCGTTCGCGAGTCGAGGGTTACCGCACGAATTAAAATAGTTTCGGCGAGCATTGATGTCTCTGGAGCGTTCCAAAGCGTCCCATTTAATTAAGTTATCTATATCGTAAGCAATAATGGATCTTTCGTTGAGGCAATGAAAAGAATAAAATAGAACTTATTAAAAACAAGTTATTACATAAAAATTAAACATATTTTAATAAAATGTAGATAATTTTAAATTCTCATATCGTAGTGAGTAGACAGAAAACACTTTGAATAGACAATCCATCTAATGTAAAATAAAATAGCTCCTAAATGGTTCCAAACAATGTATTATATCCGTACAGTTGGAATCGATAGAAAGAAATTTCCACTTCACACAGCTCCCGGAGCATGCGTTGTTGGCCTCTCACAACACCTAGAGTTGCCAGTTTGCTATGTACTGCGCCCGATCAGCTGGTCAAATTCATTTATAGACAAGCATAATTTTTGTATTGCTAAAATAAGTAGGCTTCTGGCACACGTATTGTTGCATTCGTTGAAATTAAATTCCGACACGAGCAGTTGATGTAGTTAATTTATTTGTGTCTGATGCACTGTCTACGTATAATTGGTCTTTGGAATAACCCTCTTGGAAAGCTTAACGCGTGGTTTATGAAAAAGATGATAAAAGTGATAGATAGTGTCATACATATTCTGCCAACAAGCTATTACAGTTAGTTATATTCACTACGGGTTAATAATATGACTGATATAAAGTATTAGTACACAATCACACGATATATAGCTTTAGATATAAATCATGTTCTTTTTTACCGATTCTTTAGCATTAGTAATTAAATTTCGTTACATTGTTAACGCACAAATCGCGTTAAAATAGAGCGCAGTTCAAAACCTCGGTACTCTATTTGTAGTCGTGAAAAAATCACCTTCCGAGATTTTTCAGATCTTTACGTTTTTTTCCCGGCATAGCTAAAAACTTACTGAACCGATCTGACTTCAAATTTTGACCAAAAACTAAGGATCATAACGCGATGACGCGGTAACATTTTGGTAAAAATCCAATATGGCAAAACAAAATGGCGGCCTAGTGAAATGTTAAAAAAATTATTACTAAAAAACTACTTATCCAATTTATCTAATATTTTGCAGAAAAATCAAATATTATGTAAGGAACAACTGGTTAATCTTGGTTACGAATCTAAGACGGTGGAAGAAAATGGCGGCTTAATAAAGTATTTAAAAATTTATCCCGAAAAACTACTTAATAGATTGACTTCAAATTGTATGCTATAACTTACTGTGGTATACAGATGAACTAGTAAAATTGTAGAACTAACTTTAGTTCCACAATTTCCACAGGAGCCAAATAGAATGTTTGTAATCGTGAAAAAATCACCCTCTCCGGTTTTATTTATCTTCAAGTTCAGGCGTCAAGTTTTATCAGCTGCTTCGGATCGTCTGTCAGTTTGTCTGTCTGATTGACAGTTCGCGGCATAGCTTAAAAACTACTTATCAGATTGACTTTAAATTTTAGTCAAAAATTAAGGGTTATATGGGGATGATCTGATAGTATTTTGATAAAAATCCAATATGCAGGAGCAAGATGGCGGCCTAGTGAAAAGTAAAAAAATATTACTAAAAAACTAATTATCAAATTTGCCTCAAATTTTGCACAAAAATCAAGTGTTACATAAGAATGAACTGGTAACATTTTGGGGTGATAATAAAATATTAAAAAAATGAGCCTGAAAAATTTACTTATTGAATTAATTTCAAATTTTGTGCCAGCATTAAGTGTGATGTAGAGATAAACTGGTAAATTTATGGTACCAATTTTAGATGGCGGAACTAAATATCTTATTTAATTGATTTTAAATTTTGCAGAAACATTAAATGTAATATAGGGATAAACTAGTACGAATTTAAAACGACGTAACAAAAAGACGGTGTGCGTCAATGTAAAACTATTTATTAAATTTATTACTTTCCTCGTAAAAGGGAAGTATTGTAATCGTGAAAAAATCACCTTCTGAGATCTTTACGTTTCGGGATCTTTGATGTCGAAAACCTGTTTTCTCTGTTCCGTTGGTCTGTCTGTCTATCGGCCTGCCTGTTCGCGACACAGCTAAAAAACTACTTACCCGATTGATTACAAACTTTGATAAAATATTAAAAGTCATATGGGAATGAGCTGGTCATATTTTGATGAAAATCCAATATGGCGAAACTGAAACAAACTGAAAGGACAGATTCACAACGAGGGAAGTTCCGGGTAAAGGAAATTTATCGATTTTTTAAATTATCTAATTCTTGCGTTTGGTGGGGTTTAGAATATTTTAACTGTTTTTTGTTTTGCACTGTGTTGCACTTTTCCCTATTTTTTCTTATGAACGCAGTAAAACTGGGTACTTTTATTTATTGCTGTACTTGTTTTAGTAATAACTGTGGAAATAATCGTTATTTAGCGTAAAATGTTTAAATTCCAAAAGAATTGTAAAGAACGAGCGGATTGTTAATTAAAAATAATGTTCCTTATATATTGCTCTTTGGCCTCGCTTGGAATGCAACAATTAATTCTAAGTTGTGACAGTAACTATAACTTACTTACATCGTAAATACTATGATATGTTTAAACGGTTAACTTTTTAAGTATGAATCCAGTGAAAATATTTCACTAGTTTCGTTGCTCATTATAAATTTCTAAAAGTAAATAAATAAGTAAAGGCAAATTAATTAAACCGCATATGGGCTTGTTCTATTTCCAGGCCATTATCAAAGCTCTTCCGGTAAATAATATCTTCAAATAGCTAACCAACTTTTTATCCGAGCTTGAACTTCCAATTGAAAATCACAGAAGCGAACGATATGACAACATGGCCAATATGAGTGTGAAATATAACGGTTTCCAAGCTGATGTCAGAAGTAATTCTTATGCCTTGTGTTGCTCCCTCATTGAAATTAGTGATAGTGGAAGCAATAAGTTACCCTGTAGAATGGTGGGTTACTTTCGAACAATCTAACATGTTTACGTATTTTTCTCGGCATCTCCTTAGTGGCGGATTAAGCAACTTAGAGGCGATAGACACAGCCGCCACAGGCATACCCTTGGCTTGGAGTTCCCTTTTACCAGGCATGGTAAGAAATTGTTGTTGCAGAGGGAAGTAAACGTCCTGTAAAAACAAAAAAAATAATTCGAAAAGCAAAAAAAAGTCCTCAATTTACTTATATAATAATAATTTCACCTCTAATCATTGACAGACCCCCTACTGGCAAGCGCCTCCAGCGCCTGTGCGGTGAGTTTCGCCAGATGGAGTACCCATTATGAAGATGTGAGGGCGTGCGAAAGTAATTAAAATATTAGGTAATATTTCAACAAATGTAGAAGAAAAACCTGATTTCTGAAAATACGCAAAAGATTTGCGTAAAAAGTTGACGACTCTGGAATGTGAAATTTTAACTATAATTTGGGAAGAAATTTTGAAACGAGTTAATAAAGTAAGAAAACGATTATAGACACTCGGTTTAGACGTTTCGGAAATATATAGTAAGTTGTCGACATTAGATTCATATTTTAAACATATCAGAATAATTCCGGCTAGTTAGTAGATCTTTTCGAATCCGAGCCAAAGAATTAGACGTGGAAAATAAAGAACAATATAGGAACGTATCAAGAAGGATAACAAAAAAATTAAGATTTTAAAATGCTTACTGGATTCACTGGAACGAATTAAGCCGAAAAATAATATCTTGATTCACATTTCTAGTAGATCTTTATAACACAAATGATGGCTCCATAGATCAGGAAAATATTAACTTATTATCATGAAGATCTTTAAGAGGCATTACATAATTAGTGTAAGCAAGAAGTGAAGTGAAGAATATTTAAACATCACAAATATCGTAGAAATTATGTGTCCAAAACTGTTTTACGAAAATTATAAAAAATATTTTCTTACCTGTTACTAGTTGTGAAGCTGAAAGGTCATTTTCTAAAATGACATTTTTTAAAAACTATATACAGACCAACAATGTACAAGAAGCGGTTTAATACTTTGTTACTTCTTTCAATTAAAAATGAATTTACTGAATATTCTTTGAATTGTGTTTAAAATAGTTTACGGAAGTAAAAAAAAGAAAATCAAAAACATATTTAGTTATTGATAATGATACGCAAAAATCTTGTCTTATTTTTGAATAATTTAATTGTGTTATTATTTATCCCTATTTATTTTTTTTTGTTTTACTGCATGTAAAAGTTGTCTGACATATGTTAGATAAAAAACGTTTCACAATTAGGCACATAGAGTAAAAATCACTATATAAGGCCCTATAAATGTATTTAGCTCCAGGCCCGCAAATTTCCAGAGCCGAACCTTGTATAGGCTATAGGATTTTACTTCAGAGGATTCAGTTATTCTCCTGTAGGAGTTCAATAATTGTCTCTGATACATTGACGTTTGCCAATTATAAATTTCGGATTTTGAGAGGCAGACAAAAATGGTTCGCTCTGAACGAGAAAATGTAACATTTTATTTTTCATGCGCCAAATTGTTTTCAACTCTGAATAGTTTAATTCATATTGCTATATTTATAGTTGTTACCTATATTAAGGTGCAATTTAAACCGTAATATTCCTTGGAATGGAAATTTTAAGTTTATTTAATTTCTCGGTAAAACAAAAGGAGTAATTTTTATATTTATTTTTAGTTGCAATTTTACAAGTTTTACATTAGAATGTTACCTATCCATTACAATATCGAAACAAGGAATTTTGGTCTTAAAACGACCATATTCTATTAAAATTTAATATTTCAGCGTCACTAGGTTCACGAGCGTCGGCGATTAATGTTGGTGCTGAACTAATTTTCAGATTTTTACTTCCCTCATAAAAGGGAAGTATTGTAATCGTGAAAAAATCACTCTCCGAGATTTTTTCAGATCTTCACGTTTCAGGGTCCCTAGATGACGAAAAACATGTTTTCTCAATTCCGTCGGTCTGTCTGTATGTCTGTCTGTCTGTTCGCGGCGTAGCTAAAAACTACTTACCCGATTGACTTGAAATTTAGGTCAAAAATTAAGGGTCGTATTAAGATGACCTGGTAACATTTTGGTAAAAATCCAATATGGCGTAGTGAAATGTTAAAAAAATTATTATTACAAAACTCCTCATCCAATTTATCTCAAATTTTGCTCAGTTTTACACATCTTTATGTTTTAGCGTCGCTAGATACAATATAGATAGACCAAAATATATGTTTTGTGAAGCCCTTCGGTCCGTCTGTAGGTCTTTCTGTCTGTCAGTTCGCGGCATAGTTTAGAGACTATTTACCCGATTGACTTCATATTTTGTTCAAAAGGCAGGGTCATATGGGGATGACCTGGTAGGATTTTGATAAAAATCAAATATAGCGAAACAAAATGGCGGCTTAGTGAAATATTAAAAAAAAAATATTACAAAACTACTCATCCAATTTATCTCAAATTTTGCAAAAACATCAAGTATTAAATTGGAATCACCTGGTTACATTTTGGTACGAATCCAAGATAGCGGAACAAAATGGCGGCTTAATAAAATATATAAAGATTCAGCCTGAAAAAACTGCTTAATGGTTTCATTTCAAATTGTGTGAGAGCTAACTGTGGTATAAAGGTCAACTAGTAAAACTGCGGTACTAATTCGAGATGGCGGAACAAAATGGCGGCCAAATAAAATGTTTGGAATCGTGAAAAAATCACCCACTCTTTCTTGTTTTATATATATCCTCATGTTTTAGCGTCCCTAGATGCCAAAAAATATATTTTATCAATTCCGTCGGCCCGTCTGTCCGTTTGTCTGTCTGTCAGTTCGCGGCATTGAACTAACCCGATTGACTTCAAATTTTGATGAAAAGTTAAGAGTCATATGGGGATGATCTGGTAATATTTTGGTAAAAATCGAGTATGGCAAGACCAAATGGCGGCCTAGTGAAATGTTAAGAAAAAATATTATGAAAAAGCTTCCTATCGAATTTATTTCAAATTTTGCATACACATCAATTATTATGATGGAATCGACTGGTTAAATTTTGATGCCAATCCAAGATGGCGGCGCAAAATAAAAAACTAGAAACTACTTAATGATTGCAAATTGTGAGCCACAACTTATTGTGGTATAGTGCTTAACTAGTTACTAATTCAAGATGGTGGAAAAAAATTGCGGCCGTAATAAAAATTTTTGTAATCGTGAAAAATTCACCCACTAGATTTTACATATATTCACGTTTTAGCGTCCCTAGATGGCAAAAAAACATGTTTTATCAAACCCGTCGGTCTGCATGTCAGTTCGCGGCATAGCTTAAATACCACTTACCCGATTGACTTCAAATTTTGACCAAAAATTAAGGGTCATATGAGGATGACCTGGTAATATTTTGGTAAAAATCCAATATGGCTGAACAGTGTTAAAAAAAATTTGTTAGAGTGGTGTATTATTTGGGGTTAAGATCCAGAAAAAAAAACAGCCGTTTTTTTTAAATTATCGACCATTCGGAACTTAATTTGTTCAATCTCAGGACACATATATAGATCCTATATCCTGCAGGAAACCAATATTATCAGCCTTTACCTACTCCGTAGGTCCACATATATTTCCTAGATATTAAGTTTCTAAATCGTTTTCGTTAATAAACCTCTTGTTTTTGTCTTACAGTGGGTATTATTTGTGATTAAGGTCCAGTAAAAAAGCAAATGTCTATTTTTAAGTAGTCGACGTTTCGCAACTTTATTGTTGCATCCTCAGGAAACATATATTTTCTGTATCCTGGATTAACCCCATATTATCAGTCTTTACTTACTTTGTTCGTCCGCAGATATTTCCCAGATATTATGTTTCCATGGTTTTCGTTAACGATCCTCTTGTGGTTATGTTAGAGTGGTGTATTATTTGGGGTTAGGGTCCAGTAAAGAAACAAAAAGCTTTTTTAAATTGTCGACGTTTCGCTATTTTACTGTTGCATCCTCAGAACACATATATAGATTCTATGTTCTGCATGAAACCCATATTATCAGTTTTTACCTACTACGTTGATCCGCAGATATTTTCCAGATATTAAGTTTCCAAATGGTTTTCGTAAACGATCGTCTTGTTTTTATGTTAGAGTGGTGTATTATTTGGGGTTAGGATCCCGTAATAGAAACAAGAGTCTTTTTTTAAATTGCCGACGTTTCGCAACTTTATTCTTGCATTCTCAGGACACATATATAGATTTTATATCCTGCATGAAACCCATGTTATCAGTCTTTACCTACTCCGTTGCAGATATTTTCCACATATTAAGTTTCTAATGGTTTTTGCGAACGATCTTCTTGTTGTGACAGTGGTGTAATATTTGAGGTTAGGAAATATCTGCAGACCAACGAAGCAGGTAAAGACTGATAATATGGGTTTCATGTATAATATTAAATCTGTGTTCTGAGGATGCAACTATAAAGTTGCGAAACGTAGACATTTTAGAAAAAGGCTTTTGTTTTTTTACTGGATCCTAACCCCAAATAATACACCGCTTTAACATAACAACAAGAGGATTGATAACGAAAACCAGTTAGAAACTTAATATCTGGGAAGTATCTGCGGACCAGCGGAGTAGGTAAAGACTGATAATATGGGTTTTAATTTAAGGTGAAAAAAACAAAATGGCGGCCAAATAAAATTTTTAAAAAATAAATGTAAAAAAATCTTGTTCAATTGATTTTGCAGAAAAATTAGATGTGGAAATGGTGGTATGTGTCAATGTAAAAACTACTTATTAAATTTATTTTATTATGCCCAAAAGTCAAGTGTGGCATAGGTAGAAAGAAAATGTTAAAATATTGGTAGGAATCCAATATGATGGAACAAACAAAAATGAAAAGACAGTATGTGTAACACATATATACTGTGACTATGTACTGTACTAAATTGGGTCACACTTCACTATTGCTAACAAATGGAAAAAAATCATAACGAGGGAAGTTCCCTGGTAAAGAAATTTGAATTTGCTGCTTATTTTCACAAGTCACTTGACTGACCACTTCCGTCTTCTCTTTCTCGGCCAGTCAAATATCACCATTTGATGGTATCGTCATTCCCGCATAAAGTCGAGGTATGTAAAACACCTGCATGTGTTGATCCTAAAGAAATCGTGTATTATCCCGAATACAGCCAGTTTTTGATGAGTTGAAATTGTGTTCTGCGTATGGATTAGCCGACTGTCTTGTTTGAATGCCGAAGAAAAGATTATTTTTTTTAGAGGAAACTTGGATTTTCGTCCAGTCATATTTAACCTAACCGGAATCATTTCTTGAAGCCTTTTTTTGTAACTGTGGGATTTAGTTAAAGTAAACTGGCTATAATATAATTTGTTCTTTTATTGATAAATTTCCATTTTTTGTATTTTTTTTTTGGGGTACTCATCTATGTGTTTTATCCTTGTTTTTAGAATATACATGGGAATTGAGTGCTAAGTTTTGGCATACACTACAATACCATAAACTGTGAAAACTATGGGCTTTTGGGTTAAAGAAATGAAATCATTTGTCCTATCCAGTCCATTAAAGTCAAAATCGTGGTTCAAATATGCAGACGACACTTTTGTTTCTTAATCATCTAAATCAGCAGCATCCTAATAAAAAATTTACCACTGAAATTTAATCACGATTCTCTACCTAAATGCTCTTGTACAAAGGAAAGGGGATGGTTCCTTAGGACAATCTGTAAATAGAAAACCAATGCATACGCACAGGTACCTAAATACAAATTCACATGACCAATTGGAACAAAAGCCATTCGTTGTTAATTCTTTGGTTTACGCGATTTGTGACCATTATTCTTTACTATCGGAAATAGAATCAGACCTTGACTGCGACTTGTACAGATGCGAAACTAGGGCTAAGAGTTTTAGCGCTACGGTCCTGCAGAGAGACGAGCTTCGAAATCCATTTTAGAAGAATATGCAGAACCAGAGCTATATGAACTCTTGGGCAACCTCTTGAGGACCAATTTGGCCTACCGTCTGGGATTCAGCCTCAACTACTATCTACTAGTACAACTCTCCAAAGGAACTAAGCGAGGACGCTTTTTAAGTACAATGGCCGAATGTCATGCGTATTTTGCTAAAAATGCTTTTTACTATTTATGGATGAATATATAGAGGAGTAGTAAACAAACGCCGAAAGAAAAAAATCGTTGTTCGATTAAACCGTAACATAACATATTTTCTTTAACATGTCATACCTAAATTCAACTGTTTCCGAGATAATGGCGTTTTAAAATTTGTATGGGTGTCTATCGAGCCGACGGTTAAACTAAGTACAAAATGTCTTATACTCTGTTAACCCAACTTTTTAAAATTTATTAGATGTCATCAACTTCATTCACATTTTCTTTAAACGGAAACTGAACACGAGTATCTAATTTTGACACATCCTGCTAAAACGCGAAATCTGTCAATGAATTTTATGAAGCTAAAATAACAAAGTAGTTCATTCTAACTTTAACCGTTTGGCCGATAGAGGTCCTTAAGTGTCCCTAAATTACAAGTCTGGAGCGTCATTTTCTGGGAAATGTTACGCAATATATGTTGGGAATGTTCCAGTGATTTAAAAAAGGTTACAATATAGTGTTCCATTTTAAGGAAATGTGTATAGTGCCTTTAACATAGATGACGTCATAATCAAATCATTATAGTCGAGTCAGGAGAAGAAAAAATCAGTTATACAGGTAAAACACTTTTTCGAAATTTTTCGAGTTATCGAATTTATTCCATGTTACAGACTCGTAGTGTATAGGTAAAATATAAGATAATTTATAGTTTTGAATACTAGTGATCAAAAATAACACTTTTTTGTACTAGTTTCGGACTTTAATAAAAATTAACTTTTCTGATATAATTGTAAAAAAAAATAATGTTGCAACCGTTCTTGACATAAAGTTCTTCGGCATTCGCTTGAAATATAACTATCGAACTAAGACTGTTATGCCACTGGCTATAATTTTCTTACCTCATAAACTCCACACAATATATGGACGCTTAACCTTTTGCTTATGGAATATCTGTAGAAAGTTTTATGCTTAAATAAGTTCGTTATTTGTACGTACAGGGTGTATAAATAGAAGTGAAGATGGAGTTATAAAAATGCATTTCAGGCAGATGTCAGATAAAGTGCCTACATTTTTATTTCCGTGTATGTGCGTGTGAGGAATGGGTGCGTAAGTGCCTATGCCAAAAAAAATCTAATTCCTCACAAACGGTTTTAACAATTTCGCTTATTTTTTTAAGTTAACTGTTTTTATCAACCGTATTTTATATTGTTATTCACTTGTTCTTTTTTCAGGCTGACATGACAATACTTCCCCCAAGAAAAAGGGAAGTATTGTAATCGTGAAAAATCAACCTCAGAGATTTTTACAAATCTTTTCAACAAACTTTTAACTACAGCTTGCTGGCAGTGTTGGTTTTAGCAACTGCAAGTGATTGAAAGGAGAATTTATGTTATTTTACGCACCGTAAATGCAGAAATGGCTGTATTACTCTAAGTAATATTTTACTTTAAAGATTGATTTGTGAAAATTTAATCAAATTCTGACATTTTTGCTTCCAGCTTAGAGTAAGCTGAAAATTTTGAAAATTTGTAGTACTACAAGAAAGTGATATTTTATAAATATTCACAGAATTTTGGTTTCAGAATAAATATTTGACTATTACAGATAGTAGTTTGTGTACTTTTCTAACTGTAAAATTAATGTATAAGATAATTTTAAGCACACACAACACATTAGATTTAGAAGTATTTTAAATTTAAACTTGAAGTCACGTATGTATGTTTTAGATCCGGTGTAGCTTCACAAGTATTTACTTATGCTTGATGTTTGTAGGGATACTAATAGTTATTCACATATTCATTCAACAATAATCTGAACCCCCTTTAGAAAACGCCCATTCGAAGTGTTACAGCTTTCTGTAAAAGACAAAAGGAGGCTATCACTGGTCTAATATTGTTGTGATGAAGAGTTAGTCAGAGCACGGTTTGGAATCGGTGCCCTAATAAAATGTTTAAATATTCGGCAAAATTCCATTTCCTGGAAGAGAACCTGCTTTTTAAGAAGGAGAATACTAAAGAATTTATTTTTTGTAGACTACTTAAATAATGTTATAAAAGTAATTAATAATAAAAATAATATTAGTAAATTACAAACTTAAACAATTTAAATTACAATTTATAGGATTAGCATAAAGTTATTACCAAATAATTTGTCTATGCAAAATTATTATTACGTTAAGATATATAAAACTGTGTATTTTATTTCCGAGTGTATTGTACTTATTATTAAAACAGGGCCATAAAACTACTGCTACTGCGTTTTCTTGTGTAAATTTTCTCTACCTACCGACAGACCTGGGAAGTAGTCGTACAACAAGTTAGTATATCTAGTTACGCAGCGACGATCGGGATATAACTCTGTTATTTAGATATTAAACATTCTCGTATTTAGAAGAACAATATTTTTATACAAAAAGTCAAAAAAAATAGAACGTTTGTGTTTATATGTATTTCAGGCATTTGAAATACATAGTTTGGTGTACAACTGTGGTAAAATTATCGACGTATATAAAAGGTATACATTTTCAACGTGGGAGAATTTCAGAAAAATTCGGTATCATATACGGTTTAATTTTTGCTTAGTTTTCAAAATTCAATTTTATTGAAAAAATTTAAAAGTTATTGTCAAAATATGTATATATATATATATATATATATATATATATATATATATATATATATATATATATATATATATATATATATATATATATATATATATATATATATATATATATATATATATATATATATATATATATATATATTCTTAGTATATATAAAAATACAATATATATATATATATATATATATATATAATAGAGACTGAAGTGTATATATATTTTATATATATATATATATATATTGCGCTTGATTTTCGCGATTTTGGATTTGTCGATATATCTTCTATATATATATATATATATATATATATATATATATATTGGCAATCTCCCTACACCCATCGAAATTTATTTTATGGCCGGTTTCCTGATGATGTTGAAATAAAGCTGAGGTTGTTTGTTTGTTTCTGTTGCTGAGTTTATGCTCTTCCACTCTTGCTGATATTCGCCTGTTAGTTTGCCCCACGTACAACTTTTCACAGTTCTGGTACGGAATGCTATATACTCCGTGGTTTCCCAGTTTTATTTTATCTTTTGGGTTTCCAAGTAGTTTACCTAAAGTTGTTTGCGGCTTGTGTATTGTTTGTATCTTGTGTTTTCTAAGAATTCTTCCGATTCTATCTGTTGTGCCTTTTACATATGGTAAGACTATTTGTTGCTTTCACGGTTCATAATTTTTATTGTTCGGTCTTCGAGAACCCTGTGCATAAATAGCTTTCTCTATGGTGTGATTTGTGTAGCCATTTTCCTTTAAAGCACTAGATATTACCTTAAGTTCGTTTTGTCTCGTCTGTGTTTCAGTTAATCGCACGGATCTGGATATTAGGGTATTTGCCACAGCTTGAATTTGTGCTGGGTGATGATGTGATCTTGCATTTAAATATCTGTCTGTATGTGTTGGATTTCTGTACACAAAATATCTAAAAATGGTAGTTTGTTATTTTCCTCTAACTCTAGAGTAAATTGTATTCTGGGGTGGATTGAATTTACGTGAGTCAGAAATTTTTTGAGCTCGGCACGACCATGTTGCCATATCATAAATATGTCATCTACATAACGAATCCATAATTTGGGCTTTAAACTTGCTTTCTCAAGAGCTTCTTTCTCCAAGTATATCATAAATAAATTCGCGACTACTGGTGATAGCGAAGACCCCATTGGAGTACCATCTATTTGTTTATACCCGTACATTTACCCGTTGAATGAAAAATAAGTATTTTTAAGGCAATGGTCCGAGAGTGGTATTATATGTGCCCGGAAATCCTCGTTCATAGCAGTCTTGTCCAATGCTTCGTCGATGGGAATACTGGGATATAACGATTTGCCATCTAGGCTTGCTATGATATCGTCTTTTTCAAGAACGATGTCTCGTATAATTCGAGTGAAATGCTCCGAGTTTTTTACAAATGAATCATCTTTTTCTACAGCTGCTTGCATAATTTCAGAAAGATATTTCTCTAGTTTTTGTAGCGGCGAATTAACAGCACTAACAATAGCTCTAATGGGCGCCCCTGGTTTGTGAATTTTTGGTAAACTATAGAGTTTAGGACATCTGCTCGACTTTTCCCATAGTATGTTTTTTTGTTGAATTTCGGGGTTTATTGGTGAACTTTTTATTTTATTTTTAGTTGTTTTTTCTAGGTACGTTGTCGGGTCCATTGGAACAGGCCTATAACAATTGTCTTGTAGGATATCCTGCTTTTTTTGTACGTAATATTGGGTATTCATAACCATAGTTGCGTTTCTTTTATCTGCTGGAAGGATTGTGAAGTCTTCCTTTTTTCGAAGGTTTGTTTGTACCTCTTGTCGAATCACCTCTGCTTTTGTTTCTTTAGAGGAGTCAAGGACAGCTCCCGCTCCAGCTATTATTTCTTCTTTAGGGATTTCGCAAAATTAAAACCCTTACTCAGTACGGATTTTTCACTTTCTGAGAGATTACGCACTAATTTCTCGACGTCTACTGATGATATTTATGGCTGACTCGACTTTCTTAGAAGATTGTCATATTTTTTTTGATATTTAAAATATGATAATCTTCTAAGAAAGTTGAGTCAGCCACAAGTAGCATCAGTAGACGACGAGAAATTAGTGCGTAATATATCATCCTACAGTCCCTCAGAAAGTAAAAAATCCGTAAGGGTTTTAATTTTGCGATATCTCCTAAGGAAATCCCTCGAGCAGATGTCCTAAACTCTATGGTTTACCAAAAAGACACAAACCAGGGGCGCCCATCAGACCTATTTTTAGTGCTGTTAATTCGCCGCTACAAAAACTGGAGAAATATCTTTCTGAAATCATGCAACCAGCTGTAGCTGATTAATTTGTAAAAAACTCGGAGAATTTCACTCGAATTATACGAGACATCATTCTTGAAAAAGACGATATCATAGCAAGCCTAGATGGCAAATCGTTGTATCCCAGTATTCCCATCGACGAAGCATTGGACAAGATTGCTATGAACGAGAATTTCCAGGCAAATATAATACAATTCTCGGAGCATTGCCTTAAAAATACTTATTTTTCATTCAACGGGCAAATGTATAAACAAATGGATGGTGCTCCAATGGGGTCCTCGCTATCACCAGTAGTCGCGAATTTATTTATGATATACTTCGAGAAACAAGCTTTTGAGAAAGCAAGTTTAAAGCATAAGTTATGGATTCGTTATGTGGATGACATATTTATGATATGGCAACTGGGTCATGCAGAGCTCGAAAAATTTCTGACTCACGTAAATTCAATTTAATCCACCCCAAAAAAACAATTTACTCTAGAGTTAGAGGAAAATAACAAATTACCATTTTTAGATGTTCTGGTTACAAAACTGCATAATGGTCATTTTGAATACACCGTGTACAGAAAACCAACACATACAGACAGATATTTAAATGTTAGATCACATCATCACCCAACACAAATTCAAGCTGTGGCAAATACCCTAATATACAGTGCTTTAAAGAAAAATGGCTTCACAAATCGCACCATAGAGAAAGCTATTAATGCACAGGGTTCCCGAACAACGAACAACAAAAATTATGAACCGGGAAAGCAACAAGTAGTCTTACCATATGTAAAAGGCACAACAGATAGTATCGGAATAATTCTTAGAAAACACAACATACAAACAATACACAAACCACAAACAACTATAGGTAAACTACTTGGAAACCCAAAAGATAAAATCAAACTGGAAAACCACGTCTACAGCATCCTTTGCCAGGACTGTGAAGTTGTTCGCGGGGCAAACTAACAGGCGAATATCAACAAGAGTGGAAGAGCATAAACTCAGTATCAGAAGCAAACAAACAACCTCAGCTCTTTTCCTACATCATCAGGAAATCGGCCATAAAATAAATTTCGATAGGTGTAGGTAGATTGCCAATATAGAATATTATAAGACCAGAATAATCCATAGAAATTGAAAAACAAGGTGATTTGAATATAAGGGACGAATCATTAAAACTACTAAGAGTATGGAAGACAAAATTCGACAAAACTAAAATCGCAAAAACTCAAGCGCAATTAGCGCAACAATAACAGCATCATCCGGAAAACATAAATAACGACCAACGGCCGCGCAAATATAACCTTCGGCCCCGAGTGAGGGTATAAAAAGAAGCGTCGCAGTCACTAACACTTCAGTCTCTATTCGCACGCGAGAAAGAAAGCTTCGAAAATGCCAAATGTGATTTTGGCGAAACGTCAGCAAAACTGTTCTTTTCAGAACGATAGTAGTGAACGGATGTACATCCAAAATGAAAACACATTATATATATATATATATATATATATATATATATATATATATATATATATATATATATATATATGATAACTCGCACTTCAGTCAAATGTTAAAGTGATTGAACGCGGAATGTTACAAACGAAAGTTAAAGAAATATTTGCTAATTATTTTTGGTCCAATATTGAGAAAAGACCAGGAAAATGTAGAAGAAAAGTTGCCACTACATTGTACCAGATTTTTTGAACACAATGGTACATCGATATTTATTTACTTTGAAAATCAAATGGTCACAAACTACGGTAACTGACATATCTTTAGGAATAGTGTAATACCAATTCCTACAGCTTGTCGACTTATCAGCTTAATCTCCCCTCTACTTGAATCAAAAGATTCTATGTGAGAGATGTTTAAAAGATACAACATACAGGAATACTCTATAGGCAGCTCTGCTGATACCGCCATTATTGCAAATCTCGGTTCAGATTGAGAAATCATTGGGCAAAAAAGAGACCACCTTTTATAAAACCAACTTCCTGAAAAATTACTTTTCCGAATATAATAGGCTTTCAAAAAGGCCTGTACAGATTAGCGTTAGGAACATAACTTCTAGAGGCACGGTTGAAAAACACTGTCCGCAGATGGATGTTTTATTGTCTTTACTATAGCTACTACTCTCCACAGCGATTTGCATCATCTCACCTCTGAAGGAGGCTACGCCATTGCCTGTACAGATTTTTGGCATAATATAATTTGAGGTAGTCTTTTGCAACGATATGCATCTGGGATCTTCATTTCGTGAGATCGAAACACTAAATAAGCAGGGATCTAATACATCTTTTTATACCTGACCCAGCGAACCAAGACTGGGCTAGGATTTGGTGACCGCAGGTTGCGTATTCAAATATTGTTAATAATTTTGTGTTGGCAAGGTAAAATTCCAAAGATAATGATTTCCTAATTGACCAAAGCAATAAACTGCCTATTGGTTTAAATGATATAGTGTCCAGGCAACAAAAAACTGACAAAGCTCCTCTATTCTATGGTCAGTTTCAGTATATTTTCAGCTGGTAAAAACACATCAATACGATGAATTTAAAAGATACCCTAGCGAGGATGCTCCACTGACTTACAAGCATGGCAGTGTCAAAAAAAAACTAGGTAACAGGAATTCGGACTAGACATTGTCAGTCTGTGAATCAGAAAATGAAAGTTTTACATTTACTGTGTGATTATCCTGTAATCTCATCAATCAGAGAATCTATTCGGGCAGAGCGCTGGCTCGGCGGTTTACGGGGAGGTTCTCCCGGATAAGATGTACAAGGGGCTTAATAATGCCTAGGTCTTCTCGCTCTAGTGAGTTCTCCCTTACTACGTAATCCATAATAATGCCAATGTTATGTTAAGCTAACTAATTTTCTACAACCGGTACTGTTTCTCTAAAATATCTAATTTATATTGCTTGTTGTTACGCTACTGTCTCCGCCGAGTGACACGGAGGCAAATTTAAAGCGGCGGGGTTTTAAATTTCCCAAGAACACATTAATAGGCATTTAGTTGACAACGGCTCTGACATATTTATGACGCCAGCGCTTACATATATGAATGTTTACCATACATTAAAGAAATTTATTTCTGTTCGTTGGCATTTCTATTAGTCCATAACTACTTAAGCTACTGGCAGCTCTCTGATGTTTTCTACATGGTGAGTAAACGAAATTTTCCTCGTTTTCAGCGAGACTATTTTTGCAATTTTCAATTTATCATTATTATTATCATTTGCTAGTGAGTTGCGGGAAATTTTTAGAAGTTGTGGGTTTAGAGTTCATATTTATAATCCAATTACTATAGGCTAGATTAACACTTGTCTATCGTACTACTAAGGTTAGTAATCGGGATGTTAATCCCGAAATCCCGGATCTTGGAGGAAAAACAAGACAGTTTGACTATTTTTTTGCTTAGTGCAGTTAGAAAGAAGACAGTCAAGTGAGACTTTACCTTTCCCGACCATAAACAGCTGACGGTGTACAGCCTCATAGCAGATACAATTATGATTCCAAAAATTCCTGTTGATATGTTACTCTAGGTGGGAATAGATAACCGCATAGCGTGGGGTGTTCAAGAGTTCCTCTCAGGAATAATGACCTTGTTTACAGCGTGGTCAAAAACTGTGGATAGTGAAGTCAGGTAGTCCTCTAAAATCTTATAAGTTCCAGAAAGTGGCGTCCTGCTATAAGACTCTCAAAGAAGACTAAAACTCTCGGCGAACAAGAAAGCAATTTTTTTCTAGGACAGCAATACATACATACCCACACTCAGAAAGGTATATTTGTTTTTTGCCGTTATTATACACACACACACACACATATATATATATATATATATATATATATATATATATATGTTCTTTAGCTTTATATATTTTTATAAAAAATATATAATAAAATTTAGAAAGCTTTTAAAGAAATAAAAATTGTAAGATTTCAATATAATGTAATCCTTGATAATTACACGAGTAAAAATTATAAAAAGTTGTACCACAAGCATTCGACTGTGTTTAACTCAAGTGGCTGCGAGGATCATAATAAAAGTGATATTTGCTGCTCGATTAAAAACTCCTGAGCTACTCTAGAAACACGGTGCTACGAATTATCTTACAAATGATGCAATTTTGATCCGAAATCGCTTGCCTGTTGCAAAACAATGTTTTAAAATGTAACTCTTATAAATGGGAGTTCTTTTTCTGACTTAGATTCCGCTCCATACCACGGTTGTCCTACATTGATAAGGAAGCACTTCCTGCACTACGTTTAGTCGAATCAGACTTCCTGGTTTTCTCCAAACCAACTAAATTACACTAAGTCGTACGCTGGTGCACTGGGCATTGATCAATATTAATTTGAAGGTTCCTACACTTCGTTAGATTTTTAAATTCATAGACTGATATTGGTTGCATCGCAGAACAATATCGGATCCTTGCAATGTCACCCTAATCATAAATTTAGAAAATTTGTCATATCCGTCTAAATTATCGGCGAATTATTCTTCGTTGATCCAACGAACAGATGTAACAGATCCAAAGGCTATAATTCAAATTTTCGTCGGTACTTGAAACAAAACTAATGGAGCCCCTGTAATAAAGCGACGAGGAGATTTATCCAAATTCGAAAATAGATATCCGCACCTGCTGAAATGTGTATGTAGATTTTTCGCAATGTGACACATCAGTGGCGGTGCATTAACTATAATTACATATATAATTATGTTAGAAAACACATACAGGTCTGATAAGGTTTAGATAATTTAAAAATGGTGGAATAATTTATTAACTGTTTATTCAAATAGGTGGTTATTTGGCAAAATCTGATACGTCAATTTTATCTATTTTACAGAAAACGATATTGAAGTTAATTTTTGCACTCAAGCGAAATTTGGTTAAAAAGTTTTTTTAACTGTTTTACAAGGTACAACAAGTAAAATTGCAAGGAGTCTGCGAAGATTTAATATTCCTATAATCTTTAATACATACAAAAAATTAAGCAAAGCTTAAGGTTGCCGAAAATTGTAATTATTTTGCAATTAGAAATTCTTGACCATGTGGTAAAGTTTATATAGTTAAACTAGAGGGCCTGTCTCCACTAGATTAGGGAACATGAAGAATGTATAAAACATTAAACCCAACAGGTCACATGATTAATATAAAAGATATCAAATTTCTTACATGAGTATTTTGACACTGTAAAAAGAAGATGAGAGAATCCGTTTAAATCTTCAATCACCCTGAAAATTTTAATAGAGATGCGGGCTACATGCTAGGTCATGCGTGGAAACCAATCATTGCGGTAAGTCATTCGTCGGTAAGCAGAGGTCGTGCAATGAAAATTTCTGAGGATGCCTCATGCAATTGCCGGCGAAATTAATTTTTTATGCCAGTCCTGCATTACTTGAGCACAACCATATATTTCTATTTTCGGCAATTACTGCAGTTTAGTTGGCAAGAACAGATAGGCATATTGTAAATCTCGGGATTGATATTAAAGCTGACAAATAATAGCTCACTCTTGTTGGTCAACACTGACTGATATGTACAGACTGCAAGATGATTAATCGATAAGATAAGTTGCTTAATAGTTATATAAACCAGGCTTCGTGATATTACTTGGACAATAGACCGGTTGCACAACAGATTTGCTTCGTGAATCTTACTCATCTTGTGGTAAGATCACAAAAACATTTTGACGATCTAATATTTTATATATATTTTTTTAAACAATTTTCGTATTTACCTAATATTATGTAGGTTACATTTTTCTGATTTTAGGTACACCGTTTAATACTCTTATCTTCAAAATAAAGAAAAAAGAAAAACAGGAAGCGTATTTTTGCAAATCAGTCCTATATTTATAAAAAAGCTGAATAAAATAATAATATATGAACTAAAAAAAAACGTAATAAAAATATTGTCTATATAACGTTTGATAAACTTCAAGTCCAACCACAATAGCAACTGAAATACTATTACTTATAAATACTTTTCTATACTTAGTCATAAAAAATCGGTAAATTTTTTCACCCGGAACTTCCCTCGTTATGATTTTTTTCCATTTATCAAGAATAGTGAAGTTTGACCCAATTTAGTTCAGTCCATAGTCACAGTATATATGTGTTACACATACTGTCTTTTCATTTTTGTTTGTTCCATCATATTGGATTCCTACCAATATTTTACTATTTTCTTTCTACCTATGCCACACTAGACTTTGGGCATAATAACATAAATTTAATAAGTAGTTACATACCGCCATTTTGCTACGTCATATTGAATTCGTACTAGTTAATGCCATTTTCACATTTAATTTTTCTGTAAAATCAATTGAACAAGATTTTATTTACATCCATTTTTTATAAATTTTATTTGGCCGCCATTTTGTTTCGCCACCTCAAATTGAAACCCATATTATCAGTCTATAGCGACTCCGCTGGTCCGCAGATACTAAGTTTCTAACTGGTTTTTGTCATCGATCCTCTTGTTGTTATGTTAAAGTGCTGTATTATTTGGGGTTGGGATCCAGTAAAAAAACAAAAGCCTTTTTTTAAAATGTCTACGTTTCGCAACTTTATTGCTGCATTCTCAGGACACATATAGATTTTGCATCCTGCGTGAAACCCATATTATCAGTCTTTACCTACTCCGTTGCAGATATTTCTCACATATTAAGTTTCTAAATGGTTTTCGCTAACGATCTTTTTGCTGTTTGATTTGTGTATTTTTTTGGGGTTAGAAAATATCTGCAAACCAATGGAGTAGGTCAAGACTGATAATACGGATTTAAAACTTTATAGTTACATCCTCAGGACACAGATTTAATATACTTCATGAAACCCATGTTTAATCGTCGCAATATACATTTCTGGGCGACAAATAATCCTCAGAAAAAAATGTTATTCAATTTTTGAATCAGAACTATGATCTGTGGATTGGACGAAATGGACATATAAGATGCCCAGCAAATAGTCCAGAACTGATGCCGCATGACATGTTTCATTTATATAGGGTTATATAAAAAGCGAAATTTACTACAATAGACCCGGAAATATAGCTGTATTGAAATACAGAATTAAGAAAAATATTTTTAACTGCATTATTCGCAAATTGTTCCAAAATATTGAGAAGTGCTTCGCCAACCAAGGACGACATGTGAATAACTAGAATTTATGGTTTTTAATTTTGTCATTTTTTCTCTCATTTTATAAATTTTCATTTAGTATTTATTGTTTATAATAAAATATTTTTTTTACTTTAAAATCATATTAATCATTTTTTGCATTATCATCAAGATACTTTAGACACGATTTCACCTAAACTAGCTAGGATATTATATAATGAATTTCAGTTAAGGGGGAATTTTGAAGTCGAATAGCTCAAAAACTACCTATCCAAGTATAACACACCACACATTTTTGGAAAGGGAATAATAAGGAGAATCTAAAAATTCAATAATATACAGAGCATTTCATTTAAAAAAAAAACAAAATTTGGTACATTACTTACTAGATTCGGACTCCATTATTTTTACTAGGAAGTTCCCTGAAATACATACAACTTTTGTATTTATTACTTTTTTCTGTCATGCAAAATTGGTGGCGAAATATAAATGATGACCCGGTACATATTCAAACTCACCAGTATCATAACCACTGTTGATCCTGCCAGATATTCTAACAATGGCTAGAGATCCAGAGGTGCCGGTTTGATTCCCGCTCGTACCATAATTTTTATTGTTAATAAAATATTTCTAAAAAGATATTTCACAGTTTAAAAAATGTAAAGAGTACTTCTATAGGTATGTTTGTCAAAAAAAAAACGACTTCTAGGAGTGATATAAAGTTGAAACTGGACTTATATCTAGGCAGTAGTATGTAGCATGTAAGGAAAAATCTAAAGTTTCCTAAATTATGAGCGATAAGCGTACTCCGTAAAAAAATTGGACGGTATGAAGAAAACAGCAACAAATTGTCATTGGGTTCTGTATTTAAATGATTCCTCTCCCTTTCAATTTAAAGGACTACATTTCCCTGTATAGGCATGCTTAACCATAACGATAAATAAGTCTCAAGAGCAAACTGTATCGGGTTCCTTGTGATTTGCACGGTTAATTTAATATTGCTTATTATTGAGTTAGTAAAATTTATATATTTTATCATCAAAATGGTAAACTAAAAATGTACTGCGTAAAGAACAATTACTTTGGATTATTTCAGTTTTATATATCTCTATTATAGCTTTCTCTAATATCTCTATTATCACAAAATTTATTTTAATTAGTGTTCTTGACTAAGTCCCCATTTATCCCCTTTGGTTCATTGTACCTGCAAGTATGCGTTTTAACTTAGTTTACTAATAGGTATTATAATATCTTTTAACTATTGTCTCCGTCTGATAGGACTAGAGTTTCCTGAGAAATCCCGCCATATCACTGGGTGTTAATTTTACTTCAAACATTAACTAATTAGAGGATAACCTGCATTTTGGATAGTCAGCAGGAAAGTTTGATAACATAGGATTCTGTCGCTAGGCACTAGATATTTATTCTTTATACATTCAAAAATCTTATCCTAAAAAAACAACTTTGAAGAACATATAAACAAATTAACTTGTTGATTTAATAAGTACTTGTACAAAATTAAACTTTACTGTCCCGCATTAGTATTTAAAGGTCTCTCTTTTTATTTCGTTTGCTTTCTAAAATCACATGAAATTAAAAACTTACTGCTGCTGAAATTAGTTCTGGTAGACTTTCTAGAAAAAAGTGAGTAACGTAACGCTACCGACAGGAATGCAGGCACAAAAGGAGATGCCTTTGAAATGAGATTAAGTTCTTTCGAGATGAGAAGCAACAACAAACACAAAATCTAATTTTTGAAGACTACTTGTCTGCTCAACACACTCTGTTTACTCTCTTTAAGTTTCGTTTTTATAGGGCCTTGAAATTCATATGCTAAATTATCCTCTGCTGGTTAAAACAACTCCTAATATAAGAAAAACATAAGGATCATAAAATAACTAAAAGAACAAAGGAAGTACAAATGAGTAAAAGAGGATTAACCATTGTCGGAATCACTGGTAATGCGCTAAACAAACACCGAGGCTATTCTAGCAAATTTCCATAGACATAGGCCATAGATATAACAACAGGGAAACTAAACACCTTGTGCTATTTCGTTAATAAAATCATGTATGTTTTGGTGCAATGACTAAAGTTGCCGTAATGTTGTACGGCAAGTCAATGTAACAAAGACGAAAATATCTATCCTCCTTGTCGGATTCCCCAAATATAACACTGTCAAATTATAATGTCAGACTGCATTTCTTGTTGCCGTTGACATATAAGGTGTCAATGACCATAAACATAATATTTAGTAATAGTAATATTATTAAACCTATTTGTATAACAATTGTTTAACCGCCAATCAAAATTAAAATTTACACAGCGGGCATATTTAATAACACATAAGGTGTATTCTTTTTTACATTACGCACAAAACCTATACCTAAGCTCGTTTATTTTTGTTTACTTCATTCTAAATGCAAAACAAAGTACTATAACGCAGTATTTTGAAATATTTTAATGTAAGAAATGTATATTTTGTATGTCAAATATGTATAAAAAGATACGTATACCTAGATACACAAGGCATATCTTTTGTATCTACATACATCGGTTTTGCCTCGAAATTTATGAAGATGTAGCTTAGGGAAAAAAGTGCAGATAAGTAATTTTGCTTTCTAAATAACAATAAAATAGCAATTACAAGTCATATTAACCCTTAAAGCAATTAACCATAGTTACAAATTAATAAAATATTAGGAAGAATCATGATATCATGTACGCTAATTAATACAGGAAAACCACAACATTTTGACTTACCCAAGAAAAGAGAGAAGTTAGTTACTCCAAATTTTTGCGCACTTAAGTACTTATGCACCATAGTGCTCAAGAACTCACAAAAATTATCAAAAATAAAATACTTTACTACTGCAATTCACAAAAATGCGTCGGTGTTGCCGGTTTTTAAGAAGCAATAGGATTGTATTTAAAAACAAAATAGGTTGTTAGAATAATTATTTGTTGATAATAATTATATATAGTTAATTAAATATTATACAGGTTATTATTACAGTATTAGAACTACCCTAAATTTAATTTTATTATTATTAGCAAGTATAAATTTTATTATTATTAGCAAGTATAAATATTGTTCATACACAAGTCTATGATTTTGTTCTATATAAGACAATAATAGTTGGCAACACCTTTACGAATTAACCACATCTATTCACAATATTCCGTTCGAAACAATTTCGTCTCCCGTTGTTATGTCTATGTATTTAACGGTCTTACTATAACTAACACTTATTTTAAAGTTTATTTTTTATGTGTTTATCAATTTATCAATCTGGAGTAACCGAATATTAATTTCATAAATTAATGTTAATTTCTTTGAAATGTGAGCATTATTTTGCTCTTAAGCAGATAAAAACAAACAATTGTTTTTTATTAGGTTTTATGCACAGGATTGTAGAAAAAAATATTGGAAAAAATGAAAAGTATTACTTCTCTCATAAAAAGGAAGTAATGTAATCGTGAAAAAATGATCCTCCGAGATTTTTTCAAATCTTTAATGTTTCAGGATCCGGAAACCATGTTTTCTCGATTCCGTCGGTCTGTCTGTCTGTTCGCGACATAGCTCAAAAACTATTTAACCGATTGACTTCAAAGTTTGGTCAAAAATTAAGGGTCATATGGGGATGCCCTGGTAACATTTTGGTAAAAGTCCAGTAGTACAAAACAAAATGGCGGCCCAGTAGAATGTTAAAAAATTATTACTAAGAAAGTGCCAAAGTCAAATTTTGCACAAAATCAATCATTATGCATCAATCAACTGGTAAAATTTTAATACGAATCCAAGATGGCGGAACAAAATGGCGGCTTAATAAAATATTTAAAAATTTAGCCTGAAAATACTACTTAATGATCTGATTTCAAATTTTGTGCCATAGCTAATTGTAGTATAGAGATGAACTAGTAAAAGTGTGGTACTATTTTATGATGGTAGAACAAAATAGCGGCGAAAAAAAATTTTGTAATCTGAAAAAAATCATCCAAACCTCTTGCTTATCTTCGCGTTTTGGCGTCCCTAGATGCCAAGAAATATGTTTTATACAGGAGAAGAAATAACTTTTACTACCCTCGTAAAAGGGAGTATTGTATTCGTAAAAAAACTCCCTCTGAGATTTTTTTTCAGGATCCCTAGAGACCGAAAAACATGTTTTCTCAATTCCGTCTGTCGGTTTGTCTGTCAGTTCGCGACATAGCTTAAAAACTACTGATGAGATTGACTTCAAATTTTAGTCAAAAATGAATGCTCATATGAGGATAACCTGGTAATATTTTGGTTAAAATCCAATATGCCGGAACAAGATGGCGGCATACTGAAACGTTAAAAAAATTATTACTGAAAAAACTAATTATCCAATTTATTTCAAATTTTGTACAAAAATCAAGTATTATGTAGGAATCTACTGGTAAAATTTGGGAACGAATCCAAGATGGCGCAACAAAATGGCGGTTTAATAAAATATTTAAACATTCAGCCTGAGAAAACTACTTATTTAATTGATTTCAAATTGTGTGCCATAACAAATTGTAGTATAGGGATGAACTAGTAAAACTGTGTTATTAATTCAAGATGGTGGAACAAAATGGCGGCCAAATAAAATGTTTGTATTCTGAAAAAAATCATTCTCTCAGGTTTGCCGTAGGAATACAAGAGGGCGAAACAAAATGGCGGATTAATAAAATATTTAAAAATTCAACCCGAAAAAACTACCTAATGAACTGATTTCAAATTGTGAGCCATAACGAACTGTAGTATAGAGATGAACTAGTAAAACTGTGATTCTAATTCAAAATCACGGCCAAATAAATTTTTTGTAATATGAAAAATCACCCAAGCAGGTTTTACATATTTTTACGTTTTAGCGTCCCTAGATGCGAAAAAATATGTTTTATCCATTTGGTTGGCCCACTTGTCGCTTTCTCTGTCTGTCTGTCAGTTCGTCGTCTGAAAAACTACTTATTAGATTAATTTCAAATTTTGTGCAAGCATTAAGTATGATATAGAGATAAGCTGGTAAAGTTATGTCACGAATTCAAGCGGAAAAAAATGGCGGCCAAATAACATGTTAAAAAAATTAGATATAAACATAAGGATAAACTGGTGCGAATTCAACACGTCGTAACAAAATTGCGTGTCAATGTAAAACTACTTTTTGAATTAATTTTAAATTATGCCAAAAATCAAGTGTGACATAGGTAGAAAGTGGTAAAATATTGGTAGGGATCCAATATATTGGAACAAAATGGCGTCCAATAAAATTGTTTGAAAAGACGGTATATATGTATTCCTTAATAACTACGTACTGAACTAAAGTGGTTCACACTTCACTATTCCTAATAAAAGGATATATTCATAATGATGGAAATTCCGGGTGAAGGAAATTTATCGAATTTTTTATTCTCTGTTTGGAAACAGAGATTGTCGAACACTAACATTTTACGCTTTTTGTTTGTGGCAAATCTTTAGTTTGAATTTTTTAGCTCTTTTCCATAATAATTAAAATACATAGTACATAAAAATAAAAAAATATACAAAAAACCCATATATATATATATATATATATATATATATATATATATATATATATATATGTTAGCTCAAATTAGATTTTTCTTAAATAAAACACACAAATATTCCTGCTAGAACACTTTACTTCTTAACTACACAAAGAATCTTACGATAATGAATACATCACCCTATACATATCGTCATCCTATCTCGAACGCTTATGTAACAAATAAAACGACTACATTCCTTAGTATATTTTATGCTGATATTATAATTATTTTTGAACCTTATCTACTTTCGTGCGAGCAAAGCTCACACGGCCAATCCTGACAATAAATTCGTTCTCGAATTTTTTTTTTTTTCTAATTTTTTTTTTTTTTTTTAAATGTTTGTTACATATGATAGCAAAGAGCACGTCATTTCAGCATCTGGATACCCTTGATCCGACGCAAAGAGCACGCCTTTCAACTTTCAATAAAGTACTAGCCATTATTGCAAAGAGCATATCATTTCACAAAATAAACAATAAACAACCATTGCAAAGAGCACGTCATTTCAACATCTGGATACTCATGATCCGACGCAAAGAGCAAGTCTTTTCAGCAGTAAATAATAAACAAACGTTGCAAAGAGCACGTCATTTCAACATCAAGTCTTATAATAACCTTGATGCAAAGAGCAAGTCTTTCAATATTTTTTTTTTTTTTTTTTTTTTATTTTACTCTGTTATTTTCCAAACAACTAAAAGTTGACTTTCTTAATCTATATAACCAAAGCTCACACGGGCATTTTTCTTTTCGACAGATACTTATGGTATCATTATAATATAAGCATACCTAGCTCTAAGTACTACTCACAAACACTTACAAACAATTTATGAAAACAAACATTTGTAACACAATACCTAAGTACAACAATAACAAGAAACAATAAAAACAAATACTTAAAACAAAGTTTTTAAAAGTCTGCCTCAAATTCCCCTGGCCATATCCTCATCATCTCTGTAGCAACAACTCTTTTGCGATTAGTAGCTAAATTTTTAATTTCTACTCGCTCATTAGGCAACAACTGTATGATTTCAAATGGACCTTCATATCTTGGATCTAATTTAGAAAGATGGGAATTACCAGATGGATGGAAAACTAAATCTCCTACCTTAAAAGTTTTATTCTTTATTCTGTTTTTATCAAATCTGTCTTTTGACTCTAACCCACAACGAATTGACCGCTCGAAAGCTGTCTTGCGATCGTTAAGTAAATTTCGGTCAGTAGTTGTTACTGATTTTATACTTTCCGTTAAACCTTGAATATCTCCCGTATCTATATTTTGTTCTGTTAACAAATAAAGTGGGGAGAAACCTGTTGTTTTTTGGATAGTCGAATTAAGGGCTAATTGTACCTTCGGCAGAACGCTCGCCCATTCTGACTTGTTGTCATTTACATTTACTCTTAGTAAATCTAAAACTGTAGAGACGTATCTCTCCACTTGTCCGTTTCCACGCGGGGCACTTTTGGCAATAAGGTGTTGAGTAATGTTTAATTTTGAAAGTAATTGTTTCACTTGTTGATCGGTAATGTTTTCACTTGTTGATCGGTAAAATTAGTCCCCCTATCACATTTAACTAGCCATTATTGCAAAGAGCATATCATTTCACAAAATAAACAATAAACAACCATTGCAAAGAGCACGTCATTTCAACATCTGGATACTGATGATCCGACGCAAAGAGCAAGTCTTTTCAGCAGTAAATAATAAACAAACGTTGCAAAGAGCACGTCATTTCAACATCAAGTCTTATAATAACCTTGATGCAAAGAGCAAGTCTTTCAATTTTTTTTTTTTTTTTTTTTATTTTACTCTGTTATTTTCCAAACAACTAAAAGTTGACTTTCTTAATCTATATAACCAAAGCTCACACGGGCATTTTTCTTTTCGACAGATACTTATGGTATCATTATAATATAAGCATACCTAGCTCTAAGTACTACTCACAAACACTTACAAACAATTTATGAAAACAAACATTTGTAACACAATACCTAAGTACAACAATAACAAGAAACAATAAAAACAAATACTTAAAACAAAGTTTTTAAAAGTCTGCCTCAAATTCCCCTGGCCATATCCGCATCATCTCTGTAGCAACAACTCTTTTGCGATTAGTAGCTAAATTTTTAATTTCTACTCGCTCATTAGGCAACAACTGTATGATTTCAAATGGACCTTCATATCTTGGATCTAATTTAGAAAGATGGGAATTACCAGATGGATGGAAAACTAAATCTCCTACCTTAAAAGTTTTATTCTTTATTCTGTTTTTATCAAATCTGTCTTTTGACTCTAACCCACAACGAATTGACCACTCGAAAGCTGTCTTGCGATCGTTAAGTAAATTTCGGTCAGTAGTTGTTACTGATTTTATACTTTCCGTTAAACCTTGAATATCTCCCGTATCTATATTTTGTTCTGTTAACAAATAAAGTGGGGAGAAACCTGTTGTTTTTTGGATAGTCGAATTAAGGGCTAATTGTACCTTCGGCAGAACGCTCGCCCATTCTGACTTGTTGTCATTTACATTTACTCTTAGTAAATCTAAAACTGTAGAGACGTATCTCTCCACTTGTCCGTTTCCACGCGGGGCACTTTTGGCAATAAGGTGTTGAGTAATGTTTAATTTTGAAAGTAATTGTTTCACTTGTTGATCGGTAATGTTTTCACTTGTTGATCGGTAAAATTAGTCCCCCTATCACATTTAACTAGCCATTATTGCAAAGAGCATATCATTTCACAAAATAAACAATAAACAACCATTGCAAAGAGCACGTCATTTCAACATCTGGATACTCATGATCCGACGCAAAGAGCAAGTCTTTTCAGCAGTAAATAATAAACAAACGTTGCAAAGAGCACGTCATTTCAACATCAAGTCTTATAATAACCTTGATGCAAAGAGCAAGTCTTTCAATTTTTTTTTTTTTTTTATTTTACTCTGTTATTTTCCAAACAACTAAAAGTTGACTTTCTTAATCTATATAACCAAAGCTCACACGGGCATTTTTCTTTTCGACAGATACTTATGGTATCATTATAATATAAGCATACCTAGCTCTAAGTACTACTCACAAACACTTACAAACAATTTATGAAAACAAACATTTGTAACACAATACCTAAGTACAACAATAACAAGAAACAATAAAAACAAATACTTAAAACAAAGTTTTTAAAAGTCTGCCTCAAATTCCCCTGGCCATATCCGCATCATCTCTGTAGCAACAACTCTTTTGCGATTAGTAGCTAAATTTTTAATTTCTACTCGCTCATTAGGCAACAACTGTATGATTTCAAATGGACCTTCATATCTTGGATCTAATTTAGAAAGATGGGAATTACCAGATGGATGGAAAACTAAATCTCCTACCTTAAAAGTTTTATTCTTTATTCTGTTTTTATCAAATCTGTCTTTTGACTCTAACCCACAACGAATTGACCGCTCGAAAGCTGTCTTGCGATCGTTAAGTAAATTTCGGTCAGTAGTTGTTACTGATTTTATACTTTCCGTTAAACCTTGAATATCTCCCGTATCTATATTTTGTTCTGTTAACAAATAAAGTGGGGAGAAACCTGTTGTTTTTTGGATAGTCGAATTAAGGGCTAATTGTACCTTCGGCAGAACGCTCGCCCATTCTGACTTGTTGTCATTTACATTTACTCTTAGTAAATCTAAAACTGTAGAGACGTATCTCTCCACTTGTCCGTTTCCACGCGGGGCACTTTTGGCAATAAGGTGTTGAGTAATGTTTAATTTTGAAAGTAATTGTTTCACTTGTTGATCGGTAAAATTAGTCCCCCTATCACATATTAACCTTTTAGTATTTCCAAATATATTCAAATAAATTTCTAGTTTTTCACATGTTTCCGGACCAGACAGAGTTTTCAAAGGAATTAAAAATAAATATTTTGTGAATGCATCTATTAAAAGCAATACATTTTTATAATCTTCTATTGTTAAGGGGAATGGTCCTACACAGTCGCGATGTACTGTATGGAAGGGAATTGGAATTTTTTCAATGGGATGTAACAGTCCCTGTTTAGGGCCAGTATATTTCTTATTTGCAATACACTTCAGACAGTGATCACAGTATTTTTTTACGAACCGTGCCATTCGCGGAAACCAAAAATAATGGTTTATCTTTGCAAAAGTTTTATCCGGCCCAACAGGAGACTGTTCATCATGGAAAATTTTTAGTAAACCGAGTCTACTGCCTTTTGGAACGAAGGCCCTGTAAATTGGCGGATTTTGTCCCGGGTTAATTTTCCTAAATAAAACTTCATTTTGGCAAAAATAGTCATGAGTCAACTGGCCCTCAAGTAACTTTGACTTGATACTACAAGTTTCAGGATCGCGCTTTTGATTAATCTTAAGCCAGTTATCAGTTGTAAGAACATTCACGGGGGTCATGTGATCGAATTCTTTAGAAGGTTGCGGTGGATTTCTACTTAAAAAATCTACGTGTGGAATGTATTTTCCTTTTCGATATTCGATATCAAAGTCGAAGGATTGCAAGTACAGCCACCATCTTGCAACTCTGGGCAATAAATCTTTCTTTTTTTGAGTTAATTTTAATGAATTACAGTCAGTGATTAGTTTGAATTTTATTCCTAATAGATAAATGCGAAAATGTTTTACCGCGTAATAAACTGCTAGAGTCTCTAGCTCGTAAGAATGATACTTACTCTCTTCTTTAGTAGCCCGTTTTGAAAAATAAGAAATAACCTTTAACTTATTATCGCTTTTCTGAAAGAGTATGGCTCCATAGCCCAGAGAACTGGCATCTGTGTGAAGCTCCGTGTCTAAAGTGGGGTCAAAAATTGCCAGAAGGAGTCTTTGACTTAGAAAGGCGCAAACATAATTTTTGGCAATATCTTGTTCGGTTCCCCAAATAAAATCGACTCCCTTTTTTGTAAGTTTTGTAATACATGCTGTGAAAATACCCGGCTAAACCCATAAATTGCCGTACTTGTTTTATATTTTTTGGATCGGGTGCATTAAACAAAGCCTCTAATTTTCCTTTGTCAGGTCTTACGCCGTCTTGAGAGATATCATGACCAAGATAAAGAATTTGCTTTTCAAAAAATGTACATTTCTTCACGTTCAAGGTAAAACCAGCCGAAGAGAGCGAGGCTAACACCCGATCGAGCTTATCCAAACCTGCCTGGACAGTTTTCGACGAAATGATTACGTCATCCGTATACACCAGCGCATCAGTATCTTTTAACTTACCCAAAGCTTTACAAATCGCTCTCTGAAATACCGCAGGGGAGTTAGATAGACCAAAGGGTGACCGCAAATACTCGAAATGGCCGTCACAAATGCTGTTTTTTCAATCGAGTTTTCAGCTATTGGGATTTGGTGAAATCCGGCAGCCATGTCGAGAGTCGTGAAATATTTAGCTCCTCCCAGCTGATCAATTTGGTCGTCAATACGAGGTAATGAAAATCGATCTTTAATTGTTATCTCATTAAGGGCACGATAGTCTACGCACAAACGTTGACTACCATCCTTTTTATGTACTAAAATGACTGGGCTAGCAAAAGGCGACGTACTCTCGCGTATAATATTATTTCGCAGTAGATCGTCAATAATATTTTTGACTTTTTCTCGCTCGGACAATGACATTCGGTAAGGGTTATAATGAATTATTTTATCGCTTTTCAATTTGATTTCCATCTCACCGGTTGTTATTGCCCTCACGGAGTTGCCAATCGTAAAAAATTCACTGTATTTTGACAATAGTTTTAACAAGATATCAAAATCATTTCCCTGCAAAGAAGTTTTAATCTGTTCACGAGAAATAACTATGCTTTGAACCATTTTAGATTCTATTTTGTCTGAGTCCTCAAGATAAATTTTAGAGCCACACGAATCTGTGTAAATTTTAATTCCCTTATGATTAAATAAGTCCCTACCCAAAATTGCGTCCATCTTCATAATTGAACTTTCGACAACATAAAAATTTATTTCAAACGCCGTGCCGTCCCTTTCGAGCAATAAATTGGCCCTTTGGCAACTCGGCATTGAGTTACCACCTATACCTGTTAGCATGATAAAAGTTGGTTCGAAACGACAATGCAACTTACGTGCAATTTTCTCGGAAATCAAGCTACATTCGTCACCCGTATCGATCAAGCAGTTTACAGTTAAATTTTGTATTATAAATTTTGTGCAAAAATCATTATCTAGGTCTACGTGAAAGTAATTTATTTTTGAAAATTTTGACGAACTTCCTACATTTTTATTTTTAAAGAAACATTTTTCTGAACTGTGTCCAAATTTTTTACATATTTCGCATATTTTTGTTTTTGTAAATTCGGATAGATTGGAGCTACCCGCATTATTATTGTTATTATTATTATTATTCAATAGTTTAGGCAATTTCCAACAATTTCTGCGGATATGACCAGGCTTTTTGCAGGCATAGCACACTTTATCTTCCTCATTATTCTTAAAAGGATTTGGGCGTTTTGGCGCCCTTACTTGGAACTGATGAGAGTTCTGTTTATTAATTTGGTAATTACTAAGCAAATCAAGTAAGGCTGAAATTGAATTAACTCTACTATTAAATGCCGCAGTTTTGACATGGGTGTCTGTTATATCATCAATAACTAACTCAACTATTTGACTATCACTCAAATTAAAATTTAAAGGATTTAGCATTGAAATTTTTTTTTCTAGCGTACTCACAATATCCTGCGGCTTGGTCACTTCTGTATAGGCTTGCCTTTCGCAAACGCTCACTGAGGTTCCTCTTCACGGGGTAAAGCTGACAAATTTCGGCTCGAAAACTGGCCCAATTTTTATTTGCTGGGTGCCAGTTATCGTACCACTCCTTCGCATCACCTAGCAGCGCACCAGCGGCTCTGCAAAGCTGTTCAAAATCGGTCCACTTGAAAGTGGCCGCCAAAGTTTCCACATCATCACACCATCCGACCGCCCCTGTATCGTTTTTTGAGGGGTCGAAAGCAGGAATGTCTATTTGCACCGAAGTCGAAGGCGTATGAATCACAGGCGCAGCTTCTTGTTGGGGACGCTGCTGCATTTCCCTAAGAACAGCGGTTAAAACACTTGTTAATTCTTCCATTTCAATACCGATACACTTAACTTATCAGTTATCACAGCGAAAATAACGATTAACACACTCACTGGCACACAGATTTCGATTTATTGGGTCCAAAATGCGCGCACACACACACGCGCGCGCCCAAAACGGCCGACCGACTAGGTGGTCCTTTTAGTGAGTCTATCCCACTTCCGATGTTAGCTCAAATTAGATTTTTCTTAAATAAAACACACAAATATTCCTGCTAGAACACTTTACTTCTTAACTACACAAGAATCTTACGAGAATGAATACATCACCCGATACATATCGTCATCCTATCTCGAACGCTTATGTAACAAAGAAAACGACTACATTCCTTAGTTTATTTTATGCTGATATTATAATTATTTTTGAACCTTATCTACTTTCGTGCGAGCAAAGCTCACATATATATATGTTAAATCACTTTCTTGCCAAATTACTTTTTAAAAAATTATTTTATTACTCAAAAATAATACAAATTAAAATATATACATTTGAACTTGCAAAGAGTAATATTTAACAAAATGAATTCAAGCTAGACTGAACTGTACTGAACTGTACTACTGAACTAACTTTATACAAAGAAAAATAACTATTTATATGTTTCGTTATGCTGACTCAGTGGGAACTGTTTACTTCGTTCTTGAACACTTGGGTCAGGACGTGGGTTTTGCTGATGAAGCTTTCTTGGTATAGAACTTGTTTTCGTAAACACTGAGAATAGGATGATCTACGTTGTTGACTGTTATGTGATACTTTGTTATTGAGATAAGCTTGGCTTTCTGAATTACTGCGTTGGCGGGTGATAGCTGATAGTCTGGGAACCAAGGTTAGCATAACTTGTATGATGAAATAGCTGGTGAGAATAGATATAACAACTCCCCCATCAAGATGAAAGTTGGTACGTGGAAGCAACTTTCAAGTTGAATGTTTGTTTAGGTTAAGTTCTATTTCTTCAGATTCTTCTGTTGGTTCACCAACACGTATGTTTGGTCGCCTTTTTGGAAATATTCTTCTCCATTGTACAAAATTTGTTCTGGATCTTGGTGGAGAAGGTGGGTAGTCATCACTATTGGCATTGGCAATTCCAATAGTGAGGTTCTTAGGTTTTCTTCTATAACATTTACAAAATATGTACAGGATAATTAGACTGATGATCAGAGTTATGGTCAGGATCGTAAACCAACCGCTTTGTTTCTTTACGAATGGTTGATTTGATTAGTCTGTCCAACTGATCAGAATATTCATTTAATTTATGTTGAGCGATATTTAAGTTTTCTGTGTCAATGTCATGTAACTTAAGAGGCTTCAAGTCTGGTATATGAATCTTCTCAGGATAATGGCTGCAGCAATCATATGGAATTTGGATTGGAACGTTGCTGTAAGTAACATTATCGTAAATATTTACAAATTTCTTCGCTAGAACTTTGGTGCACTGCACTCTGATTGAAGTTTGATTATGGCGTTGGTACTGATTGTTTGGGTAACAACGTCTCTGGAACCACATTTAATAGTCACAGGTAGAGGGTCTGCAACGGCAACTAACCAGGAGTTTTGATTAAGTTCTTGCACATGATAGTCTTTGACTAGGATAACTGAAACTTGGCACGTTCTTGGAAAGCGATTGATTAAACGTAGTAACTGGGCTTCACAAACAGCATCACTGTCTATTGGATATGGCAGGATGTTGGAACATATTAGTGTTCGGCTGCTCAGAGATTTACATGATTGCAAGTTGCGAATTGTGATATAAAATAATGAATCATCATTTCGCGCAATTAAATTATTTGTTATTGAAAGAATGTGGTGAAGACCTGTTCGATTATCCAAAATTGGTATTGGATATAAATGAATGAGAATATATTTTTCTGGATCAACTAATGGGATTTCGAGAACAAAGATTACTTTTGAATCATATTGATATGCCTTTAGTTCTATGATTTCAAGATATTGAGCCACACTTGAAGGGTGAATTAACAAAGGTAAATTATTTCTTTGCAATGATTGAGATATGTGCTTTAGTGATTCTATTAAGTCAAAAGGTGTAATAATTGAACTGTGTAAAATTCGTAAAATAGTTCGCAAATATTTAATATTTCTATTTGAGAGGAATAATATTTCAGATCGTCAGAAATATCCAGTATTGATTTTTGAATTTCTATAATATCATTATTGAATGTTTCCTCGTCAATTTTGAGTTTCTGAATAGTTGAATTAAATTTTTTTATTACTGAGGTAGTTACTGAGATTTGATTTTTAAGAAGATTTTCGATTTGATATTCATCATGTGTTATTTTTTCTATACAGTCATTAAAATATTCGCCATCGGAGGCATCTAAGTTTCCTGTAATTACTTTCCAAAATGTTCCTATACCATTAAAAATTCCACGTTTTTCTCTAAGAAGATATTTTTTAGTATCTGCCATTATCTCTGTATATTTTTGATTTACAGCTTCTGATATTTGTCTAAGGAGACTAATATGTGTTAATACTTTAGATTTAAATGCTTTCATTCGTGGTACGTCTTCGTTGATATTATTAATAAGGTTTTCTAAAATTCTATCATTATTTACAATTGTATCCTTAATTGGTTCTAAGTCTTTATATACAAGTAATGTCCATTTGTCATTAGAGATTCTTATTTTTGCTTCTTCATGAAAGAAGACTCCTATCGTGTTGTTAATTGGACTTATGGAGTATTGGGACTGGACGATTGATGACAGTCCGAGGATGGTCCTGGAAGAGAAATTTGCTCGTAGTATGGTTTTAATCTATCAAAATTTATTTTAGATTTTTGTTTAGTATTAGGATTTAATAAGAGGGCTGAGTTTTGATAAATTTCGAGAATTTCGAAAGGGCCATTAAATTTGTTTTGAGCTTTGTCTTTAATTTGGGATTCGCGTACATATACATTTTCACCTATTTTATATTCATAAGGATGTTTGGGAACATGTTGATCAAAATGTTCTTTTGCTTTTTCTTTTTGTTGTTTTGTTTTATCACGAGCAGATTTATAAAGAAATTGCATACGATTGTTTAAATCACGTATGTATTTTGATATAAGGGTTTTCTCATTATATAGGATTTCAGGGGGTCTAGAAGAAGTATGTCAAAAAATTAATTCAAAGGGCGTAAAACCGTGGGTTTTATTTTTCGTGTTATTGTAACAAATAACAGCATACGGAAGTACGTTGAAAGGATGTTCATGTGGATTTTCGGTTTGATTAGCTCTTATCATTTCGCTAAGTGTAGCGTGAAATCTTTCTAGAGAGCCGTTTGATTGGGGATGACCTACACTAGAAAATGTTATTTTTATGTCGTATAGTTCACATAGGTCTTTCATTAGTGTATTATTAAATTCACGGCCATAATCACAATGGATTCGTAGTGGGGTACCACAATGTTGGAAAAATAAAATAATAGTGTTAACGATAGTTTTTGCCGTTTTATCTTCAATTGGATAAGCTTGGGTAAATTTAGTAAGTTCGTCTCGTATTGTCAAAGCATAGTTCTTAGATGGATATTCAAATATATCGATATTTATTCGTTCAAATGGTGTTTTCGGTGTTTCTGTTATCACTAAAGGGTTGCTTACATTTTTTCGGCATATTTTAATTTTTTGACATGTTTCACAACTTTTTATAAAATTTTCTACATCTTTAATCTGGGCCAATTATATTTTTCTTTGATGCGTCTTAAAGTTTCGTTAATTCCGCGATGTAAATTACTTTTGCCTAAATGGTATTGTTCCAATATAATTGGTATTTGGTTTTTATCTGGGATGGTTACAATATTTTGACAAATACATATTTTAATATCTTTGTCTGCAAAGATAAAAGAAAATATTTCAAGAATAGGAAGGTCTATTTTATTTTCAAGAAAATATGTTGACGAAAGGTCAAATTCGTTTTGTCCTGTATAAATAATATAGAAAAGATGTTGGACTACATTTTCTGGATCGAGTAACAAAGGAATTATGTAATACTTCCGATTTTTAACTGTTTTACTAGAGAAAATATTTAGTTTTTGTATTGAAAAATCTGCATTTTCTTCAAAAATGTCTTCTAATATTTCATGATGTAATTCTCCTAAATTCTTTGGTTGAAAAAAGGGTATTATGTTTTTATGTGATTTATTTAGAAGTTGTTCGTTTGAAGTTTCAATTTTTGAATAATCAATTAAAGATTTTGTTTCGTACATATTAACAAATGTGTTGTAATCTTCAATTATTTTTTCATTATCGAAATTTAAATTTGAGTTATTAGATTTTTCGTCATCGTCTTAATTTGTCGCAAAAATAGAGAGTTTTGATTGGAATTTTGCGCATTGATTAAAATGATTAATTTTAATTCTTGGTAATGCGTCTGCGTTTTTATTGATCTTACCGGGTTTGTAAATTATTTCATAATCATATTCTTCGAGTTTAAGTCTCCAGCGTGCGAGTCTACTACCTGGGTCTTTGATTGAAAAAAGCCAAGTAAGAGGGCGGTGGTCTGTGATTAGTTTAAATTTTCTGCCAAAAAGATACGGGCGAAAATGTTTTACTGCCCATACGATTGCAAGGAGTTCACGTTCAATAAATGAATAGTTTGTTTCGGCTTTACATAGGGTTCTAGATGCATAGCCAATTGGTAAATCTTTTCCTACAGGTCCTTGTGATAACACAGCGCCTATTGCAAAAGCACTAGCATCTGTGGTCAAAAGAAATGGTTCGTCAAAATTTGGGTATATAAGAATTGGGTCAGAAATTAGCAATTTTTTCAGTTCATCAAAAGATTCTTTGCAATCAGAATTCAAGTCAAATTTTATTTCTTTTTTGAGTAAACGAGTAAGTGGTTTAGAAATTTTCGAATGAATCGTCGATAATAACCTGCTAAGCCAAGGAAAGATTTTATATCCTTAGGATTTTTTGGTTGGGGAAAATTTTGAATACATTCAATTTTTGCTGGATTTGTTTTAACACCGTCTTTAGTTATTACGTGTCCAAGATATGCTACCTCTTTGCGTAAAAATTCGCATTTGTCTGGTTGTATTTTAAGATTAGCTTTTCTTAGTCGTTTGAAAACTTCGCGTAATCGATGGATATGTTCGTCAATTGTAGCGGAATAAACTATAATATCGTCCATATAGACAAGACATCGTTCATTTAAGATTCCTAAAAGAATATTGTCCATTTTTTCCACGTTGGAATGTAGATGGGGCATTCTTTAGTCCGAAGGGCATTCGTAAAAATTCATAATGACCGTTTTCTACTGAGAACGCTGTTTTTGAAATATCTTTAGGATCTATCTCTATCTGATGGAAACCAGAAGCGAGATCAAGCGTAGTGAAATATTGACACTGTCCAAGCTGGTCAAGTAAATCTGAGATATTAGGAAGTGGATATTTATCATTAACAGTGGATTCGTTCAATATTCTATAATCTATTAGATTCTCCATTTTTGTTTATTACTAGAGTCGATTTTTTCGGTATAACCCAAACGGGAGATGACCAGGGAGAAATTGATGGTCTAATTATACCTTGTTGTAACATGTTGTTTACTTGCGTTTTAACCTCTTGTTTATGTATTTGGGGATATCTATAAGATTTAGTAAAAATGGGCTTTGTATTATTCGTGTCTATCTTATGTTTGATTTCACTTGTGAAGGAAAGGTTGTCATCTTCTAGATAGAAAATGTCTTCGAAATTGACACAAAGATTTGTGATTAATTCTTTTTCTTCTTCGTTTAAATGGTCAAGTCTAGGCTGGGATCTAATAATCGGGATTCTATTTGAAGTTTGAAATTCGGGAGATTCGGGAAGATTGAAATTAAGAAGTGTGTGTATCGAAAATGGTTCTATTTCGATATTTGAAAAATCAGTTGTTTTTGGGATTGCGTTCGCATTGATAATTGTTGTCAAAAATTCGCCTTTTTGATTGACATGGACAAGGGCATTTGGGATATGTACTTTTTCTATTTCTTTTCGGGATAAAATAGCATCGGTATTGATTAGATGACATTTTAATTTAAAAACTTGTTCTGTTCTACCTTGTATAGTTATTTTATTTTTATTTGCCTCGTATGTTTCGAGTTCTGTTGAAGAGTAATTGTCTTCAACTTTATACAGTGGTAGTGTTTTAAAATTGGTAATAAGTTGTTTATTTTTTAAATCGATTGTACATTCGTAGTGTTCTAGGAAGTCAAGACCTAGAATTCCGTCAAAATCAATGTCTAAGTTGTAAATATAGACTTTGTGAGGGTCACCGTTTTTAAAATTTATCAAAGTTGATTCAGTTATTAAAAGTTTTTGTTCGGTAATGCCTTGAATTGTTGCATTTTCGGGGAAACGATTTGGAAAGTTCTTTACTGTATTTTCTTTGAAAATTGAAATACCTGCACCAGAATCTATGAGTAGTTTGAAAGTATTTGTTGCGTCTTTAATATAGTAAAGATTTTTGGGATTTATAGCAAGGAAGGGATTTAAAGAAATAGTTGTTCGGGGAAATTGAGTGAGGGATTCATATCGTCTAGCGTGAGAGTTTCGATTTGTGCTTGCATTTGATTTGTTTCTATAGGGGCTTGATTGGGTGGATGGGTTTGATCTGGGGATAAAAGAAAATTTCGATTTTCTTCGATTGGAAAATTTTGGTGCTCTTCGATTGGCTCGTTAAAGTTTAAATTGGGATCTGGATTCTCATAAGAATTGTCGTATTCGTTTTCGAATAAAGTAGAGGGGTCTTCATAAGAAAAGAATGAGGGATCTTGGTAATCTTGTTGATAGTCGTTAAAATATTTTTCTTGACTGTTATCGGTGCTAACTAAGTGAGCTTTGAAATTAGGATTTTTCTGAATTACTGTAGGTCGAGAATAATTAAAATTCGGTTGACGTTGGAAATTATTCTGATTTGATTAGTTATTTGTAATATTTGGGGTTTGCGTATTTGGGCTTCTTTGTTGTTGCATGTTTGGTCTGTGTGACTGAAAAGAATTTGTTTGCGGGGCAAACTGGGGTCGCTGAAAATTTGAGTTTTGGGAAAAATTGGGACGTGGTTGTCCGTTATTGGCATGGCATTGATTTGCTGAATGACCAATACGTCCACATTTAAAACATTTTTGTGTTTGAAAGTTTGGTTTTTTCAAAGGTTGATTGAATGGCTTTGGTGGGTTCGGTTTTGAAACTTTTTGTGATTCGAAATAGGACAATTGAATTGGGCTTCAAGAAGATCTCTTGGGTTACTGGCACGAATTATATGTCCAATACGGGGTTCGAGACCAGCTAAGAGGGTGCTCAGGGACATGGATTCGATCAGGGTTATTTGAGCTTGTTTCTGTTATGGGGTGAGATTAGACTTTTGTATATTAGCGTGCATTTTTGCATTTAGCACTTGAAGTCGGTTGAGGAAGGTTAAAGGACTCTCATTAGGTAATTGTTTGATACGTTGTAAGTCTTGTATTAAAGAAGACAAGTCTCGCGTATCTCCGAAGTGAGAATTTAAAAGTTGTTTTATTTCTAAGTAAGAAATAGGATTGCGAGAGCTTATTAGCTGCGCTGCTCTAGCACGTAATTTATTTTTTTATGTGGATTACTAATAAATTTTTTTGATCGCGTGTAGACATATTGTAAGCACAATCACAAGCATTGAGAAATGTTTGGAGAAAAATTTGATCACCATCGTATTCAGGAATTATCGAAAATATTTCAGATAATTTATACGGTTCAATTTCGGGTGTCTCAGGGACATTTTGTATTCCGTTATCAGTCATGGTTGCTAAATATATCACAATATCAAAATGAAATAATATAGGCACACAATATTATATAAAAAGGATACGAACTTAAAATTAAGAATTTAGGTTGATTGGCAGTACGTAAAGTAGTACACAAATCAACGTAAAATAAAGCAATACTAAAATCTACAAAATTTAAGTTTTTTCTTGAAATTTGATTAACTGTATAATCAAAATTTGAAATTAAAATATTCTTTTGGATTTTTCAAATTTGTTTTTGAATTCAGTTTTTCGTTAACTAATTATCAAAATTGAAAAATCGAACAGTTTCCTTAAATTTGAATTTGAATAAAAATTTCAATATTTTTGGAAAATTGAAAAAAAAGAAAATTAATAAACGAGATGATTCAGTCTTACGTTACTAGTAGAAACATCAGACTTCGTCGTGTTCTCTGCAGCAAATTCTACCAGGGGCTTCACTAGGTGTTCCTAATCCGTAGATTGACTGCAAGTTGGTGACGTCGGGTCGTGATTTTCTCTGTTTTTCTTGTTTTTTACAGGTTCTTCTGAACAATGGATTGGGATACTCCGTCCGACTGCGCCAGTTTGTTAAATCACTTTCTTGCCAAATTACTTTTTAAAAAATTATTTTATTACTCAAAAATAATACAAATTAAAATATATACATTTGAACTTGCAAAGAGTAATATTTAACAAAATGAATTCAAGCTAGACTGAACTGTACTGAACTGTACTACTGAACTAACTTTATACAAAGAAAAATAACTATTTATATGTTTCGTTATGCTGACTCAGTGGGAACTGTTTACTTCGTTCTTGAACACTTGGGTCAGGACGTGGGTTCTGCTGATGAAGTTTTCTTGGTATAGAACTTGTTTTCGTAAACAAGTAACACCTGCTGTTTATGAGAATAGGATGATCTACGTTGTTGACTGTTATGTGATACTTTGTTATTGAGATAAGCTTGGCTTTCTGAATAACTGCGTTGGCGGGTGATAGCTGATAGTCTGGGAACCAAGGTTAGCATAACTTGTATGATGAAATAGCTGGTGAGAATAGATATAACATATATATATATATATATATATATATATATATATATATATATATATATATATATATAAACATTAACGTGAACTAAAATGCCAGAAAATGTTACCTAGATGATCAATTATTAAAAGCTTTATTTTAATATATTTTAACATACATTATTTTATTGTTATCTCCAAATAATGATCGGAATATTATAAATAGAACAGAAAATGAATATGCACGGTTATTAAAACAGGGATTATTAACATCGGTCATTCCGCATGTTGCGGTGGCAATTCGACGAAATTTATACAAAATAAATAGTAATTTATTTTGAGGCCGCTTATAAATTAGGATGGGAGATATTTTATTAATGGCAGACCGATAAAATTAAAACCGTAACCGAATCGCTCAGTTTGTTCAATTAAAACAATTGCGAATTAAATAAATTATTTATTTAATGACGAACTTATTTAGAGTCCTGTTTATTAATTATGGAGTGATGTAAAACTTTCACAACATGAATTAATAAATATTAAATTAGTTACTTAACATTAGAAATAATTAATTACCGTATACACTTTTAGTGTGTTTAATATGTAAGTATACTAATAGTTAAAATAGCCCCCTAGTGTTAAAAATATAATGTTTGACAACGAAAAGTTGAAATCAAGCACTTGCGTATTCAACGATTTGTTAATGTTGCAAATATAATACAATAGCAATTTAATAAAAATATAAAATTTTACGTACATAACTTTTGATAGAAAATGTCTGCTTATCGCGGGTTTCATAATAAATATTTTTAATTAACAGTTATGTTCTTGTTCTTGATGCTAAGTACTAAAGCTAAATATTTAATCACTGGCAAATTACACGCAATAAAAAAATGCTTACTCGATTTCAAGTTAAAATAAAATGTTGTGAGATTACTTCTTTGCAAAGAAATATATTTGCTCTTTTAGATAAGGTAGAGCTTAATTTTTTAAATAACCATTCTTATATCCACTTTCGATGATTTTAGAGTCATTATAGTACACTATCTTAACAAAACTTGACAAACAAATGGATATTATTTGCCTTACAACTAGCGACATTCTTATCTGAAGTTAAGATATAATATTACAACTCACTAAAATGCTGCAGCTGGTTACTAAATACTTATGTTACCACTGTTGTTTTATGCATTTTTACTTCCCCTTTCAGATATTTTATATTAGAATACTTCATAAAAAGGAAGTATTCTAATCGAGAAAAAATCATCTTCCGAGATTTTTTCAAATCTTCACGTTTCAGGGTCCTTTAGTGCCTAAAAACATGTTTTCTCAATTCCGTTGGTCTGTTTGTCTGTCTGTTCGCGGCATAGCTAAAAAACTACTTACCCGATTGACTTCAAATTTCGGTCAAAAATTTAGGGTCATATGGCGATGACCTGGTAACATTTTGCAAAAAATCCAACATAGCGAAACAAAATGGCGGCGTAGCGAAATGTTAAAAATATTATTATTAAAAAAGTACTTATCCAACTAACCCCCAATATTGCAGAAACACCAAGTATTATGTTGGAATCAACCGGTAACATTTTTCTATGAATCCAAGAGCTCGGAACGAAATGGCGGCTTAATAAAATATTTAAAAATTCGTCATGAAAAAACTGCATAATGAATTGAATTCAAATTGTGTGCCATAAGTAATTGTGGTATATGGATTAACTAGTAAACCTGTGGTACTAATTCAAGATGGCCAAACAAAATGGCGGCTAAATAAAATGTTTGTAATCGCGAAAAAATCACCCTCTCAAATTTTACATATCTTCAGGTTTTAGCGTGCCTAGATGCCACAAAATATTTCTTATCATTTTCGTGGGTTCGTCTGTCTGTTAGTTCGCGGCATAGCTTAAAAACTACTTACCCAATATCCGAAACAAGATGGCGGCCTAATGAAACGTCAAAAAAATTATTACTAAAAAAACTAATTATCCAATTTAACTCCAATTTTTCACAAAAATCAAGTATTACATAGGAGTGAACTGGTAATATTTTGGTAATAATCCAAGACAGCAAAACAAAAAGGCGGCCTAAAAAAAATCAGCCTGGAAAGACTACCTATTAGATTCAGTTTAAATTTTAATTAGGGTGATATAGAAAAAAACTGGTAAAGTTGTGGTACGAATTCATGATGGCGAAACGGAATGGTAACCAAATAAAATTAATTTATAAAAAATCAACGTTAAAAATTCTTATTTAGTTGACTTTAAATTTCCCAGAAGAGTTAAATGTTACGGGATAGACTAGGTATGAATTCAACATAGCTTAACAAATGGCGATGTGTGTCAATGTAAAAACAACTTACTGAATTTATTTTAAATTAAGCCTCAATTCAAGTGTGGTCTAGGTAGAAACTGGTAAAATATTGCTCGGAATCTAATAAAATTGGCGACCAAAAAAATGTTTGAAAATGCATTATATTTATATGTGTTACTAAATGATTATATACTGAACTAAATAGCGTTAACTAAAATAAAAAAAATAGTAACATTTTGAAGGTGTGTAAAATTTTGTAATATTTTCCGTGCTGCTACTTACCAACTTGTCGATAACTGGAGCTCAAAATGCTTTTAAAAATTAGGAATATAGGAGTTTTTTTGCTAAACAAAACTAGTTAAAGGAATTTAAAGAAAATGTAAGACTTATAAAGTCTGAGAAAGCGTTCGTTCAATGGAAAATGAAACGATACATTAGGAATATACAGACATTCAATTATAAGTTATAAAACAAGAGTCTTACTTGATTCAGATGAAAATATATTTTGTGTATTCAGAGCAAAAATACGACTAACAACAACTGGTATATAAAATTAAAATTATTAAAATTATAAAATTATTAATGTGCCTAACAAGCAATATGAATTGAAGGAAGATAGTGAAAAACCATAAAAACGTTCGTAGTAATCTATCTTGTACAAGACTGAATCTTTAATCAAACAGATCCGATGATATATCACCCAGAGCATTATGAGTCTTCCATTTTCGCTGCTCTGGGTTCCTCCGACCACATTTTTATTAATTATCTCACACACAGGAGTTCTACACCCCGAAGGTTGTATAACTTATGCCACCTTGTAATATTTGACACTATAATTCCGCTGATTAGGATTGGTTACGCCAGCGATCCTTCCGAAACATTTTCACAAATCTCGGTTGCAATCTAATTAGGTGCAGGAATCTTTATACCACATTCTATTGACTTCATAACCTTCAAACAATAAACCTTGGTTTTCAAAATCCTGTGATTACGAGAAAGTAGTTTCTTTCTTTGACTTTTTTGAAATAATCATAAGCGTGTAGAAACTGCCACAACTCAACAAAATTTGCACTATCATATTTGCAATCCAAGCACAAAATGCCAACGTTGGGTAAGTTTTCTTTTTAATGGGAGAACAGTGAACTAAGTATAGACACATATTGTCTACACCTTCTGTTAAGGCTTTACTCTTACACAGTATAATTTCAAGAACACATCGTATAAAGAATTTCGTAAAATGGTTATAAAAGACCAACAGTTGCTAAAAGCAATATCAAGTAATAAAAAGTACGAAATTGTTTAACCGAATAAATTAATTAATATACTTAAGTAACCAATAATTTACTCATTTTGTTAAGGTTTGATTATTTTATTTTTTGTTACCAGAATGATTAGTAAATATATATATTTTTTTTACTTATATTTTCCTCTTTCAATTTCAAGAAATCCTGACAATTACAGTTTTTCCAAAATTCCGGTCATGTCAGTAAAATTCCTGTTGTCTGGTAACCCTATATTTATTTAAATAATATTCTAGGATAGTTTAAACTGATTATAATTAGGTTCATTTTATAGGCAAAAGATAAAAAGAGAAACTCTAAAATCCTCAGCCTTTAAACTAAGTTAAAAATATATAATACAGATAAAACTAAAAATTCATGCTATCATACTTATTTTTTTGTAGAAGTATTTTTTTAAGAAAAAAATTCAATTAAAAAGACGGGAAAAGCAAGACATATAAGTAGCACAATTCCTTGTCTACACATTTCAAATGCGAATAAATTTTTGGAAAATTTCCTTTGGCTGATAGTAACCCTAGATATTTAAGTTTTCTTAGAATAACTTTTTCTTTCTTTTTCTTTATGTATATATATTGGTCTAACATTTTATAAGATTTCCCATCCCTCTATTGAAATAACATAAAGAATCGTATTGCTTTATATTTACATTACTGTAAATTTCTTTTTCAATGTTTTCTTCTCTTTGACATTTATAATTATATAGAAAAAGGAAAGATTCTTTAAATGAATTATTCCTTCCCTGCTTCTTGTTCTTTTCGATTACATGGCAGAATAAGCACAGCTTTAGCGACCTCTTCTCGAGCTTTAACTGCTCAAAGTCATAAATTATTTTTCATGTCAAGACAATAATAACTGTCCTTCGCCTTTTATCGAATAAAAGGCCGTCCATTTGCCGTAATTATACAGCACCGTACAAATTACACGTTGGAAGGAACATTAGCCACTGCCTCAAACGGTGTAGGTCAATCACTAATATTGTGGTGACGCCATTCTAATGATGGGGAGAAATTTTAAAATTATAGGTGAAAAAATAAAAGTAAAACAATGGTAGAGTTACCAGATTCCTGTCGACAAAAAAAAAGCACAAAAACGTCTAATGTCTGAAGCCGGTCTAAACCAACAAATAACTAAAAAAAAATATCATGCCTTTTGTATTAGAGTAATGTCTTCAGTAATCTTTTTTATCTCTGATATAAGAATATTGTGCAAGCTTTGCTTGCCAATAGCTTTGCTCAGCTTCGGCTTGAGATGAGCAGCGGGACGATGTAGGACGTAGTAGGTATTTGTTCGTAGTAAATGAGTAACAATTATCGTGGTTAATAACGTACTGATTTATTCTAAGATTTACATTCCATTTATACAACTATCAATTAAACAATGCGTGCGATCTGAATGATGCAAAATAGTAAAATTTAATAACATTATATTATGTATAGTCATCAGAACGTGCAAGGTTCAACTGACGTGACTGTAAGAAGGTCAGTGTAGACACTGTACATACCATCTAAGTAAATATTAAATATGCATAGAATTGTCTTATTAAATTATAGAAATTTTATGTGTAATTGTGAGAATTATACATTCTGCGGCCTGTCTCCGATGGATGAAGTGAGAGATCTTAACTCAAATTCCTCGTTTTGAGTGGTCCTGTGATCTGGTTTCCTGTTGCGTTTCTTCTGTTGATGCTGTGCTACAATGATTTTGGCTGTATACCATCCTGCAATTATAAGAATGGCTATGATAATTGTAGTGATGCTGCTAATTGCTATGGAATGATGGTGAATGTTTCGCCAAAGAATGTTCTGTAGTTGCTCTTGTTGGTGTTCTTGATCGTTTATCAATTCATGAAGGCTGTCTGTCAGTTCGAACACTGGCTCGGTTGGTAAAATGTCTAGTTGTTTCTGGTGGATCGCATTGCCTAATAAGTTTGGGACCGCTTTGGAATAACTATTTAACACTGGAACGGTGGTGCTTCGTTTAGGCGTGAGTATGTTTTGTTTTCTTTGAATTATACACTCTTGAGATATTTGAATTATCCCTGTTGCGTTTATTGCAACATCTTCCCGCGCACCATTGCAGATTACAAATATTACCGTTGGAGAGCTGGATATGAACATCCAAGTATTGGCTGCGCACAGCTGTTTCCATAGTATGCCTTTTATGCTGCTTTTTTCAATGGCGCAATGTCTTGGAGCGGCTCGTTCATATATTTCATCTATAATACATGAAGGATTTGTTTCTATGTTTCTGACTGAACTTGGTGAACAGATAAACTGATGTGGATGTGGTATGGTTTAATGCATTGTTGTAAGTCGTTTACATGAAGTTGGAAGTACAGTTGCGTGTCGTAGTCGACGGCTATGTAGTCATTAGTGACGTGGAGGTTCCAATACGATCCGTTTTCGATTTTCACCGGAACTGGCGTTGCTTTTAGAAGTCCAAACTTGGCAACATCTGCTATTGGAAAGTACCCATACACTTGGAGACTTGTCTTATTAGCTGTCTGCTTCGTGGATAACATTGTCGGTACAATCCTTAAGTTATTCGGAAATTTTTTATTTGTTTCTTTAATGATATTGTTGATATTTTTCCATGTGAAGCTTATAGCGAGATTTGGACTTTCCTTGGCTTAGTTCCGTTTCAATTTGGTTTAGGTCGGTTTGTAGTTGTTGCAGCCTGAAGTTTTGTTTTTTCAGACGGTGTTCTTGTTCTTTTTCCGCCAAGGGATCGGCGGAACTTGCTGAAGGTGTTTCTGCTTTTGGACAGGTTTTTAGGTAGTTTAGTACTTCTTCGTATTTTTCTTTTAATTGGTTGTCATATTTTTTGGTAAAATATGCATGTTCGGTGAGGTTTAGGTTTTTTATTTCCTTGTCGTTTTTCTGGATACTTTTTCATATTTTTTCTAAGGTGGCGATGCGGTCTTTTATATATGTTTCAGTTTTTCTCAAAGAAGAGTCCTTCTTGCTATTGCTGATAAGCTGGATTATTTGTTTTCCTAGTTCTTCTTGTTCTTGAACAAGCTCATTCATTTTGCTTTCCGCAGACATGATGAATTTTTGAACAGACGGGACGGGATATTTTGTTGGTTTATTTGTTTTTTGTTTACTTTCGGCTAGTTTGCAAGTAGTGTCTGTTTGTGTTGTATGTTAAGCTGAGTTCAATAATATATGCCCGCCAGCGTGAACTTGGCACAGGAATACCTTATTAAACCCTTAAAGTATTTTCCTCGCCAGCGTTAACTGGTCACGGGGAAAAGCCTTTGCTTGTGTGTGATACTCAATCGTGGAAACGATAATATATGCCCGCCAGCGTGAACTGGCACAGGTATATCTTATTTATTCCTTTTAGTATTCCCCTCGCCAGCGGTAACTGGGCAACAAGGAAAATACCAATTATTAAGTAACGTGTATATTTGTGTGTGTGAGTGAAGCTAACGGCACTTTGCTTTTTCCCACCACTTAGTTTTTTCGAGTGCTTCTTCACGTTACCCTACTCAGTTCAGGCAACGACACCCTAAAACAGGTTTTGGTGGTAAGCTATTCGCCGAAAAGCTCTTTAAATCTTGCTTCTAGCCTGGTTACGAATTCAAACGGTTTTTTATCTATGGCGTGACTGGCAAACCTGAATTGTGCGTTTTGATGTCAACTCCGTCTAAAGAAGCTATAACGATTTCTTCTAATTTTTCTTGACGTTTCTTAGCTCTTTGGTTTCTGTTCAGCTTTTTTCTTGCCATGTACGACAGACTTCCTGACAACTGTGATTATATGGTTGGTTTTGGTTGCTTGTAGATGGACGGACGATAAAGTTGATGGACGGATACACGGTTGTGTATATTGGACGGATGTTCTTCGGTTGAAGAACGGCTTTAAGGCTCGAAGGACCAATGTGCAAGCTTTGCTTGCCAATAGCTTTGCTCAGCTTCGGCTTGAGATGAGCAGCGGGACGATGTAGGACGTAGTAGGTATTTGTTCGTAGTAAATGAGTAACAATTATCGTGGTTAATAACGTACTGATTTATTCTAAGATTTACATTCCATTTATACAACTATCAATTAAACAATGCGTGCGATCTCAATGATGCAAAATAGTAAAATTTAATAACATTATATTATGTATAGTCATCAGAACGTGCAAGGTTCAACTGACGTGACTGTAAGAAGGTCAGTGTAGACACTGTACATACCATCTAAGTAAATATTAAATATGCATAGAATTGTCTTATTAAATTATAGAAATTTTATGTGTAATTGTGAGAATTATACATTCTGCGGCCTGTCTCCGATGGATGAAGTGAGAGATCTTAACTCAAATTCCTCGTTTTGAGTGGTCCTGTGATCTGGTTTCCTGTTGCGTTTCTTCTGTTGATGCTGTGCTACAATGATTTTGGCTGTATACCATCCTGCAATTATAAGAATGGCTATGATAATTGTAGTGATGCTGCTAATTGCTATGGAATGATGGTGAATGTTTCGCCAAAGAATGTTCTGTAGTTGCTCTTGTTGGTGTTCTTGATCGTTTATCAATTCATGAAGGCTGTCTGTCAGTTCGAACACTGGCTCGGTTGGTAAAATGTCTAGTTGTTTCTGGTGGATCGCATTGCCTAATAAGTTTGGGACCGCTTTGGAATAACTATTTAACACTGGAACGGTGGTGCTTCGTTTAGGCGTGAGTATGTTTTGTTTTCTTTGAATTATACACTCTTGAGATATTTGAATTATCCCTGTTGCGTTTATTGCAACATCTTCCCGCGCACCATTGCAGATTACAGATATTACCGTTGGAGAGCTGGATATGAACATCCAAGTATTGGCTGCGCACAGCTGTTTCCATAGTATGCCTTTTATGCTGCTTTTTTCAATGGCGCAATGTCTTGGAGCGGCTCGTTCATATATTTCATCTATAATACATGAAGGATTTGTTTCTATGTTTCTGACTGAACTTGGTGAACAGATAAACTGATGTGGATCATTGGGGTATGGTTTAATGCATTGTTGTAAGTCGTTTTCATGAAGTTGGAAGTACAGTTGCGTGTCGTAGTCGACGGCTATGTAGTCATTAGTGACGTGGAGGTTCCAATACGATCCGTTTTCGATTTTCACCGGAACTGGCGTTGCTTTTAGAAGTCCAAACTTGGCAACATCTGCTATTGGAAAGTACCCATACACTTGGAGACTTGTCTTATTAGCTGTCTGCTTCGTGGATAACATTGTCGGTACAATCCTTAAGTTATTCGGAAATTTTTTATTTGTTTCTTTAATGATATTGTTGATATTTTTCCATGTGAACCTTATAGCGAGATTTGGACTTTCCTTGGCTTAGTTCCGTTTCAATTTGGTTTAGGTCGGTTTGTAGTTGTTGCAGCCTGAAGTTTTGTTTTTTCAGACGGTGTTCTTGTTCTTTTTCCGCCAAGGGATCGGCGGAACTTGCTGAAGGTGTTTCTGCTTTTGGACAGGTTTTTAGGTAGTTTAGTACTTCTTCGTATTTTTCTTTTAATTGGTTGTCATATTTTTTGGTAAAATATGCATGTTCGGTGAGGTTTAGGTTTTTTATTTCCTTGTCGTTTTTCTGGATACTTTTTCATATTTTTTCTAAGGTGGCGATGCGGTCTTTTATATATGTTTCAGTTTTTCTCAAAGAAGAGTCCTTCTTGCTATTGCTGATAAGCTGGATTATTTGTTTTCCTAGTTCTTCTTGTTCTTGAACAAGCTCATTCATTTTGCTTTCCGCAGACATGATGAATTTTTGAACAGACGGGACGGGATATTTTGTTGGTTTATTTGTTTTTTGTTTACTTTCGGCTAGTTTGCAAGTAGTGTCTGTTTGTGTTGTATGTTAAGCTGAGTTCAATAATATATGCCCGCCAGCGTGAACTTGGCACAGGAATACCTTATTAAACCCTTAAAGTATTTTCCTCGCCAGCGTTAACTGGTCACGGGGAAAAGCCTTTGCTTGTGTGTGATACTCAATCGTGGAAACGATAATATATGCCCGCCAGCGTGAACTGGCACAGGTATATCTTATTTATTCCTTTTAGTATTCCCCTCGCCAGCGGTAACTGGGCAACAAGGAAAATACCAATTATTAAGTAACGTGTATATTTGTGTGTGTGAGTGAAGCTAACGGCACTTTGCTTTTTCCCACCACTTAGTTTTTTCGAGTGCTTCTTCACGTTACCCTACTCAGTTCAGGCAACGACACCCTAAAACAGGTTTTGGTGGTAAGCTATTCGCCGAAAAGCTCTTTAAATCTTGCTTCTAGCCTGGTTACGAATTCAAACGGTTTTTTATCTATGGCGTGACTGGCAAACCTGAATTGTGCGTTTTGATGTCAACTCCGTCTAAAGAAGCTATAACGATTTCTTCTAATTTTTCTTGACGTTTCTTAGCTCTTTGGTTTCTGTTCAGCTTTTTTCTTGCCATGTACGACAGACTTCCTGACAACTGTGATTATATGGTTGGTTTTGGTTGCTTGTAGATGGACGGACGATAAAGTTGATGGACGGATACACGGTTGTGTATATTGGACGGATGTTCTTCGGTTGAAGAACGGCTTTAAGGCTCGAAGGACCAATGTGCAAGCTTTGCTTGCCAATAGCTTTGCTCAGCTTCGGCTTGAGATGAGCAGCGGGACGATGTAGGACGTAGTAGGTATTTGTTCGTAGTAAATGAGTAACAATTATCGTGGTTAATAACGTACTGATTTATTCTATGATTTACATTCCATTTATACAACTATCAATTAAACAATGCGTGCGATCTCGATGATGCAAAATAGTAAAATTTAATAACATTATATTATGTATAGTCATCAGAACGTGCAAGGTTCAACTGACGTGACTGTAAGAAGGTCAGTGTAGACACTGTACATACCATCTAAGTAAATATTAAATATGCATAGAATTGTCTTATTAAATTATAGAAATTTTATGTGTAATTGTGAAAATTATACAATATATTTTTATATAATATGATGTGTAGGTTAGGATAGGTTGCTCAACAAGAAGACAATTCAGTTAAATTGCAAAATATATACCGAACGCCCGGACAGATGTTTAAAAAGATCACGTCTGACAACCCTAGCAAATCTGTTTAAATATTGCAAGTTAAAAAAAGTGTAAAAATAAAACAAGAAAAGAAATTTTGAAAAATTTGGCCATATGACCAGCAGAAAAATAATTGTTATCAGCTAATCTTAAATTCCAATAGTTCTAAAATTAAAAAACAAAAGAAATACCCCTAAATTTAATAAAAATCTTCTCATTATATCAACAAAAAAAATCACCTTATATAAAAATAATGGGAAATAATCAACCAAAATAATGTAAGAATTGATTAGACTGCAGAAAAAGAATGCAATTAAAACTGGCGAAAAAAATCAACTTCTGTTACCAACTATTCCGGATAATGAAATAATGGCCAATCAAGCAAAACGAAAAAAAATTAGCTTTTCAGCGCATCCTTTTAAAGCGCTGACTAATTCCGCTATCCTATGTTAAACGCCAATTGTAGATTTGGTCTATTTTACTTTTTATGTAAAATCGTTTTCTTGACTGTATCTTCTTGTTATTCACTTTTAAGGCAATAAATGAAGGAAATATGTTGGATAAGTTTTTAGAGGGTGATTATAGTATTCGCCTGGCACTAGCCATTCAAGTTAAAACAATTATTATAGACATTTCAAGAAACGACTTGGTGGATATTTGCAACGTTATATATAAACCCCCTTATATACATCCATATCACCCTTAGTAATATGTATGTACATTTTTGGGGAGTTGATTTATTTTTATCAGTAGTCATTACATAAAGGTTTGTTTAAGAACAAAATACTTTTTTGCCTTTCAAAGATAATTTTATATAGAGGAATAATAGACCTATTATAATAGTATATTAAAACACTGGTTTCATAAGCAGTGATTTTATAGAACGAGTCCTAGATTAGAAAACGAGCAGGGCGAGTGAAATTAAATAAAAATTAAATTAAAAATTAAAATTAATTAAAAGAGTATTTTGTCCTATTTTTTTCTATTTTGTGCACTATATTTAAAAAAAAAGTACTGTCTTTTAAAACGATTATTTGCTGTTGAACATTTTCAAATTGGTAATGCATTCCTAAAGTGACACTTTTCTAATTCAAAATTCTGACCGACTTCAAAATCGAGATGATTATGACTGAACATTGCCAAATTTATTTTTCAGAAATGTGCCCAGGCAACCCCCTAAAGGAATATGTTTTTTGTGTGAATGACTTTTATGATATAATTACTTTTTTCATATCAGAAATTTAATGTATTTTGTTATTAGAGGCTTATTAACCATTTGAAGGAGAAACTAGCACCTCAAGATGTCGAAGTCATGTTGACCCCTTTAATGAAAGAGTTCATTTGACATTATAGGTTGTGTGGGATTTGTCGATGGAAGCCATATCCAAATCCATCCATATCCAAAATAATAGTATAGCATTGCAAGGAATATGTGATGAGACGTTAAAGTTTATTAATATTTATTTGGGTCATACAAGACGTGCACAAGAAGCCCATGTGTTTGAAAGCAAGATATGTAGAAAGTTAGGCAACCTAATTCAAAATGAGAATCATATTTTAAGAGACTCAGCACACCATCTTCTCTATCTTGTAGGCTTTTAACATTCTTTCTCTCTCGTGCTAATATCTTAAACTAATTAATGAAATCTATCAAATCATCTTTTTCTTATAGGAGAAGTCGCTGTATGAACTGATTTTATATTAGAATGTTCAATGGTCTTTGGAGTAGTGGACTTCTCAGCTTCCATAATTATACCAGGAGTAGGATCTGTTAGAGTACATATCAATAGTGCTGCTAGTGATATTAGATTTGAGGCAGTGTTTTCAGTCCTTGTCTAGATACTGTACTGAATGTTCAGGAGTCAGTTTCCTCAATCTCTGGATTTACATTACGATCTCTCAGAAATATTTTGTCAAAGGAGTTCAAGGGACTACTCCTCTTCCAGATTTCCTTTTTTATTTAAAAGTCTTAATTAAGTAGCTTTCAATTTCCGAATTTTTTTGTCCCATACCTTATCCGAAATTTCTACTTGGTTTCCAATATCTCACCCTACATCTTTTTCTTTACTTTGGAATTCCGGAACATATCTTTTTGCTCGACATACATAGAAGGAAATAACTGAATGGGTCCAAATTGAATAATTATTATAGGTGCTACGGACAATACCGTTGGTTGTAACAGTGGAAAGGACTTGGTAAGTGATAACACTAGAAAATCATCTGATACTTCTGTATTCACTTCTTGATCAACGGACTCATATTTTACATCTTGCATATTAAAAACCTCGCGGTTTTTGGGTGTGTTAGGAACGCATCCACCTTACTAACTGCAATTAAAGAGAACCTAGATATATTGGCTCAACGACTAGTTACTTCATCACACATTGTTTTTCAAAAGAATTGGTATGTGAAAATAAATCTTCTATTATTAAAAATAAACAGTAATCATGATAAAATCATCATTCTAAATGAACTGATACAACTTTCTTGGTCTAAGATATTTATATTTTACGGATTGAAATAACAATCAATATGGAACTAGCCGTAAATATTATCACACGAGACATCAGCAGAGGCTGATACCACGGCCATTAGGATTTTTGTATTCTTTTTTTTTTAACAGTTATCACAAATATTGTTGGATGCAGGCTCAAATTACGTTTAATTGAAGACACTACCAATTGATGTGGCGAGTTTATAAAAGTGCCTAATTTGACTATCTATTTAAAGTATAATTGATATTTAGTATAACTTTATTTGTGATCGTTCCACTTTTGGAAATACACTAACTTAGAATTTTAGTTGTTAAAATTTGCTTGAAAATACAATAAGAGTTGTGTCCAAAATTTTACGTATAATTGAAAAGTACCTACAAGAAAAAGTAGGGTATCTTATTTATATACAGAAAGTGTCGAAGATTTATTGTTATATTATTTAAACTTGGTTTTCAATAATGGTTTATTAAACAATTAATTTTAGAAAAGGCCAAAAAGTTCACGGTACCAAAACTGTTCTTACTTCTTCGTATACATCGGCGATCGCTCAATGGTAGATTACTTAACATAAAATAAGACAAACATGTTATCTATACATAGGTCCGAAACAGCTTCATTTTCAAGATGCATGGTGTTAATTGTTTTAATTTGGTTTTTCACTGTATATTCAAGCCCGAATAATTGATTGGAATGAAACTTGATGAAGTAGGAACATGTACAGATATACATTTTTTTTATAATATATTCTTATCAATATTACCGACCGTGGCCAGTGGCTCGCGAGCAAGATTATGCAGTTTTTCACCATTATTCGTCCATAACTTTTTTCTGTTAGCATCTGACAATGATATTTGGCTCATATTCTCTAATCAATTTTCTACAAAAAGTATTTCTTTGTTCAAGTCATTAAATGCAACAATGTACCAGTTATTTTAATATAAAATAATTTATTTTGTTCTAAAAAGAGAATATTAAAAAAAAAAACAAACCTAATTATTACAAATGTCAAAAATAATGAAACTTGACATGATTAACCACAGAAATGTCCTGATTGTTTACCCTTCTAGTGCACTTTTTAATAATTGAGTGGATTTTATTAATATTCGGACAGAGTAAAGCCCGCTACTCACTATTCATCTATTCGATCATTCGTCCGCAAACATTATATTCGGTAATTCGTATGAATGAACAAATTGGCGAATCAACTAATTGTCGAATATTTCATCAATTTTTATTTAAATCGTTTGCATGGATTTCATTTATTCGATGTTCGAAAATACACAAAATACAAAAGTTTAGATTCGGACCATTGACATAATAGGTTATATAGACTGGCCCCCTTAAATATGCACAATGGGTGAGAGAGACGGAGATAATAAAGGCAGAAATCCCACTAGTTATAAGATAGATAAATTTCTGCCTTTCTCCATATCTTTTGAAACTAAAGGGATCTCTCGCACTGCGTTGGAGACAATAGAGCGACGCAAAGTCCAATCGATTATCTCATAATGTCTATGATTTATCGACTTTAACTAAAAGTTTATTTTTTGTGTAAAATTAATCAGAGAATAAGTGGTATATATCATGAAGGCAAACATTTTAATACCAAGAAAATTATAGCCGTATAATTACTTGTGAAAAAATTCTCATTTGTTCGCCATTGGTTGGTAGTAATCACAAGAATGTTTTATAAAATAGTATATTATCTAATGAGCAAGTAATGATATCGTTAGTCAGGAAGATGACACGAGCCGCAGACGAGTGTCGTAATGATCTGAGAGAGTAAAAACCATTACTTGTGAGTAAAATACTATACTTCTACAACTATAACACAATTTAAATAAAACAGGTTTATTATATAGTTATATAGTATATAGTTTCTCTTGTGTGTTTCGGTCAATTTATATTCAATATTTTTTGTTTATTTGACGTTTCTTTTGATTGACCAAAACCATCTTCAGAAATTCACATATTTTTTTATAGTTTCCTACTAAACCTAACCTTCCGACTTTCCACGAGCACGAATTCTATGATAAATTTCAATATTAACATTTTCTTTAATAGAAAGCGTATTCTTTAACATCGAGTAATGTGCCCATAATAAGGAAGATTTATACTTTTCTGACAATTCTCCAAAATAGGCCAGAAGGACAATTTCCGAAAATGAATTAACATTTTTTTGACTTCCCAGCTCTATAAATAGTTTATACACAAGTTCATACTTTTTCCCTCAAATTTCTGGTAATAATTCGATCGAAGTGGTTGTGGCTGCTTCAATAATATTTGGCGGTGTACTTACTATCAATCTCATTTTGAACTCATTTTAAGGGAATTAAACTAACTCTTAAAAAAGAAATTGACGCAAAACAATTTATTTTTAATATAAATATGCTTGCAAATAAAATTATGGGGTCGCCTGACGTGGCGGTTATGCTCTTTTGTTTTTTCGTGACATTCGCGATGAACTGTTTCAACCTAGAATAAGATACTGTATTGGTTACAGTCATACCAGTGAGTAATGATTTCAATACTCACGGGCATGATTTCTATTATCAACGGCATAGGTAATCAATAACAGTATCTAACTAAAATCGCCCTTGTAATAAAGAAATTATTATATAGTTGTAGAAAAACTTATTTCTGTACATTATAAATATGAAATTTCCTCATAAATAAAACAAGTCAAACCACTGCGTATGGCTACTCCTTGCTAGAATTAATAAAAGTTTTAAATTATAGGCGAGATAACTCTTTTTCTACAGGATTACGTGGTGTAGATAGAGTGGTTTGTCTACTGCACAGAGAATTTAAAAACCACGTTTGTCTTATTATTTCATATGCTGCAATAAAAAGCTATAATTTTATAGGAACTGATGGAGAATTTCAGACAACATATATATATATATATATATATATATATATATATATATATATATATATATATATATATATATATATATATATATATATATATATATATATATATATATATATATATATATATATATATATATATATATATATATATATATATATATATATATATATATATATATATATATATATATTTAGGACAAATTATAGTATGTTAAAAAATATCGTTATTGCCAATATTCTTTACATGCAGGGATTGGCGTTCTAATCCAGATTAAATAATCGCGTTTAGACCATCACGTTTAGGATCGTATCCATCGTTACTACTGAAACGTGGTTTTGCTAATCTGATAATAGATAACGCAGCGTTGCAAAATCTAAGGAGATTTTTATTTTGGCACTGACGTTATTTTAACGTCTCTTTGACAATTTATTTTTGTTTTTTCTGTTCTCATTACGGTATTCCCGTTCCGTTAGAATTGACCGTTAGATTTATTTTTCAAACTAAAAATAAACAACATTACATTGGTAAGGTTTTCGGTTCAATGTATTATCATCTACCCCTACCAACAAGCAACTCTTATCTAGTGTGATATCAAATAATTTCCTCTGGTGTTGACATCTTTACGAATATTGGCCTAAAATCCTCAATTGCAACAAAAGACTTGAAATATCCTGGAAATAGTGGGCTCATAAGTTCCACTAAAGTCACTTACTGCTATCTGATGTTCTGAGCTGGTATACAATTGCAAAGCACTTAATAACTGATTAATTGGAGATACATTATGGTTCCTGAAAAATATAAAATCTGTTGTAGACTTATACGGATACTAATTAGTAAAATTATTTGTTAATATAAAATGGAAATCGGAAATGATTGTGCTTTTAAATCTATATCTCAAATACTTTTACTGAATGGATGAGCTGAGAATATGAATTAACTATTTTTTCATTTATTAACGAGCCATTCCTATTTTTGTAACCACAAAAGTGTTAACCTCGAGCTAATACTAACAAAATAAAATTAATAGTAAATTAAGCAAATTAAGAATATGATAACTATATAGAATTTTAAATCATTAGCAAAACGCAAAACAGAGGAATATAGAATTGTAGTGCCTACATCGTTGATATATTAAACGCTAGAAGTATTTTTCAAACATAACATAAAAAATAAAATAGAACTTTAAAAATAATTGTCAAATGCTAGATTTTATTTAATTATTTCGAGGTAGGAAGAACAGTTTGTTTTGTGAGCTTGAATCCCGAGTTATCTATATCATCAAAATGGTTGTTCTTTCATATCGCCATCTAGGAATCCCATATTCTATTATATCAAAAATGTTGCCATCGTTTTCAATAAAAAGTTCATCTTCAATCTCTATTATCAGCAGTACAAATATTTTTTTTCATTCCAGAAATCACAAACAGGGCCACAAATGAAATAAAAATAAAAAAAAACAAATTCAGGTTACGCACTGATTGACAGAACTTCCCTGAAAATGAAAACGAAAAAAACAGAATTAAAAAGATAAATTTCTAATTTTGGAGATTTAAGATAAACTACGATTAAAGCCGTCTTTATGATCGGTAAATAACAATTTTCTCAGTAATCCATTAAAGCATTAATCGTGATTAAATCCCCACGGTGCATTTGGGCATTAATTATTTACTGAATCCAAAATATGTTTCTAATATAAGACAATTTTCAAATGAGTTTCTCTGTAAAACGTTGTCTCCTAACGGATTAAATCAAGAGTACTTTTCTTTTTAGAAAACATTAGACCTTTTTAATTTGGAATTTTAAATTAGAAAAAATCTACGCAGAAAAAGTATATTAGAAATATATAGAAATGATTTAAATAAAAACAGAAAAACATGCAATAAATGATGAGCAAGACGTAAACATTTTAAGCCAAAATTATTATTTATTATTATTTAGCACATGCATAGTAGCAAAATGTACATAGATATTAAAATATTTATAATTAAATAATTTTTGAAAAATCTGGTGAAAGGGGAGAAAAATTAAGAAAATATCATAGTTTCATTCCACCGAAACAGCCTATATAATATTTATGATTTAACAAAACAAAACCAAAAATATTTACATATACAAGTGTGTAAGAGTATAATTCAATTTAAAATGCTGTTCCTATTAGAAGTTCAAGCAACCTATGGTCTTTTATGTGCTAATATACCCAGAGAGATATCAACAACTCACACGAAACAGAAAAACAGCACAGTTGTCCTATTCAGAAGCAAACATACCGACATCACGCTAACTTTTTAAACCTTTAATATATCTTATATGGATTACACAGGTATGTACCTAGAAAATAAATTTCACAATATTAATAATAATACCAAGACCAAAATTTTAAATTTATACATTATTGAAACAATAAAAAATACAAATCTGTTAAGCAATCTACTTCAAAATAAGAAAGCAAAATTAATTATTTCAGAAAATATTTGCCTTAAATTAATAGAACTAGAAACTATAAAATACGAGGAAAAATTCTATTAAACAGGAAAATCAGAAAAAAAATAGGTCCAAATCATAATCTTTTCTGAAAAAATAACATTAAAGTCAAAACGTTTTCTTAACAATGTCGTAGAAGTTATTGCTTTGGGCGATTCTCATTACCGATTAACAACGAAAAAAAATTACCAATAACAAAATATATTTCTTGCGTAGAATCAGCCATTCATGATCAACCACCCAGTGAAATAAAAGATAATTAAAGGTCAGATGTAGCAAATGCAGTTACTAATCATATATTATAATATAAAACAAACAAAAACCAATAAATTGCAAAATAAAAACAAATAAATAAAACTAGACAACTTATTAAATACAAAAGTAACAAACAGTAATAACAGACACTGATCACTGATTATGATATAAAAATAATTCAGCTCCTTAAGGACACAAATCTATATAAAAAATTGAAAATTGATTCAATTAATATTTTTAAAAATAAAAGTAATTCACTTATTAAAAAACTAAAAAGCATAAATATAATAATTAATACACAAGCTAAAAATCAAACTATTCATAATTCATGTTGCACAAAAAATATATGGACTATCCAAATTAAGTAAACCAAACATTTAATAAGACCAATAGTGTTTTGTGTTCAATCGCCTTTTTATAGCCTTTTGAAATGTCTATTAAATGTTTATCTAACATAACAGGAAGAAACGGTTACTATATAGAGGAATCTTTCACTTTCATATTATAAAGTTTCTTATCTTTATATGTTACTTCTTTATATACGAATATATCTAATAAACTCACAGCGACAGCAATTAAAGAGAAATTAAATGAGCTAAAATATTTTAGAACTTTAAATAATTATATACTTCTAATATAAAAACTAGTTTCACCAGCAGCTATGCTACGGGCTTATCAATTTTTCCACAGTTGCACAAGGAGTTTTTAGAAGAAAGGGTTCTTAGAAGGTACACAGATGTTGATAGATGCAGTTCTAGATAATAAAATCGATAATTTACTACATGCCTTCAATAGCTTCCACCTAAAACTTCAATTTACTTCTGAAGTAGAAAAAAATAATAAATTATTTTTTCTAAAACTTCAACTCAACAAATTGAAAATAATTTAAAAACAAAATGTTTTACAAAAGAAACTTTATAAGGACGTCACCTTAACTTTAACTCTCATTACCCTAATAATCAAAAAAGAAGTTTTGTAGTCTGTCCATCTTATCGAGTCATAGTCCTAACATCACCAGGATATCGTCCGGAAACCCTCCTAAAATTCTGCTAAAATGTTATTGAAAGGTTATAATCTAATCATTTACCTGAAAAAATTGTTAAAAATGAAAATATACTTATAAATTTTATAATAAAGCTTATCAAAACAATCGTATAAAACAAGATGACACAGCAAAAAAATATGTTGCAATTCTTTAAGCAAACCGATAGATTAAGATAAATTATATTTTAGACCAGAGCACAGTATAATAGTATGTCACAAAACACACAATTTAATTTGTTCTTTATTTGATGCTTATCTGGAGCATCATTATTAAAAATGTTTATTCCCGGATTCACTGAAAAGGTGAAGATCTAATTGTCCTGACAATTAACACTGTTGTTTCACCAATTACGTTATTACTTATATCACTATCACCATGACATTATTTTATAGCACGAGCCCTACGTTAGAAAACCAGTCTCAGGCCAGATTTCTAAAAGGTGAGTCAGATTAAAAATGTCTTTATGAAACAAGTATACTTTATACTATTTTTTTCTATTTTGTGCACTATATTTTAAAAAAGTTCTATACTGCCAATATTTTAGAAGAGTTTATGCGACAATCCTAGCTAATACCTACTTGAACAGAAATGTGTATGCTTTAGATTCTTTGGAAAACAAAATGGATATTTTGAGCAAAATTGTTATTATCCTCAGAAATCATACCGCATATGTAATCACGTATCAAGAGAGTATATCTTTAAATAAAAGAAATGTAAAAAACAGTTTTTGAAAAAGTTTTTATTTGTAGGCTATTGAACTAAATATTAAAAAGATAATTAAACTTACATAAACACAGAACTTTTAAAAATTTGAATATTTTCTTCACGCCTCAAGCTTTTATGTAAGCTTAGTTATTTTTTACTTTTCAGTTCAGTAGTTTATAAACAAAAGCTTTTTAAAAAAATATTTTTTTACATTTATTTTATTTTGGATCGTGTATGTATGCCAAATCTCAGTCAACTAAGTACTATAACGGGAACTTTTTTGTCCTTTTTAGGCATGCTTATATAAAACATTCACGACTGAACAGCATGATATTATATTGTCATCAAGTTTATGTATATATACCTAATCTCAGTCAGTTTCGATAACGGGAACTGTTTTTACATTTATTTTGTTCTGTAATTTTAGCGTATTTTACGCCGTGTGAACTGCTTCAAAGTTACTTGCCCCTAACATACCAACAAGCTAAGTAACTAACATAAGTGAAATGAAATAAAAGCTTTTTAAAACATATTTACTGCTGCACATTTTCTAGCTGCTGACAATCTATTACAGAAGTGGCAATTACACGCGCATCCTTTTTGTTTTTCAATTTTGAGACATAAGCGCTTTCAAATTTGAGGTGGCCAAGCCAACTTTGTGGAGAGAAAAAAAGTAGTGTCGAAAAGAGTACGTTACTACTTTGCATATCGAAAATTGGAAAAGACTTGTTTTATAAGTCATGCAGGAGCCCTAGGTTAGGGCTCTTATGTTTCCTGAAATGAGTGTTTTATACTAATTTTTTTATTTTGTATTAAAAAAGAATTACCTTGAAAACACATATTTACTGTTGACCATTTTCAAGTTGGTGACAATGCATGCTCAAAGCAATTACATAAAAATCGTTTTTGTTTTCAGTTTTGATAAGTGAATGGTTTCAAATTCGAAGTGGCCATGACTTTTTAGAGAAAAAAAAGTAGGGTCGAAAAGAGGGCCAATACGACACTATTTTGCGTATCTAAAGGATGTCTTCAAAGTAGAAAAAATATATTACGGCACTGAGGCGACGTTAATATTCACATTTGTATGCGTATTAAAAATATCTTTTTATATTAAAGTAAAATTGAGCGTTGACATAAAACAAAAAAAAATATTTTCTCACGCGCTGTCGATCAAAACTTGTTTCGACACATTGTTAATTATCAGGTTATATTTTTACCAAGTTACCGCCAGTTTGGAGCCTTTTTATGACCGTTATTAGCAGCTTTGGACTGGGTATATAAATTATCGCCAATTTTGCCAAAAAGGGATACCAAATTATTGTTTTTGAGAAGATTGAAGGCTGACTTTTTTATTACATACTACGTATCGATTGATTGTTTTGAAATAACTACCAATTAAAATGGAATATGTGCTGTCTCCATAAAAGATATGGCAAAAAATTGTAATAATTGATAGATTAACATCTAATTATCAGAAATTATTAGAGAAAAGGGTAATAAGATATACAATTTTGGATTTTAAGGTTTCTGTCAAAATGAAAGTTTGATAAGAAATTATCCAAGACAGAAGGCAATCGGTAATAAGAATACGTACAAAATGAGTACATAAGCGTATTAATTTTTTCCTAACAAAATTATAAACCAAAACATTTTTCGCAAAATCGGTTGAAAATTTGCCATATAATTTGAGTAATTTGACTAGTACGGACCCATTTATCTTTTTCGGCTATTTTATACTTCCTGTATATGGTGTCACATTTTCATATGGTGTATGGGATATCTCGCGTAGGAGTAAAGATAGAAACATACAACTTTCGCTTTTGCTTGAACCTGTTCCAAAAAGTTAACCTCAGGTTATTCATTTCTTTTGCTGTAGACTTGGGGCCAAGGTTTGCCGAAAGATATTGACATAAATTAAGTCCTATTTCCCGAAATAGTCTTTTCTCAGGGTATTTATAAAACTTTAAATAATAAATTCTGAAATGTAGGAAGGTACTTAACTGACCTGTTCAGATAAAGCTCTGCTGCTTAATCGGCGTTTTCATTAAACAATATGAAGGATGTATTTATATAAAATTTCTCCAAATTTTCAAATTTTTGATGTGCCTTATTACCTTCATAACAAAAAATCAATACATACACAATATATCTAAGCCAAATAGAGTAAATAGTACAAAAAACTATAAAGAATATAGGGAAAATAACATAATAATAATTATACCGTGGCTACCCAAGAAGCCTATGTCTAAAAGTGGATAAATGCATTTTGCAGTGTAATTTATAAAAATTATTATATTATATTATACTTTTTCGAAGCTCTTGGTAAGATTAATATAAGAGAAAAATATACAGATGTCTTATTAAACAAAATGCAATATAATTAACTCAAAAAATTAGACACACAGAAAAACTCTAAATAAGTCCAGTGACTTATAACACTACGTATAACACTACTACGTATAACATCCACAAAAACAGTTTTTACTCATTTAATATATCCCGTAGTAACCGAGCTACAAGGGATGTCTGAGAATGGCAAATTTTCATATTCACCCTTTAGCTAAGAAATCAAGGGTCTAAAACCAATCTTTGGTATCTAGTTTCATCAAAAAGTAGCATGGTGATGCGAAGACCGCATCTTTACTTATAAACGAAATACTCCGTAAAACATATGTAAATGGGACACCCTATACATCACGTCTTATTAAACTTGGCCCGACCTCTATATTCAATAATAATGAAATTTTAAAAAAATATATAAAAAAAGTTATTCCTAAATTTTAAATTTTTGATTGATTGCAAAGAATGTCCTAAATTTAGTTAGGCCCCATACGTATTTATGTAAATGGTACAATCTATTTATTTTAACATTTTTAAATTCTTCATAAATATTATTAATTAAAATGCTTAATTGTGTAGGTATGAACTAATCGATATTTTTAATATTTTAAATTGGTACAGAAAGAAAAGGGTGAGACATGAGAGAAATAATAATTCTTTGTTTTAACTTTCAGAACTTCATTTAGAGATTCGTATCTCCTGGTACCTAAGCTGCAAAGTATCAGTGATAACTATCCGATGGTATCTTAAGGACTGTCTATTTTTTGTAAACTTATATACTTTCACTAGTTTTTCGGGAACAATTAATAGACAGTGTCACTATGAAAATCCGCATCGTAATTTTTTTAATAAAAGATTCAGGTTAAACTATATTTCGGCGTTAGAGATTGCTTTAAATTAAACCAAAAAATTAAAAATATTTAGAAAAATATGATCAAGCCATACTCATTATCTCTCAAAATTTACAGTATTTTCAAAAAATAGTAAACGTGACAATTTTTAACGGATTTAAAAAGATATACATATATTTAGAATAGTTACTTCTATTGCTTTTTTGGTATACAGTTTGATCCTATTTTTATAAGTACACCGCAGTATTTCAGACATTATTTACTATATTAATTTAAATTTCTGGTGCTAAAAAAGGGTCACATTTTTGAAAAAAATATTAGCGATTTTTTTATGGAAATGTTGAACTTAGATTTTTATCATCATCAAGAACACCTCTATACCAAATTTCAACAAAATATTTCATTGACTTTCGAAGATAGGAGCTTTCAGAAACTGCATTTTTTACATTTCTAAGGCAAAATTCTCGTAAACCATTGCCTTTGTCAAAAAATACTATTTTATATTTTTTATTATGTTTTACCATGTTTATTGAATTTGACTAAGAAAATTGCTCTTAGATATTAAATGATAATGTAATGATAAGACCTTATTATCAAACACAATATCAGAACCTTGAAGAATTCGGACGCTTCTTAAAGTACCTCTTAGAGCAATTTTTTTTCTAAATTCAATAGAGATAAGTGAAAATACACAAAAAATGAAAAACAGAATTTTGCCTTTAAAATATAAAGAAATGCATTTTTTTGAAAGTTGGTATCTCTACATTTAGAGGGGTTATGATACTGAATAACAATCTAAGATCAAATTACCATAAAAATAGTGCAAATATTTTTTTTAACAAGTCGGCACCTTTTTTCCTACCTAGGTTTGCACGACAGTAAGCGATCTTAAAGATGAGTGTGTCGAAACAATCAGATTTTAAATCCATACATAGCAACAAAATTTTAAACTAATCTGGTAACTAATTCCAAGGATACAAGGGTGTGCTTTTGAAAAACAGGGCAGACTGTATCCAAGCAACATTTTAAGCCATATTAACCAGCATATTCAAAAAATTAACTCCAATTTAGTAAAATGTACCCCTTTTTGTCGTTAAAAACGATCTAATTGTTATTAAAGTTAAAACTTATGTGTTTGAAGTTTCTATACTTTAAGGTCCATTTTAATGGTTTAAATCTCCAAATAATTACATACTAAAATGACTTTAACGACGAAAGATGTTTTAGGCAGAAAAGAAGACATTCTTACTTTAATCTAACCTAAAAAATTTCCTTCGAAGTCGAAGGCATTTTTAATAGACTTAAGTTCCAAGTTCTTACCTCAAATAATGTCTTCATGGTTAACGTTGAAATATGGGCGAAATATTAGATATTTTAGCCTTTTGAAATCCTTGTTGGACTGCTAGGCTTTTTTTATTAAGAAACAAGACCAATTTTAAACCATTTTAATAACCTCGAAGAAAACCTTCCTAGTTTTTCTGACCTGGAAGAAAAGCGAGCCAACTGTTGGTTGCTAACTAGTTAAAATAATTTCTCCAAAGAAAAATAATCCTGTTATGTCATTAAGCTCACAGAACGGAGTCCCTTCCAAATTACATCAACATTAAATTCTAATCTAAAATGCCAAAATATAAAAGTGAAACAAATAAACAAAATGTGATTAAACTATATAGATATTCTTCAGAGTATCATAAAAACATTAAAAAGCTGGCAAAAAGTAATGTCATAAATAATTTGAAAATTTCTTCAACATCAAATTATCCTCGAAATGATTTAGTTTAACCCGAGATCAAGACCCAATCAATAAATTATATGATGATTATCACATTAAGAATATTTGCATTTTTTGAATCTAAAACCTATTTCTAGTGCAAGTAAGCAAAATGTTATCATCAAAAAATAAAATATTTTAATTTATACAGTAAGAAAAAATTAATTAAAACAATCTTATTTAATCTTATGTTCAAAAAGTCCTCACTCATTCTCTAAACAAACATAAAATTCATACTCTGTGCAAATTTTTCTCCCTAACATGATGACGTTAGATTTTTAATCCGACGTTTCGTTCCTTCGTAATCATTATCAAATAACATTGATGATGGTTTTTTCTTCTGAAACATCGGATAAATGTAATGAGCGATATGTCGTTAGAAATGAAATTAGAGTTTTTCAGGGAACAAACATTTTTTTCTTTTATTTAAAAAAACAAAGTTGATGATGATTGCTAGGAAACGAAACATCAGATTGAAAATCCAATAACATGAACTTGTATAGCAAAAAAAGTAGCAATGGGAATGTAAAATTTGTATTGTCATCTTTTCAAATAGAGCCAGAAAAAAATTAAAACGAAATCGGGAAAATTCGGTTTTTCCCAAATATCTTCGGAAGTAATAGGATTTTTTTAGATTTCGAAAAATGACGCCGTAAGGTTGAGCAAGGCGCAACTTTTCTCTAATTTAATCATCCTTGCATCTTTTCTGGTTTACGAGATTCCTTTATGTAGTGTGCATTCTTATATAGGACACCGTGTATAATATATGCTGGCACATAGGTGACAGGTTCAAACCGTTCTCCGAGATGTTTTTAAAAACGGTCAAATACGGGAGACGTATGACGTCCCAGTTCAACAAAAAACAAAATATTTTCAAAACCTATTGAACCACATTAACAAGAAAAAAACGACTTAAAACTTATTGTGTTATTGAACTTGCTAGCGAGTATCTAGTAAACTCACAGTGTAAACATTACTTCTCAACCTAATAATATCTATTGACTTGTTCTAAAATCGAAAAAAATATTATCGATAATAGTGTTAGTAACATCGATAGATTACGAACATTGTAATTATTTAAACTTACCTTCCAGCTCAAATTGTATAAAAATGGACTTCGAGGTCGTTTTTGGCAGAAATTTTGACTTTAGTTCAACACAGATTTACCTTGAGGTTCACAACTATTAGGAAATGTAACTTCAAAGGCGAAAATGCCGAGGCCGCCATGTTTGTTGAAATTCTCATGAGAAGAAAAAATCGACCTTCATCATAATCAACTCATTACTCTGTTCTGATTTTTTTTTTTTCATTTCTCCAGTTATCTTATTGTCCATCATGCGACCCGGTTACTTGTTTGTTTATCTGATATTAATTATTCATTCTAAACAACTAACATTACTATTTGAAATTCTGTGTATGTGTGTGTATGTATGTATATATGTATTTATGTATGTGTGTATATATGTATATATATGTATGTGTGTATGTATGTATATGTATATATATACATATATAATATAATATAATATAATTTATTTTACATTATTTATATTGTTATTTTTTAATATTATAGATAATTTTGTTATTTTAGGTAAGTTTACTATTAATAATTTTTACTAGTAACATGGTTAAGTGTAAGAGTAGCCTTAGGCTAAACTTCGCCATTTACATCTATTTATCATCTTGTACTATACCACACCATTGTAAAAAATTATTTAAATAAAAGCCGTTAAGTAAGTAAGTAAGTAAGTATGTTTTTATTTTCTTTTTTTATGCAAATTACGGAAGGTACAAGGTGGAAAATTAATTAAGGACAAATATTTTGTACATGTACCGTTTCTAAAACTCTTGAACCGTAATCTGCGGAAAAATTAAATTTTCTTCCTAACCTAAAAATGTTCAAATTATACCTTTTTTTCAATAAAAAAGCAATATTTTGTAGGCGGGACTTATTTTTGAAGGTATCATATACACATTAAACGAAAAAATTTCAGGCGCAAGTAGCTTGCTACCAGGGGTGCGATTTTGGGAGATAGCGTTCGTTAACTTAACGGATGATACAGTGTTACCAATGCTCCGACACGAAAATATCCACCATTCCTCTCAAAAAATCGGATTTTTGTTCAAAAATCTCCCAGATAGGGATGAACGAAAATGAATTAGCTGAACACTTGTCGATAAGATTAAATGATCGATAGGTATGCCTTAAAAAAAAGTTTTCATATTGTTAAATATGTAGACCATTTATTAACTATAAAAAATTCTGTATCTATTGTTTTTTTAAATTTGCTGTTCGGAATTACGGAAAATATGTCAGTTAAACCATTACCTTTGATTATATAGATTAGATAGTATTTTTTACAGTGTTGCCATATTTTTTCATGATTATGATTAAATACTTGCTTTAATATAGACTCAGAATTCTTTACAGCAAACCCAACCAATACTAGCCTAACCTAATATATATTTTTTACTATAGATTTTAGTTTAAAAAATATAAAAAATCACGGCCTGCATGGAACGCGGACCGTTGCATCCAAAGTTGAATGTCTTGCCACTGTTCTACGGAGAAAGTTTAACGATCTTACTCTGATATCTTCAATAATTAAGTAAAATGCCGCGATCAGCCCCACTGAGAATATACAAGATTTATGCCTTCTTCAATGTGTCCGCACCTTGGATGTACGCATTAGAAACATGACGGAAGTTAGCCAATCAAATTAGCAATTGTATTCCGGATCCGTGTCGCTTGGGTTTATATAAATTTAGTATAAACCACACTCATAATCAAGTAGTTGAAAAAAATATGTACAGGTAGAATAATACAAAAACTAGGAATAAAAGAACAAGGAACAAATAGTATTTTTTATATATATATAAAAAAATCAAGGAATAACAAGTGTTGGCTATTTGCTTCGAACATCTAAACACTCTAACATCTGCAAACAAGTAAAATAGGTGCCATTTAAAATAATAATGCGTTAGAGAAGGATGGCAGTCCTAAATAAAACACACATGTGTCAGTTTCGCAACCCGTTTTATTAGGGAGGAGCAAAAAGTATCGACTCGACAGATATTGCGCAGTTGCCGACTATACCTATTCAGTCTTCCCGAAATTTATATTAAATTTCCCGATTGTCATCCCTTGTTTTGCATAGTCTGTATTAGAACCCAAAAATCCGCCAAATGTCCACTTTTTACCAAAATATCCGAAAAAACTCCGCAATATTTTAATATCCGAAAAAAATCCACTCATTCTGAAAATATCCGCAAATCGGATTTTAATCCGCTAATTGGTAACACTGGAATGATAACTCATTTGGGTATCGCTCGGGCATTATATTCGGATTTCCCGATCTTGATTCGAAAAATACCAACCTACTACGAAAAGTCGCCATTTTCTGTATCTGTCAGTTCACATTCGTGATAATAGATATTTAATTTTACAATTTTACAACAAATCAAATTTAATTTGATTTGTTGGAATATAAAATACTTTTCGATACCTGTTACTTGAGTCCTATACTATAATATATAGTGTATATAATCGATAGATGCCAAAATATTCAAGAAATTTATGAAAACATGGAACATCCAAAGCAGCAGAAAAGTTACGAAACTCGTAAAAGGTCCAACAAATTAAAGAAGGTAAGCTAATCTGCTTAAAAACTATGTAAACTTATTGCGAAACCTATATAATTCAGTGAATTATTTCTTGATTTGGCTCATTTTGTAGTAGGTAAATATGACGAAAAAAATTAACCCTATGCTCCTAATTTACTACTCTTGAATTAACCTTTTATAGGAATGTCTAACAAAGCTATGAAAATGATCTTTAAATATTGTGTAAGCTATTTATTTGCAAATGATCTGGTTAACACCTTTATTTCTATTAGATATTTTATTTTGTAAAGAAAAAGATTGTTTATACCTCCGAATTCAATGCCATCACGGTACCAAGTATGCAACCAGGCAAACAAATATGTTTTAAAGATCCGGTGATACGGCATGGCAGTACAAAATTAATTTTTTCCTCACGCTAGGGACATCCTATTATTTTTACAACAGGTACTTGCGTTACGTTTTGTAAACTATTAAAATATAATTCACTAATGGGTTGTATAATTGTTTTAGACAATATGTGTGAAGGTCAGGGCCTTTTTTTTGTAACATATATTACATATAGGTACATAATTTATAATAATATGAATATGTACTTTTTAAATGAAACGAGAAATTGTGGACAGTTTAGTAAAAGTACATTACTGTGTATAATATGCCATACTATCTTATTTTTTGTGTATCGATTATTCCAAATATCTAATACTAAATATCGAATATTTTATCAAAGTTGCACATCACTATAACTTAACCTAACTCCTGCCTAAAATTTGTCTTTGTTTTTGTTTTAGTTCTCAATACATAAAGAGAAAATGTAAATTATTCACACGAAAGAAATAGAAGAATTGTATATTTAAAAACTGTAAAGTTGAACATTAATTGCAGTAGTATACTAGTACTTAATACAAGGAAGAACATTTTCTATTTACGAAAATACAGAAAAGCAATAAGGCCAATTCCTGATTCAATATATAATTATAATGAATGATATCTAAGTGTAACTTTTTCAGGTAGAAAATGAAATTATTTATTTCTAAGCAAATGCTACTTGCTAACAATTATATTTCTGTGTCTATGTTATACTTTATTATACAATTAATCTTAGTTTTTATCATTAGAAGTACTACAAGAAAATAATTAGTATCATGTTGCACAGTATATTTTTACTTATGCCAGCAATATTTTTAGTTACAGCTTTTGCGACACTGAAATGAAGGGAATGATATGTAAATGATGTCTAGTAGATGTTATAGTATTTTCATCTACCTTTCACATGCTTGGACAATAAAAGGAAGAACCATTGATCAGCATTAGCTGAAGTCCCATTACAACCTGCTTGATAATTGTGAAAGATATTGAACTTTGTAAGTATTATTTCTGATTGCTTTGTGTTGTGTGCTTTATCGAAGTGTCTATGGCATGGTCCAATGAACCCTATAAGATTTCTTTCTGTTTTGCCAAGGATACAGTGATGCCAAAATGTATGTAGTGTGATTTCTGGGTTTTGCAATTTTGTATGTATAGTTTGTAATTAATATTTTGCTCAACTTGTTTTAGAGTTTCATACTTCTATATTATATTTTAAGAAATAACAATTTCATCGACTTAATAACTTCATTATGTTCACTACTTTAATGAAATGTTTTTGTTTATTTGTAAATAGGTTCTGCTTCAAATACAGGACAAATATGTTAAAAATTAGACAGAGAGAGCCATTTATATATGAGATAAGGCCAATGGCACAGCAATTGAACTGTTAAAAAATGCTACCTATAATTTATAGCTACTTTGAGATAAGAATTATATCCATAGATATATGGTACCTATACCTTATTAGATTTGCATGATAATACTCTGTTTTATGTAAAATTCTTCGGTAAAATTTGATATATCTAATTTTAAAATTGAAAAATGTGCAACTTACTTAATATAAATTACCCCTTGTAATAATTAATTTAGGTAGAGCTATCAGGTAGTATGTGTCATGTTAGACGTGTAATGATAATTTAAAAATTATGCTAAACAGGGCCGATGAAAAAGGGAGAATTAGAATTAGGAGGTGGTAACTGAAAAGGACTCAGAACCTTTATGAAAAATGGGAGTTCTTTATGTTAATAATGCTAATTGCAACAAAACTTTGCAAACTCTAAAATATATATCTGATAGGGGGTGGCAAACATCATAATATAAATATACAAGATAGTTCCAGGATGAGGTAGTAAAAAATCATATATTTCTAAAAATGCAATACCTCTTCTATCTACCTCAAATTATACAACATTTTGCAAACAGATGGAGTCATATACACTTAATACATGGTCTCTTTTTAGGCGGGGTGGCAAACGATAGGGGCGGAGTCAAAAATTAATGTATCTTTACAATTGCAATGTCTTTCTTAGCTTAACTTAAAATTAAAGGAAATTCTGCAAGCTGATGGAGTAATATACTCTTAATATATGGTCTTTTCGTAGGTGGGGTAGCAAACGACAGGGGCAGAGTAAAAAATGTTTGTATTTCTAAAAATACAATGCCTTTCTTACCTTAGCATGAAATTAAACGAGATTCTGCAGGCAGATATAGTAATATATCCTTAATATATGGTCTTTTTCTAAGTGGGGTCGCAAACGACAGTGGCGAAGTAAAAATTAATTTTTTATTAAAAATCTATTTCCATATTTCTTCTATCATTACCTCAAATTTAACAGACAGATGAAGTAATATACACTTAATATATGGTCCTTTCCAATGTGGGGTGGCAAACGACAGGTTCCATCCTGGAACTATCTGGTATATTTATATTATGGCAAAGGTTTATTTGGTCCACTGTAAAATTTTGTTGCTGGCTCCTTGATGCTAGCTACAAGGAGCTGGCTTGACGGATATATACAATATTAGTTTTAAACTCATACTAACAAAATTTGATTGGGATGAGTTTTAGCTCTTTTGGGTTGGATAAAATATGCTTTTTTAGATAATAATCTTAAGTATATTTGATAATACGATAAATAAATCGGCCAAAAATTTAATTCATATTCATAAAGATATGAGTTTTCTTAAACAAATATACTTTTTATTTTGTACACTTTAATCAGTTAAACTTGGCCAGTAATTTGCCATTTTCAATTTCAATTAATTTTTTAATTTATACAGGTTGTCCGAAATCATACAAGGTGCAGCTTCAGGATTTTTTAAATAGATCACTCCATTTATTATGATATATTTAGGTTAAATGATTAATTGGATACATTTTTTTTTTATAAAATAGGTCTAGAACTACAACATATAAAAAATTTGGCGAATTTCACTAAAAATAGTTTCCCATAAGGTTTATGTATCGGTAACATAAATGCACAAAATTCAAATAATTAAGTGTAGTTGAAAAAAAGCTAAAATATCTTAACTTATAGTATGTAAATAGTTGGAAATACTAGATAGTTAAAAGTACTGAAAGGGGAGTTTCAGAACATAAAAATACTTACATATATAAATTTTACTATGTATTTCAGAAATGAATCAGCATTAACAAATTACTTAAAATGCATATAAAATACTAAATCACAATTTTCAAACAGTTAATACTGTTTACTTAAGTACATTTATTCAAAGTAATTAGCTCAGAAAGATCTTAACTTTATGTATAAAATAGCCAGTACATGTTTAAAAGTTAAATTAACAAATATGGGATTTCAAATTTGTTGTATATATTTCTTGTAACATGTAAATTCAGTTTGGAAAATAGCTAAATTAGTTAGTAATTATTAGACGTTCAAATAAAAATGCATTCACAATTTTATTTTTTTCTTTTAAATGCAAATCTTTAAAATTTTATAAAAAATATTATCTTTAATAAAAATAAATGAAGTGTAAGGGGAGGGCGATAAAAACAATTTAGCAGAAGCAATTTTTTATTTTCTAATGCAAAAGCTGAAAATGGCAGCAATATTTGCTTAAATACACTAAATACTTAGTTACTAAGATATTAAATTAAAAACTTTACATTAATTTTTAAAAACTTTAAACCATAAGATATGCAGAGAAAACATTTATTATAATTCCACTAAAATTAAAAAATCAACAACATTTATAAATGAGAAAGAATACAAATTTTTCGATTTTTCTTATTTGCCTTATTTTCCTTCAAATCCCTATTAGCATATTTTACAGAATAAAATATTTTTAACCTTATAAATAATTTTACAGTATATAACAATGGAAACTGAGGACGTGGATGATCAAAATGAACATCAGTCATAATACTTAAAAACCTATTTGAAATACCAACTTCTGTAGTAAATTCTTCAAATTTAGAAACAAATATTTTTTCTAATTTATAAACAAATAAAATAAAATGTTCAGTAGGCGTTCTCAACCCGCCATAATTACTGAGGTCTGTATCAAAAGCTTTAAAATGTGTGAGCAACTGTGTATTATCTAACTCCTCACACTCTTTTGAATATTTTGTGCAAATGTCTCAGTGGTGAATCTCTAGAGATTTTTTAATTAAATATCCACAGACATATTTAAAAGCATTTTGATAAACAATTGTCTCATGCCTGTAATTATAGTCAGGAAGGGATATTGTCTTACTAGTTTTTCTTATTTTTTATATATTTTTTGCGTCGATTTTAACTAATAATTCATCTAAGTCATTTTTGCAATTCATATTGTTAGTGTGTAAAAAATGCTGACAAAAAAGTTTTCTAAAAGCTCTTTGAAATTGTATGGCAGTGGGATATTCACACAGTTTCCACCCTGTTGTCTAATTGTGCCAAAAACATTTTCAAGACAGTCAGTATTTAACCTCCTTGTTTTAAGATATTTAAATCCCACAGAGGACAACTTTTCCCACAGTTTTTTAACCGCATTTAAAGTTATTACCCAACACTTTTTAAATCTAGATTTGGAAGTTACATCTTCCCCTTTTTCATTTAATATAATTAAATAATAAAAATAATCATTTCACTTAAAAATTTAATTTGATAATCTTCACCCTCAAAAACTTTCTTACAGTGCCCTTTTTCATCAGTTTTGAAGAGTTTAATACATCAAAAAGATTATTCATTTTATCAACAATTTCTATTGTGCCTATGGCATCAGCAGGCAATGTACCAAGGCTCATGTAAACATTCATGCCACTTGCGACTGAATGGCTTAATACCTGGGCAGCTAACCGTACCCTCATTTTTTCAAAATTTGATGTGTATATATGGGCTCTTGTGAGTTTTGGTGCACACATGTAAAATTGCTTACTATCTTCCTTAAAAAAGTATTCAATAAAAGTCCAAGATGTCTTTTTTTCATCGAAAACGAAAACATTTTTATTAAATTATTTCTAACTGCCTTAAGTAAGTGACAAATATCAAACAAATATGTAATTTTTACACCCGACATTATAAACTCGGGAGTTTCTGGAGTAACATCAAGCAAGTTGGCAAGGTTAATAGAGTTTGAGCCCATATCACTAACCAGAGCATCAACAAACAAATCTGCTTTGGTCAACTTTTTTACACATTCTTCTAACGCAGCACGCAACTGGTTGGCTTCAAATTGTGACTATAAGAAGAAATAGGCAATAGGTTGTTCCCAGTTAGAGTAAAGACCTCTTGCCATAATGACTAAGGCATTTTGCGCATAGGCAAATTTTTTTTTTCCGGCCCCAACATCATAAAGTCCAACTAGTTCATCACCCCCAGTAAAGTAAAATAAGTTTGATTTAATCGACATTTCATCCAAACAAAGTGTGCAATGTTTGTCTTCCTCCAACATTGTTTTAATTTTTATTTCTAATGCCTGGAAAATAGCATCATTTGCGAGACCTGGGTTTAAACTGAGTTTTTGAGTCATGTACTGTAAGCTCCTCTTGCTTGGAAGACATAATAGCTTACTCATAAATTTATATGCTCTTGGACCCAAGAAATATAATGTTAAAGCAAATTGCTTGTACTCTGTAGAGTATCTTCGAGCAGTTGGTTTCTTCATTTTGAGAACTGCTTGAGCTTTAACAATTTCTGCAAGTGGTGGGCTTAAAAATTTATCACACATTTCATAAAAATTCATAATTGTCCATTCAGATTTTTGTTCATCAGTTGGTGAGATAAGCCTTCGCTTTTGTTGCTGCAAATGTCTGATCTTTCTCCTCAATTTTATTTTACGTGGTGTACTTGAACTTAATATTTTCGTTGTCTGTGTGCTTGCTGAGGGAGACAGTAATTCTGGAGCTGAGAGTGACAACAATTTTGGAGCTGTGGGTGACAGTAATTCTGGAGCTGTGTGTGACAACAATTCTGAATCTGTGTGTGGCAGCAATTCTGGAGCTGTGGGTGACAGCAATTGTGGAGCTGTGGGTGACAGCAGTTCTTGAGAATCTTGCTTACTATCCTGTGCATGGCTTGGACCTGTAATTAAAAATAATGTTATTTTTTGTTTGCAGATCAAAGACATACACTGTGTATAAGAAGTCTCGGACTAGTGAATTCTTTTGAAAATGGCGACCATTATTAAAAAACGTCCTGTACTAAAGTGATGAGTTTTAAAAAAAACCTAGCAAACAAGGGTGGCTGTTATAATATGGAATAGTCCAAAAAGTCGGGACCAGCGAGAATATTTTCTTTTTTTTTATTGAACACCCTGTACATTAATATATTTTATCTAACTTCATTATTCAAGGTATTGAAATTTGAGGGCGTTGTATTTAGATGGCTGTAAAATGTAAACAGCTAAAGTTAATGAAAATGTTTGCACTTTTTTATCTAAGTTTTTTTAAAGCTATCTCATCATACCATTTTACATGATTGTTAATACCATGGAATGAGCCTCGAAAACAACATACTTGGCCCTAACTTAAAGCATACAGATTTTACAGCTATTCAAATGGCACAAAATATTAATTCTAAAATGTCAATATTCTAAAAACAATTCAAGTTAGGTATAGGATATGCTACATCAAATGTATTTAGAATCGTCCTTAGATTTGAAAAACCTGATGTTACACAGCTTGTTCCATTAAAAAAAAAGCACAAAAATCTGGGTCGTTACCATGACAGTTTGAGCAACTGCTTATAATCACAAGTATTCTTGTTGACTAAGTTCACAGACGAGTCAAAATTCTAGCAATCTAGCAGTGGCTTTAAAAATACTAGGAATGTCATTACTATCCTTAAATGATTTTATCAGGTTGTATTATTTTTTTTATAACTGTGTTGGTAATAAAGTTAAAACTAAAGTAAAAATTCTTTCAGAAGACAATCTGCTTCAGGCTTGGGAAAAAATTAAAATAAGTCAACAAGAAAATTGATATAAAACAACTAAGGGTCTATAATGTCAGTATAAAAAAAATCAGTTTGTTGCAATAACATGTTGAAACTTTATTTATTATGTTGACTGTTATATTTGCCACTCCTTTTAAATTTCAGAAAAAAATATGACATGATTTTCCACATATATATATATATATATATATATATATATATATATATATATATATATATATATATATATATATATATATATATATATACTGCAGCAACCCACAAATCATCATGACTCACTTTATATATATATAAATTAAAACATTTAATATGTGATGTTATAATTTATCAACTATGAAAATACTACATGGTCCTAGTTTTATTTACACTATGGCACTTAAAAGAAAAATATAATGCTTTTGGACAACATTGATATCTAAAAATAAAAAACATATTAAGTGTTCAAGTTAAAGCCTTTTCGTGGTTTCAAGAAAAATCAGTATAGTTGTTTCAAGAGGTTTTTTAGATTTCCACACCAGTGAATCTAAACATATACTTATAACATTTGCTGTAGGTAGTATTGTCATATCACAACCTGCCGAGGGAGTGTGTGTAAGAAGTTAAATATATATATATATATATATATATATATATATATATATATATATATATATATAAATTGCCTCATACAGCCGATTTAATGGCTATCTTTAAAAAAAGGGGAAACACAACTCTGCAACTAGCTTAGCTAACTAACTTAGCTTACCTTGCAATCCCTGAAAATGGAGAAGTGCAGTGAGTGCTAAGAATTTACTGCTTTTCTTTAACATCTATAGAAACAACATTTCAGACTCTCAACATGGGTTTCTACTTTGATGTTCAAAAACTAGCCACCTACTCTAATGTATTAATAAATAGATCCAAGCTCATGACATAAATGTCCTGACTGTCAGTGAGTACCTTGCTTTTGAAAGGGCCTTTGATAGTCTCCTGTGTGTTTGTTGAAAAGTATACTATCCTTCTTACAGGGCAGAAGATAGTAAGGGTCAGTAATACAATGTCAAAGCAAGTTGAGATTCAACAAGGCTCTGTACTGCTCTCATATACATGGCATACCTCGAATCAAATATTCACTCATCTTTATCCTTTTTTACTGACAGCTCTATTCCTCATGACCTTGGAAAACTGGATAAACACCTGACAGCTATTCCTAAACACAAATATACACAGTATATTCCATGTCTGTTTTAACAATTCAAAATATGACGTAATGTTAAATGGAGTACCACGGAATAAAGTAACAGAATAAAATGACTTCGGTTTAAACATATCCTTTTAATTAAAATAGAACAATTACATTTTCATGACTCAAAAAGACCAATACCATCACTGCTTTTATCAGGAGTGCATTTATGGATGAAAGTTCTCAAACAGTTCTAAAACTCTACAGGAGTTGTATAAAACCTATCTTAGAATATAGCAATGTGTAGAGTCTTTACTATATTAAGGGTATTCAATTACTGAATATCCTTAGAATACTTTATAGAAAGGGTAATAAAATACCACTGAAGCTGAAGGGCCAAATATATTAAAATAGGATGAAGTTCTTGAGTTTGAATACCTTTGCCACTTGAAGACAGAGAACTGAAACTTAAGATACTAAATGGCTCACTATACTACACCTCTTTTTGAATAAAGAGATTGTATTGTATTGTATCTTCCTCTTTTCATGCCAAAAATCAACCAATATCTTCTAGTGAGTATGAACATCCCCTCAAATCGAGTGGTCTGCACTTGAAATAGTCTCCAAGAAGAAATCATTTCTGCATCATCTCTAAACAGCTTCAAAAAAACCATCCAGAGCTCTAAACAGCACTCTCATGGACTATGTGTAATATACAAGCTTTTATGACTACTTACATATTGAAGAACTGAAATCTTTTAAGAGTCTTTTCATTAGAACACCATTAACAACTCTAATAAAAAAACAATAATAAAATAATAATAACTTACCACTTAACCTAACTGGTGTGGGCTTGCTTTCAGGGGGATCAATTAAAGTCAATGTGGAACTAGGAAGTGCCATAGTAATATCTAAAAACATATTTATTAAAGAGTAAAAATAAAAGTTAATAATTAAAATCATTATAATATATATAAATCAGTGGTGAAAAAACCAATGAATATAAATGAGTTTGCCTAAACTATTGGTATCAGAAACGGAATTAAAAAATGTACTAGGGTACTCTTTCTGTATATGTTATACTTTTTAATGGATCACACAGTTATTGTCCTTTAGAACCGACTTGCTTGCTTGAGTGCTTAAGTTATTATGTGGACTAGATTGTAGTATCTAAACTTTCTTTAGTTTGTCGCCATTTATTGTGATTGTATGGCAATAAATAATATGACTATAATTAAAATGCTCACACAACTGATAATTTTTATGTAGCTGATCAATTTCTTTATCAAATAAGTCTTGCCTCTTACAAGCTCGCAACCAGATTGCAACCCTAAAATGAAAATGTTTTCAATATGCTATTTCAATCATAGTCGGAAAGTCTGCACAGTCAATCAACAAAAAAATAATAATCATAATAATTTATTTCTAAAGTTCTTTCGTACATATATTGCTTATAATATTATGTACATGATAATTATCCAACACAAAAAAATTATAATATTTATTTAAAAAACTAACTCTAAAAACGCAACGAATTCATTATTATTCAAGGACCTTTCTAATCATTGGTAATGACCACCTGATAACATAAAAAATAAGCAGATTTTAGGATAAAATTAGTGATGAAAAATGAAACAAGAAAGCATCAGAAAGCTGCCAGGAAATACCAACTTTTGTTTTTCAAATGCAACACTCCCTCTATTTTACAATATTTTGACTGTTTTTTTGTTAATTTCAAAAGTATATATTATGACAAGTCCCATTTGTATGTGTGTATATGTGTATATAGCCTTAAATCCAGCTTTTAGTGCAAAATATGACATCATGGTTATGAGTGGATCATATGTTGCCATGAAACTCAAATTGTATTTTTTAGATAAGTTTTACTTTCACTACCTAATGATATTTCAGTCTTCCTTGACATATATTTTCCATGAGCATCTGTGATCCACTTGAAGCCATTATGTCATGTTTTACCCTAAAGCTGTACCTCTCATATATATGCCTCGGTATACGCACAGCAAATAACAACTTGCAACAATTATAATTCTGAATTCTACAGAAGCAATTTCAAAATATGGCGAAATATATGAGTATAAATTAGTTTAAAAGTAGAAGTATATATTTTATAACAGCTTCGTGCTACCAACTTGTTTCATTTTTCACCAGTGAAAGATATTTCATCCTACAATCTAGAATTTTGTATTCATAGTGTTTTTTATCTTTAAGAATAAAACTTTTACATAAATATAAAAAAATATAGAACCAAACTGTACATAATTACAGTAAGGGGTTTACCTCTTAGATAATTACTAAATATTATAACATTACTAGGTTAATTAGGCATGTAAGTTAATTGAGTGCAAAAATGGTTTAAGGCAAGTAAAATAAAGCCTTCCAACTTGTTAAACTGAGCTTTATATAAAGGAGGATTTGCAAGTGTTTAGGGGTAAACATTTCATAGTCTGATTAAGTCATTTAATCAGACATCAAAACAATCAGATACTTAGAAATAGTTACTCCAATAATGACATTCAAAATATTTATGTTATAAGTGTTATGTTAATTTGATACCTAATAATATATTAAAGACCACTATTATAAGCTCGGTTCACAGTCAATCTCAGTTAACTGATGGAATAGATATGGCTTATACTCGGTACTTTGTTCCACTGTAAGGTGAAAATTTGACCCCTCGTACAATAGACAAATCACTATCAGTTTGAAAACCCTAACAGTGGAAAGTATTTGGTTTTTCTTGCACCTGCACACAGTTGCAACAGGTAGCTGCATACAAACTAATAGTAAATAGCTGTTTATTTTTTAAGCAAATAAAAACATTTTAACGTTTAAGGTATTTCATAATGTGAGATGAATGCAAAAAGTTATTTTCCACTAGAACAAAAGATACCTACTACATTTGTGCATGTAGTTTAAACACTTAAATTTTCAGACTTATACAAGCTATGAAATAAGTCTGGAAAAAACAATAATTTGCACAAGCTTGCATAGAAAAGGAGCAAAAAATGTGGTAAATACAGCTATAAGAAAAATACTTACACTTTTGAATCGAAGCCACATCGAAATTAAATATATTTAAATTATATAATTACATTGTAAAGTAAACAAACCTCAAATTCAAGTAAAGCATTTTTTAATAATCGAAAAGTGCTTAAACAAATAGAAATACAAATAAAGTTTCAGTGTTTATTACATATCTTTCTGGATTTTTTGGGAACGAAAAATAGCTGGTGTTCATAGACGTCCAAGAAGGGCATGCACGATAGGCACACCGTTTCCTCTTACTTTGTTTAGAAGCCATTGTAACAATAAATAGGTACTTCAGCAGTTGGCTACAAAAATCACCAATAATCTAATAAACACACACTTAAAATCTCAGAAAAACGCAAATAAACCAAAATTTTTTAATCTGACAAGACAGTTGACGTACTGACTGGGACGTATTTTCCGGTTAAAAAATGGCGGTGATGAGCATGCGCATTCGAAAAACGGCGTCAAGAAAATGCCTTTCTTTCATTTCTGCTGGGTTGGGGTTTTCTGAGCCTTTGCCGTAAAAGGATATATGTAGCAAAAAGCAATATAATGTTTGCATGTAAGCGGCCTATGAGAATGTGTGATGTAACACAATTAAAAACGAAAACGTTTATGTAATTGGAATAGTTCCACGAGCAAAGCATAACACTTGGCCCCACCTATTGTGGCTCCGGAGAGTTTCGATTGCAACCTATAAAGATTTTGGCAAAATGTTGATTTTCACTGATGTTTTGTTAGTGCCATTTTCTGTCATACTTGTGTCTTTGTAGTCTGTTTTTTTAAATACCGACTGGTTTGTCCAATGTATATACCGTTGCAATCCTTACAGCGAATTTCATAAACTATATGAGTTCTTTGTTCCTTAGGAATTTTTGATTTTAATTTACTGAAGTTATTTTTTATAGGTTATAGCCTTTGTGACTAACTGTGATGTTATGTTTTTTAAACACATTTTGTAAATGTTCCGATATTTTGGGTATATATGAAAGTGACATGTATTTTGTGTTTCCTTTATTAAGATTTAAATTTTTGTATAATTTATTTATAATATGTATCGAAAGCTAACATGTTCATTTTAATTCTAATATCAATACATTTTCTAAGCATATTAAACCTTTTAATAATAACTGTTATCCGCTATTTTTGGACAAGTAACCAAAAAAAATCTTTAATTTTGGAAAAAAACAGATATTATGTTAACATTATTAATTAATAAAACTACACATTATACTAGTAATTTAATACATTTGTATCATTTATATTTTATCCCCTTTGCCACCATTTGTAGTTGTATATATAGCTTTCTCTGTCCTGTATATAATTATATTATGTATTTTTGCAAACAGTTTAATTGATCTGGGTATTAATTGTGAGATACGCCACTGTATTTCAAGGAAATTGTTGGAGAACCATAAATTACTTCAAAGAGTAAACGAGGGTTGTATCTCACCATTTGTCACGAATGCCTAATCGTGATTATGTCTGAATGCAAAACGCTGCAAAGTGCAACACACAACATTAACATTTTGTAAATGTAAGACACGGCTCCGGAGGTGTTGAATAATTGAACGCTACGTGCCGCACAGACGCCGGTAATCCACCTTTATGTTACACACAAAATGTGAAAATTATAATAATAAAAATTATGTAAAGACGTGAGGTCCATGAAGTTAGTCCCCAACGTACTTCCGACTCGTTCGGACTTAGCCTTATTCGTTAGTGTTTTTATTGCTTTATTTGGTTTCATTAGTGCTTTCCGCAAATATTTTTCAATATCAAAAGGTCAGCAACCAAAGATTGGCTGATGGACCCAAACTAGGCATTGTTCGTTAGTGTTCTTTGTGTTTCTTAGTGCTTTCTTATTTATATAAATATTCGCTTATCTTTTTTAAGGTCAATCCTCAAAATTTTTCTGTTCTGTCCAAACTAAGTGTCGTTCGTTAGTGCTTTGTTGCTTCTTTTTAGTACTTCGTGCTTTGTTACTTCTTGCTTAATTTTGAGAATATTCGTTTATTTTAATTCAAGGTGAACCCCCAAAGTTTTTCTGATCATCCCAAGCCAGGAGTCGTTCATTAGTGCTTCGCTAGTTCTTTTTAGTGTTCGATTAGTTTTCTTAATGCATTTTATTTTTGTAAATATTCGCTTATCTTCATTCTAAGGTCAATCCCCAAAATTTGTCTTATTAGCCCAAATTATACGTCGCACAGCGGTCATTTTTGATAAATTACAAAGAAATAATTAAAAAAACATGAGTTGTATTTTATAATTTTTGTATACATCATTTTAGAGTCAATATTCTAGCTAAGCGATTTCCATATTATCACTAGATTCTGTTAATCCAGTAGGCCCTGGTGACGTATCAAACAAATACAATTGCATTATAATTTCGTGTCATTGAACTGGTGTGTGTTGTGTTGTCATGTTTAAAGTGTCTTAGAGAATTATTTGTTGTGTATTATATCAGAGTTTTGGCATTGTTTATTAAGTTTGAGTAAGTACTACTTATTTTAGTAAAAGTTGCAAATGAAATAAATATATACGGTGTTCAAAATGTTGTCAAAAGGTTACGTAATTTTTTTAAGTATAAATTTAAATAAGTCAAGTTAAGCGAGCTGCACATATCGGTGTTTGCCTGTGTTCGCTTCAAATATTTTTTGTTCAGTTAATTGCACTCAAAAGTTGTGTGATAAGTTAAAATTTAAGTGCCAGGAGTTGCCAGTAAATCTGAAAGTTATATGTTTTAGAAAATTAATTCGACTTAACTAATCCCTCTTCAAGTAAAAAAAGAGGCCGCCCAAGCAAAGAATTTCAAGAACTTGGCGAAAAGAGTAACAGACAAAAAATTTTTCCTTTATTACAAAATTATCAAAGAGAAGAACTGTCATTTGCCATGCGTAAGAGTCTAGAATCGTCTGGGCGTAGAGATGCTTCACGAATAGTCAAAGAAGTTTCCGAGTACAAATAAAAAAAGCCTATCAATCACCAAGGATGCTACCAGTCAGATATACTCCAGAAGAAGCTTTGGCATTATATGTTGACGCATGATTAACAAAAAAATCATATTTATTGATGCAACAAGGGGTTAAAATTTGAAACGCGAATATTTATCGAAATTATAATATCCTTTTGGAAGCTAAGAAGAAATGTTTTCCTAGTAAAAAATGTATTATAGTTTCTGATACAACTGCGGAAGTGGAATTACAGCAACTTTTTAATCATACAGCTAATACGATTGTGAAAGTGCAAAAAAGCATTTTTAAAGAGCGCCTATTAAACTTTTTTATTTCAAGTGGGGGTGTGATGGCAGTGGTGGACATTCTATGTACAAACAGAGATATTGTAAACAAGAAGACGGTTTGGCAAAGGACGATTCTAATTTATTTTCAATGTGTCTTGTTCTATTACAAATGTCCACAGACTCGAGCCAAATCTTGTGGCACAATCCGCGCCCATCATCAGTACGATATTGCAGACCCATTAAAATTCTATTTGAAAAGGAGACTGCTGAACTTTCTAAAAGAGAAATCCAAAACTTAAAAAAACAAATCAAATGCTTTCCGCCAACTACAATTACGATTTTTAACAAAGAAATACTTATCAACCCTGATTTTAAGCTCACGATGATAGATGGGAAAATGTTTGGTGTAATAAGCGGTTCTTCCACTCAAACATGTGGCATATGTTGTGCAATGCCAAAAATCATGAATGACCTTGAGAAAATTTCTAGCATTGAATCAGATCCTTCAATGTATGACTTTTCAAGTTTGCATGCGTGGATCAGGTGTCTTGAGTGTTGTCTCCACATTTCGTATCAAATCGCTGTACAAAGATGGCAGATACGGGACCAGGATGAAAAGACACAAGTGAAGGAACGAAAGGAATATAGTCAAAAACAAATTAAAGAACAAATTAATTTACTAGTCGACATTCCCAAACAAGGACACGGCACAACCAATGATGGTAATACATCACGAAGATTTTTCCATAATTATGCATTGGCCTCTACCATAACAGGGCTAAAAAAAAAGATTTTTTGAAATATCTTTGTGATTTTAATTACAATCTCTTGTGGGTATACAATTGACATAGATGCATTTTCAAGTTACTGTAAAGAAACGGGACAAATGTTTATCAATCTGTATCCTTGATACAAAATGCCCGCCTCCCTCCATCGCATATTAGTTCATGGTGTTGTTAAGGTTGCTGCTCTACCTATAGGAATGTTTTCCGAGGAAGCTCTTGAATTTCGCAATAACGACTTGCGAAGATATCGAAAGCTTTATAGCAAAAAATTTTCTAGAGAGGATACAGTGAGAGACATATTCACGTGCCTCATGGTTTCGTCTGACCCTCTTATCTCGTCTTTATCTAAATGTATTGGTACTCGTTCTACAAAGCGAGCGATTTTGATCTTAAAAATTGAAACAGTGATAGTGACTCGGAAATATAAGTAAGTAAATTTATAAAAACCATACATTATTTTCCTTTATCAAAAATTTAAAATATAACAATATTTTTTTCTTTAAGTTTTAAATAATTACCTAATACGCCTTTTCAATTTATTTTTCAACAGATTATATAATGATGATGAATAATTTTAATATAAAATTACGTCTTATTTTCATCGTTCTTATGTCTACAAGCGAAAATAGAGTTTTTCGATATTTTTATTTGCTTGTTTATCTTTTATTTATCAAAGAAGTCAATAATATGTATTCTGAAATGTGTAGTTCGACAAAATTTTAATGTCATATTTATTTCTCCCTAGAAATAACAAAATGACCTCTGTGCGTCGTTTTGTTAGTGTTTTTTTTAGCAATTTGGGTTTTTTACTTTGGGAAAATTGTTTCGCATATCTTGTTTCCCAAAGTGTTTCCGATCAGCCCAAATAATAATACTTGAAGCACCAGAACACAAGTGCTCATTTTTCGATGGACTACCCTTTGTTAGATTATTCAAAAGCATTCCACACTCTCAATCATGAGGTTTTTGGTGCAATTTTGAATGTTGTTGTCATGCCGGAAATGTCTATTAAAATTTTATCGTCATATATGGAACATTGGGCTTAAGTGGTAATATATAATGGGATAACCTCCCTGTATATTACTATTATTATTCTATGCTAGGGCCGATTTTCTTTAATTTGTATATTTCCCATTTTAAAAAGTCTCAGATATCTTGTTCTCAGTATTACTATGCAGATAATGCACAGGTTTATCTTTCTTTATTTCCTGATAATGCCAAGCAAGCTAAGACATCATTAAATTATGATTTACAGGGTATCTGTGAGATGTCCACAAAACATTGTTTGGTTCTGCACGCCAATAAATCAGGAGTAATTGTTTTCGGTAGGAAGAACGACAAGCATACATTTTTATCGGGTAATCATTCAGTTATTATTAATAAGCAAAAAATCAAATATTATAAAACGGTAAAAAATTTGGGGAGTATAATGGACACTGATGACGTAAGCTTTATCGAGCATATTTCGAGATGTGAAAGGCACATTCAGTGCTGCAATTTATTTATCAGAATCAGGAATTTCTTGGCAGGACACCTGTCTAGATAAGTTTTTCCTTTATTAATGTATGTAATGGTTTAAAGGGTTGTAGAAATTACTTCTATATTTGTAACCCTACATTTGTGTATTTTTTTGGCCTTTCTTTATTAAAATACAGGGTGACATCGAAAAAATTGAAATATAGACACTTCTGTTTTTTTGATTCCTGCAACTTACGTGAGAGGTGAAAACCGATTCTCTATAGAAGAGTTTTTCTATAGAAACCAATAGTTGGAACAAATATTTTTTGAAAATCTTGTGCCTGTGTAATTAGCTTAGACGTTTCTTATAATTTGCATGGTACGAGATATAAGTACCTAAAAGTAAGGTTTTCGCAAAAACACAAAAATCATTTAACTGTATAGTGCTGATTACACAAATCGTATTTAAACTTTGTAAACAATTTAATTTCCAGTATGCTAAGGAGGTGCTTGGGAGGACGTCTACACAATGTAAGGTCGGTGACTGTTTTCAAGTAAGTATCGCTTATGCAATAACCACCCTTTCAAGCTAGCATTGCCTTTTTTAGTTTTCTCGTATTATTAAGAAAATCAGTAAAAAGCCATACTCTTTGAAAAGGGCTCTTTACCTCAGCATTTACTAAAGTAAAAAAGACAATTTTAAAATTGATATTATGAAAAGGTCCTAGTGCACAGAATATGCATTCAAAGCTTTTCTAAAACAACTTTTGCGATTTTGGGGAACTATTTTTAAGTTTAGTAATGACTTAAGTAATCACTCTGTAAATAAAGTTTATAAAAATCAGGTTAAAATTAACAAAGTTATACGATTTTAAAATTTCGTAAAAAAGAGGGAGGGCTTCACTGCAACCAAGCAGCAAATCATGGTTATTCATTCATATACAAAATTAAAAAAAGTACTAGCTTGTGCCGATCAGAAAAATTTTTGGGCTAACTTTGCCTTTTTGAATTTTTTAATATTAGAAAATCAATAAAAGTCATACATTTTGAAAATCAGTCTTAACTTTAGCATATAAAATTGGCAAACATACATCTACTTTGGGATGACCGCCAAAACAAAATGGTATTTGGCCCAGCGTACGCTCGTATTTCTGACCTAAGGACTTCATCAGTACTGTCAACTTGCTGAGAGACGAGTACAACTAGTAACAAAACCACACCAACAGGAGCAAAACCGACATTTGTGATTACCAAGAGAACATCCGAAATCTTCGCCGGACTTGATAGTCTATTATCAAGGAGCAGACCCAAGAGTAATTAAATCAAAACCAGAAAGGTAATAACGCGGAGAACTAAAGTATATAATAGAAGAAAGAATTATTTGGGATTTGCTTAAGCAAAATGGATAACATGTGTTTCGGACTTAAGGTCCTCCTCAATACGCATTAATACCTTTCTCGTTTTGATTTAATTACTCTTAGGTTAAGAGTTTCACCACAGGTGGCTTTATGTTGCCCCATGGTAAAAGATAACAAAGTTACATGGAGTCAGGTTTTCGTAAAAAAAAGCAAGGCCTTACTTCGTGTGTAGGGCATTTTAGTTTTTGTAAATAGTACGTGCATTACATTTAAACACGAAAATGTAGTCAAAAATCAATATTCAAAAGTAATATTTAATTGTTTTTTGAATACATAGAAATCCCTATGTATTTCGAACGGTTCTACGTCAATTGGCCGAAAGTCAATTGACCGAAAGTCAATTGGCCGAAGACAATTGTCCGAAAAACAAATTGGCCGAAACGCTTTGGCCGAAAAGAAAATTTGTATAATATATCTGAATAATGAGAATGAGACATTTTACCTTAAACTACGAATATTTCCCATAAGTGAAAAAAAAGATATCATAAGTTGCGCCTTCATAGTATGAGCTCTTATAGTTCTATTATGGCTTTATTGATGAACCTGGTGTTAATCCCGTGCAGATTAGCACCGAATTTTTTTGAGTAAAAATCCAAAATCTATACAGCGAAACCGTCATACTTCTGTTATTATTTTAACGACTGCTGAAAAGACAAACCTGGTGCTACCTCGGTGCGGTACCACCTAGCATTACTGAATATTGCGTTGTGTATTAGTCTTAAATTATAGGAACTTTGCAAGCGGGGTTGTTTTGATTGTATGTTTCAAGACACCTGGCTAGGTCGTGGCTGTTTTCGCCGATTTGTTTTCCGGCAAATTTGTGTCTCCGGCCAATTAGTCTTCAACAATTGACTTTCGGCGAAATGACGGGGTACCATTTCGAACAATCATCTGGAAAGGCTCCACTTCTTTAGTCTTATCGAAAACCTACGCCAATGGCCTCTGTCCAAACGTCCTCCCCGGCTCTCTAATATTTCCTTGTCTTTTTTAAAGGCAAGTCATAACGTATGTGTTGGTTAATGCCGCCAGGAAAATAAGAATGAGCTTAATCATTTTAATTTTTAATTAGCCGGGCGGACAAATGTTTCTTGTTTTCGTCTGACACTCGTAAAATGTATTAAAACTTACTTTTTATTCTTCTGGGTATTATTTAAGAAGCATTTTTTAATTTTAAATGTATTACATTTATGCAACATATTTAACAAAACGCGAAAATCCTGGTTGAAACTAAATATTTTGGCAAACATAGTGTTAGCATTAAAAAACCTTAATTGGTTTGTTTATATAAGATATGATTTTCACATCTTTATTTAATTTAAAATGTATGTTCCCAATTTGAATTAAAAAGAAATGCTCTGATAAATTTCACAATAAAGCAGCCTCGAGTAACAGGGACGGACCTAAGAAAAAATATTGGGGGTGGAGGGTATACAATATTGCCAACAGATGTTTAGATTGCCAACGTGATTTTTTTCCTTTTTATAATTAATCCCAATGCCTCCCACATTTTATAGCATGTATGATTATATTTATCTATATTATTTTTCTTTTCAATTTTATTGAAACCGATTTTCAAGTTAGGATTTTTCTGAAGGTTAAAAATATCAAGCATCTAACTACGTCATTTGCGTCTAGATCTCAGAGCACACTATGCTTCCTTTTTATAATTATTAGAAAAGCTTTTTAGTTGGAGTTTTTTTTTGGGTTGTTGTACAACGAGTTCTATATCTTACGTCTTCACCGCATGCAAAAGTTAAAACATGCAACGCAACGTGTATTGTGTACCAAAACTCGCGAAAGCGTAGTTTCCGCTGAGATCTAGAATCAAGTATCTACGCCTATGACTTGATTTTAGTCAGTTGAAAACTAATTTCAATCCTGTTCATGGAGCTTCATGTTTTATATTGATTTGATTGTATCGAAATGCATAAACCATAGCTGAAAAGATGTTCTGCTTTGTTTTTATTATTAATTAGATGAATTTAAATTATTTAATAATGTTTTTTAAATTTGTTCTAGTACTGCAGGTGGTGGGTAAAAAATTATGAGAAAAATTGGAAAAAAAAAATTTTTTTTCTTTAATACACGCAGTTCCAGAAAAAGTGACGCACTTGATTTTTGGCCCAAGTTCCAAATCTTATATCCTTTAAACCAGAGGACCGATTTTGAAGAATTTTATTTTCGTAGGTAGATAATACCTTTGTCTTCTAGCAGAAATGAAATAAATGAAAATGTTCTCAAAGATTCTTGGATAATAATGAAAAAGCTCGAACTATGCTTTTCTGCTATTTTTTGACTTGCCCTGTGAATTAGTTGAGGATTCGTATAAAAACTTTTTACATCCTATATGAAAGATCTTTTTCTTGTGGGCATTTTGTTTTTTATTTATCGACTTATCTCTATAAAACTGACCGAATTACAGCTTTTTTGCTAAAATTTTGCCAAGCTTTCTCGTTTTGATTTAATTACTCTTAGGTTAAGAGTTTCACCACAGGTGGCTTTATGCTGCCCCATGGTAAAAGATAACAAAGTTACATGGAGTCAGGTTTTCGTAAAAAAAAACAAGGCCTTACTTCGTGTGTAGGGCATTTTAGTTTTTGTAAATAGTACGTGCATTACATTTAAACACGAAAATGTAGTCAAAAATCAATATTCAAAAGTAATATTTAATTGTTTTTTGAATACATAGAAATCTCTATGTATTTCGAACGGTTCTACGTCAATTGGCCGAAAGTCAATTGACCGAAAGTCAATTGGCCGAAGACAATTGTCCGAAAAACAAATTGGCCGAAACGCTTTGGCCGAAAAGAAAATTTGTATAATATATCTGAATAATGAGAATGAGACATTTTACCTTAAACTACGAATATTTCCCATAAGTGAAAAAAAAAGATATCATAAGTTGCGCCTTCATAGTATGAGCTCTTATATTTCTATTATGGCTTTATTGATGAACCTGGTGTTAATCCCGTGCAGATTAGCACCGAATTTTTTTGAGTAAAAATCCAAAATCTATACAGCGAAACCGTCATACTTCTGTTATGATTTTAACGACTGCTGAAAAGACAAACCTGGTGCTACCTCGGTGCGGTACCACCTAGCATTACTGAATATTGCGTTGTGTATTAGTCTTAAATTATAGGAACTTTGCAAGCGGGGTTGTTTTGATTGTATGTTTCAAGACACCTGGCTAGGTCGTGGCTGTTTTCGCCGATTTGTTTTCCGGCAAATTTGTGTCTCCGGCCAATTAGTCTTCAACAATTGACTTTCGGCGAAATGACGGGATACCATTTCGAACAATCATCTGGAAAGGCTCCACTTCTTTAGTCTTATCGAAAACCTACGCCAATGGCCTCTGTCCAAACGTCCTCCCCGGCTCTCTAATATTTCCTTGTCTTTTTTAAAGGCAAGTCATAACGTATGTGTTGGTTAATGCCGCCAGGAAAATAAGAATGAGCTTAATCATTTTAATTTTTAATTAGCCGGGCGGACAAATGTTTCTTGTTTTCGTCTGACACTCGTAAAATGTATTAAAACTTACTTTTTATTCTTCTGGGTATTATTTAAGAAGCATTTTTTAATTTTAAATGTATTACATTTATGCAACATATTTAACAAAACGCGAAAATTCTGGTTGAAACTAAATATTTTGGCAAACATAGTGTTAGCATTAAAAAACCTTAATTGATTTGTTTATATAAGATATGATTTTCACATCTTTATTTAATTTAAAATGTATGTTCCCAATTTGAATTAAAAAGAAATGCTCTGATAAATTTCACAATAAAGCAGCCTCGAGTAACAGGGACGGACCTAAGAAAAAATATTGGGGGTGGAGGGTATACAATATTGCCAACAGATGTTTAGATTGCCAACGTGATTTTTTTCCTTTTTATAATTAATCCCAATGCCTCCCACATTTTATAGCATGTATGATTATATTTATCTATATTATTTTTCTTTTCAATTTTATTGAAACCGATTTTCAAGTTAGGATTTTTCTGAAGGTTAAAAATATCAAGCATCTAACTACGTCATTTGCGTCTAGATCTCAGAGCACACTATGCTTCCTTTTTATAATTATTAGAAAAGCTTTTTAGTTGGAGTTTTTTTTTGGGTTGTTGTACAACGAGTTCTATATCTTACGTCTTCACCGCATGCAAAAGTTAAAACATGCAACGCAACGTGTATTGTGTACCAAAACTCGCGAAAGCGTAGTTTCCGCTGAGATCTAGAATCAAGTATCTACGCCTATGACTTGATTTTAGTCAGTTGAAAACTAATTTCAATCCTGTTCATGGAGCTTCATGTTTTATATTGATTTGATTGTATCGAAATGCATAAACCATAGCTGAAAAGATGTTCTGCTTTGTTTTTATTATTAATTAGATGAATTTAAATTATTTAATAATGTTTTTTAAATTTGTTCTAGTACTGCAGGTGGTGGGTAAAAAATTATGAGAAAAATTGGAAAAAAAAAATTTTTTTTCTTTAATACACGCAGTTCCAGAAAAAGTGACGCACTTGATTTTTGGCCCAAGTTCCAAATCTTATATCCTTTAAACCAGAGGACCGATTTTGAAGAATTTTACTTTCGTAGGTAGATAATACCTTTGTCTTCTAGCAGAAATGAAATAAATGAAAATGTTCTCAAAGATTCTTGGATAATAATGAAAAAGCTCGAACTATGCTTTTCTGCTATTTTTTGACTTGCCCTGTGAATTAGTTGAGGATTCGTATAAAAACTTTTTACATCCTATATGAAAGATCTTTTTCTTGTGGGCATTTTGTTTTTTATTTATCGACTTATCTCTATAAAACTGACCGAATTACAGCTTTTTTGCTAAAATTTTGCCAAGCTTTCTCGTTTTGATTTAATTACTCTTAGGTTAAGAGTTTCACCACAGGTGGCTTTATGCTGCCCCATGGTAAAAGATAACAAAGTTACATGGAGTCAGGTTTTCGTAAAAAAAAACAAGGCCTTACTTCGTGTGTAGGGCATTTTAGTTTTTGTAAATAGTACGTGCATTACATTTAAACACGAAAATGTAGTCAAAAATCAATATTCAAAAGTAATATTTAATTGTTTTTTGAATACATAGAAATCCCTATGTATTTCGAACGGTTCTACGTCAATTGGCCGAAAGTCAATTGACCGAAAGTCAATTGGCCGAAGACAATTGTCCGAAAAACAAATTGGCCGAAACGCTTTGGCCGAAAAGAAAATTTGTATAATATATCTGAATAATGAGAATGAGACATTTTACCTTAAACTACGAATATTTCCCATAAGTGAAAAAAAAAGATATCATAAGTTGCGCCTTCATAGTATGAGCTCTTATATTTCTATTATGGCTTTATTGATGAACCTGGTGTTAATCCCGTGCAGATTAGCACCGAATTTTTTTGAGTAAAAATCCAAAATCTATACAGCGAAACCGTCATACTTCTGTTATGATTTTAACGACTGCTGAAAAGACAAACCTGGTGCTACCTCGGTGCGGTACCACCTAGCATTACTGAATATTGCGTTGTGTATTAGTCTTAAATTATAGGAACTTTGCAAGCGGGGTTGTTTTGATTGTATGTTTCAAGACACCTGGCTAGGTCGTGGCTGTTTTCGCCGATTTGTTTTCCGGCAAATTTGTGTCTCCGGCCAATTAGTCTTCAACAATTGACTTTCGGCGAAATGACGGGATACCATTTCGAACAATCATCTGGAAAGGCTCCACTTCTTTAGTCTTATCGAAAACCTACGCCAATGGCCTCTGTCCAAACGTCCTCCCCGGCTCTCTAATATTTCCTTGTCTTTTTTAAAGGCAAGTCATAACGTATGTGTTGGTTAATGCCGCCAGGAAAATAAGAATGAGCTTAATCATTTTAATTTTTAATTAGCCGGGCGGACAAATGTTTCTTGTTTTCGTCTGAGACTCGTAAAATGTATTAAAACTTACTTTTTATTCTTCTGGGTATTATTTAAGAAGCATTTTTTAATTTTAAATGTATTACATTTATGCAACATATTTAACAAAACGCGAAAATTCTGGTTGAAACTAAATATTTTGGCAAACATAGTGTTAGCATTAAAAAACCTTAATTGGTTTGTTTATATAAGATATGATTTTCACATCTTTATTTAATTTAAAATGTATGTTCCCAATTTGAATTAAAAAGAAATGCTCTGATAAATTTCACAATAAAGCAGCCTCGAGTAACAGGGACGGACCTAAGAAAAAATATTGGGGGTGGAGGGTATACAATATTGCCAACAGATGTTTAGATTGCCAACGTGATTTTTTTCCTTTTTATAATTAATCCCAATGCCTCCCACATTTTATAGCATGTATGATTATATTTATCTGTATTATTTTTCTTTTCAATTTTATTGAAACCGATTTTCAAGTTAGGATTTTTCTGAAGGTTAAAAATATCAAGCATCTAACTACGTCATTTGCGTCTAGATCTCAGAGCACACTATGCTTCCTTTTTATAATTATTAGAAAAGCTTTTTAGTTGGAGTTTTTTTTTGGGTTGTTGTACAACGAGTTCTATATCTTACGTCTTCACCGCATGCAAAAGTTAAAACATGCAACGCAACGTGTATTGTGTACCAAAACTCGCGAAAGCGTAGTTTCCGCTGAGATCTAGAATCAAGTATCTACGCCTATGACTTGATTTTAGTCAGTTGAAAACTAATTTCAATCCTGTTCATGGAGCTTCATGTTTTATATTGATTTGATTGTATCGAAATGCATAAACCATAGCTGAAAAGATGTTCTGCTTTGTTTTTATTATTAATTAGATGAATTTAAATTATTTAATAATGTTTTTTAAATTTGTTCTAGTACTGCAGGTGGTGGGTAAAAAATTATGAGAAAAATTGGAAAAAAAAAATTTTTTTTCTTTAATACACGCAGTTCCAGAAAAAGTGACGCACTTGATTTTTGGCCCAAGTTCCAAATCTTATATCCTTTAAACCAGAGGACCGATTTTGAAGAATTTTATTTTCGTAGGTAGATAATACCTTTGTCTTCTAGCAGAAATGAAATAAATGAAAATGTTCTCAAAGATTCTTGGATAATAATGAAAAAGCTCGAACTATGCTTTTCTGCTATTTTTTGACTTGCCCTGTGAATTAGTTGAGGATTCGTATAAAAACTTTTTACATCCTATATGAAAGATCTTTTTCTTGTGGGCATTTTGTTTTTTATTTATCGACTTATCTCTATAAAACTGACCGAATTACAGCTTTTTTGCTAAAATTTTGCCAAGCTACATGAATATTAATGGAAAACTTAAACATTGCTTTTATTCCGATTTTTTTATGCATCTTGTGTATTATTCGAGCATTTGTATAGAAAATTCTTACACTCTATACGAAAGACCGTTCTTCTAAGACAAATTTGTTATTCTGTTCATTAATTTGTCTTGAAAATGTCTGAATTACAGCTTTTTTATTGTAACTTTGCATTTTGCCAAGGTACCTACTTGATTTTTCAGAAGTGATATTCTAATGAAATAAAAATGATATGAATTTTATAAAAGTTTTTTATTAACGCAAAATAACAATAACTGGATAAAAAAGAACTTAAAGAATGTGCTTAGTACCGAAAATTGCCTCCTCTAGCGACTCTGAGAGCTTCTAATTTGCGTGGCATACTTGAAATTAAGTTTCTTATTCTTTCTATTGGTATACGGTCCGATTCTTCTGATAATGCATCTGCCAATTCCGCTAGGCATTTAAAAAGCCTTTCGCGTGAACGCACCCTTCTTCCTAATTCATCCCACAAAGGTTCTATTGTATTCATATCGGGGCTTCTCGCAGGCCACTGTAATGTGACGATACCCGCAGTTTCTAGGAAATTCTGCACTATTGCTGCGGTATGCGGTCGGGCACTATCCTCCATCAGAATAAAATTATTATTAACTCAATCAGCAAGAGGTAACACATAAAGCTCTAAAATGTCATTGATGTAAATTTGGGCTGTCATTGACTGTCTAATGGGAAAAACATGAAGGGGTGTACGTCTATTCATGGAAATCCACCCCACACCATAACTGAATCACCACTAAAATTATCACATTCTGTTATCAATGATTCACTGAATCTTTCGCCAGTTCTTCTCCATATTCTTTTTCCCCCATCCACCATATTAAGGCAAAACCTTGATTCACCAGTAATTTGACCATTCACGATTAGTTCATTTTCCATAATTTTGTATCTCTGAGCAGCACGATATTGAGGTAGCAATTTAGGACCTTTTGCAGGCATCCTAGGCTTTAAGTTAATTTCGGCTAGATGTCTACAAACCGTCTGCTTACGCAGTATATCATCTCGAATTTGGCGAAGATCTTCTCGAACTTTCACAGCCATATTCGATCGATTCCGTAAAGTCCGCAGTCTCAAAAAGCGATCATTTCTATAGGAGGTTTTTCGAGGGCGACCAGAACCCACCTTCTGAGAAATGCTTCCTGTTTGTTCATATTTCAGGATCGCTCTACGAGCTGTTGCGTAAGGGGCTAAAAAAACTAATCTTGCCGTTTGTTCAGGTTTAATTTGGGGCATTTTATCACTAAAACCTTTTTTTCGTATAAAAAATGACAATCATGAAGTTAGTGAAAGTAAGGTTTCAGCAAAAAAGCGTTAACTCGGTCAATTTTAGCGGTAAGTCGGTGAATAAAAAAACAAAATGCTGACAAAAAGGGGTCTTTGATATAGGATGTAAACAGTTTCTGTACGAACCCTGAACTAATACACAGGGCAAATAAAAAAATAGCAAAAAAGCATAGTTCTAGTTTTTACATTATTATCCAAGAATCTTTGAGAAACTTTTTCATTTGTTTCATTTTTGCTGAAAGACAAGCGTATTACCTACCTACGAAAAAAAGATTGTTCAAAATCGATCGACTGGTTAAGTGGACATTGAACGTCACTTTTTGGAACTGAGTGTAGATAGGTGTGGGGATCACGACAAATTCTACCACTTCCCGATGAAGGCGCTACCCTCTAAATATGTAAATTAGGTAGAAGAAGTGGGTTTTGTGCAATAACTCGTTTTCTCTTTGTCATTCAATAAAACATGGTGTTTGTCGTACAACTTCTCTAACCTAATTTCCATATTTAGGGGGTCGCGCTTTCATATGAGGTGGTAGAATTTGTAATATATTTTTCATGCCCCCCAAATTTAACAAACAAACAAAAAATATACTGTTTGATTACATCCATTCAACTACCCACTGTCTGGAGTATAAGCCAAGACGACTAAAGTATTTTTTTCACAAACTGAAGAAGCTTCATTAAAGGAATTTTTGCTTAGCCCCTTTACTTCAAGCAGGCTTGACGTAAATGTAAGATATGTCTCTCTCAGTTTTTTGGATCTATGATATTAACCTTCATTATGTTCCTTCTTAATTTAACTGAGATTTGCATGTGCATTCTGATCCAAAATTGGATTGGATTTTTACCAAAATATTACTAGGTCATCCCTATATGGCCCTTAATTTTTGACTATAATTTCAATCAATTCAAAAAGTCAATCTGGTAAGTAGTTTTTAAGCTATGCCGCGAAATGACAGACAGATGAACAGACGGACCCATGGAGTTGATAAAACATATTTTTTTGGAATCTACGGACGCTAAAACGTGAGGATATGTAAAACCTAAAAGGGTGATTTTTAACAGTTTTTGTAGAAATCGAATATGGCGACCTAGTGAAATGTTAAAAAATTATTACTTAAAAACTACTATTTCAAATTATTCACAAAAATCAAGAATCATGTAAGAATCAACTGGTAAAGACGGCGAAAAAAAATGGCTGAAAAAACTGTTTAATAAACTGATTTCAATTTGTGTGCCACAACTAATATCTTCACGTCTTAGCGTCCCTAGATGCCAAAAAATATGTTTTATCAATTCCGTCGGTCTGTCTGTCGGTTTGCCTGTCATTTCTCGGCATAGCTTAAAAACTACTTATCAGATTGACTTTCAATTTTAGTCAAAAATTAAGGGTTACATGGGGATTACCTGGTAATATTTTGGTTAAGACCCAATTTGCCGGAAAAAAATGGCGGCCTGGTGTAACGTTAAACAAATTATTATTAAAAAAAACTAATTATCGATTATACCTGAAAGTTTGTACAAAAAGCGAGTGATATATATGAATGAACTGGTAGCATTTTGGTATGAATATAAGATGACAAAACAAAATGGCGGTCTTATAAAATATTTGAAAAATCAGCCAGAAAAAACTACTTATTAGATTAATCTTAAATTTTGTGCAAGCATTAAATGTGATATCTAGATAAACTGGTAAATTTGTTGGTACGGATTCAAGATGGTAGAACAAAATGGCGGTCAAATAATTTTTTTAAAAAAGAACGTAAAAAATTTTTATTCATTTAAGTTTAAATTTTGCAAAAAAATTGAATGTGGCAGAGGAATAAACTAGTACCAATTCAACATTATATGACGTAATAAAATGACGCTGTGTATCAATGTAAAACTACTTATTGAATTTATTTTAAATTATGCCCAAAAATCAAGTGGGGCATGAGTAGAAACTGGTAAAATATTTGTAGAAATCCAATAAGGTGAGAAAAATTGCGCCCAATAAATATATATATATATATATATATATATATATATATATATATATTATACATATTATTTACGTATATATGTGTTACTAAATGACTATGTACCATTTCTAATAAAAGTTAAGAATCATAACGAGGGAAGTTCCTGGTAAAAGAAATTTACCGATTTTTTAAAATTTATTTTTCTAATATTTTTTTTGTATATATTTTTTTTTTGTTTGTCAAGCTTAAAGTCACTATTCTTTTGAATAGTTATTTTGCGTATGCGCAAATAACATTTATGAAAGTACATCTGTTTCATTCTCATATCAAACAATTACTCATATTGAAACAAATATACATTTTTCATCTCCAAATTATTTTTGTCCAGATATATTATACATAATATATATATACTTACTTACATGCAAACATTCATTCACTTGCTATACCTAAATTTTAAATAAAACCACTGCTTTGCTACTCCAGTATAACATTTTTTTTTAATTTGTGTTTATTTGTTACTACTTTATTTACATAACCAATAAAAAATCGTTTATAACATTTCTTATTTTTTTCACCGACTTTTAAACATTTAGTTAGTTAGTTAGATTTAGAGTTAGAGCCCAATTTGTTTTGCCAAATAGGATTGACAAAATTTTACCAGGTCATCCCTGTTTCACCATTGATTTTTTTGCAAAATTTCAACCCGATTAAGTGGTTTTGTTAAACTGAAATTTTAAATATTTAACTAGGCTATCGTTTCCACTATAAAGGCTTCTCACCAAAATTTTGGTGTATCACTGTGTATCACGCATGATTTTTTTTCAAAAGTTGAGATCAAGCGACTTAGTAGTTTTTCAGACTGTTTTCTTTAACATTTAATTTGGGCGCTATATTGTGCCACCATATTAGATTTGCACCAGAAGTTACCCAGTTCTTCCCCATAACGTAATATTTTTTTAACAATTTGTTAGGCGGCTTATGTTCCGCCATATTACATTTTTACGAAAAACTTACGCCTCATAGGACCCTTAATTTTTTACCAAAATTTAAAATAAATAGGATAAATATGTTTTGGCATATGTCGCATATCTGCGTGGGACATCCTACTCACTACTCGTTCATTAGTCTATTCGTTAATTCGCCTGCGTAGTGTGGAGAGTGCCGTTCGTCCGTGCGGCTCGTTGCGCGGCAATTCGGTCTTTTGGGCAAATAATCAAGTAAGCTTTGACTTCGGCGAACCATTTGTTCGCATCAAATCTATTGTTTTTGACAAATGGAACCGAATATTGAGTAGCGGGGTTTAAGCTTACGGCCTGAAAGGTGTAATAGAGATGCTAAAAAATGTTTGAGTGGTTCAAAAATTCTTTACAGTTGTATTAAGTTGCGACAATTGTTGCCTATGTAAAGCCAATTATACATGTTTTTAAGCTTTTCTGGTAAGGCTGGTAACACATTCCATAATCGGGACACTCTGGGAATAAAGGACCGCACACACGGGTGGTACTTGGTCTTTCCAGTTGGACTATGACGAGATACATGTGGGCGACGCCCATGTCTTCCCTGGCAGGAATGACTAAGAAGGACATAATGGATGATAATTAATGAAAACAGAATCTATGCTCTAGTGATGCAAGCGTTTTTGTGATGGTTGGATCCTCATTCAGGCAAATAGCTCTTTTTGGGACAGAATCAAGAATATTAAGGATTGAAGGAGAGGCTGCTCCTCATATGTGCTAGCAGTACTAGAGACTGAGTCTGATTTGCGAAGAGTAAAGCGTATTCAAGTTGGCAGAAAAGATGCATTTTCGAGCTCGAAAAAGAAAACCCAATTTCTTCGCGGCTGCTGTGGCAATTGAGGTGATGTGATGCCAGCGAAGATCTTTCTGAAAAGCGAGGCCAACTAGACTAAAGAAATCTTTGGCTTCAGGCATTTGATTAGTCGTTTGGATGGTGTGGGTAGAAGAAGACAATTCGTGAGATCGTATTCATGGATGTGTCTTAGCGGCATTAAATTTGACGACAAGGTTCTTAGCTCCCCATTCTAAGATTTTAATGAGATCCTTGGTTAGTGATAAAGTTATTATGTTACGCCAGTGGCGTATTTAGAGGAGGGCAAAAGGGGCATCGCCCCTCCCTTGAGCATACCGGGTTGTTACAATGTTATGTATAAAACAAGCTCTGCATCAGTTGAAAATCGTAATTCGCTTCCCCCCTAAGCCGGATCTATAGGTTTACTTTTAGCTATAGGTCCACTCTGTACCTGTTTTATACGGTTAAACACCATAATAAAATTCGACTACCAAAAAAAGGTCCTCACTTTACTTTATATATAGTAAAGATTTTCACCCCACCTTCGAAATCATTTTAGATCCGCCTCAGCCTTACGCCAATGATCAATTTCAGTTTTGGAAACAAGTTTGGGAAAATGTATGTTGTAGCAGTGTATTATCGTCAGCATAACTGCGATTAGGATTGCAGGAACAAGAAATCAAATCATTGATGTACAGGACGAATAGGGTAGGTGATTGAACATTGAACTCTGTGGATCGCCTGCGTTGATTTGGTGAAAGTTGGGGCCGTAAACTAGTATAGAAATAGTTCTATTGGAAAAAACAGGACATTTGTTAAGAAGTGTGTCATCAGACTTGATCATATGCTTTGGATATATCGAGGGCAATAATTTGGGCTGCTCCGTGGAATTCGATGAACTTATTACAGGTGTGGGTTACGAAGGTAAGATAATCTGCTGTGGATCTTTGGTGTCAAGTTAATTTATAAGGTCATTATTGATATATTTCTCCATTGCCTTACTCATAATTAGGAATGGAGATATGCATCTGTAGTTAGAGTGAGGAGTTTTGGGTCCCTTTTTGGGAAAAAATTATTGTATTATTTAAGGGGTAGTTTCACCCCCTTAGAAACTGAGTTTCGAAGAATCCTTTCTTATCGAACCTCTGAACTAATCATGCTGTTTGCACAAGCTCAGCTTTCTACGGCAAATGGTTTGAAAAAGATCGCAAAAATTAATCAGTGACCCGATTTTTTCACGAACCCTGTATGAATTTATAAAAAATCTTAAAATATATAATAAAATAAATTAAAAAGCACATGTTCAAGTGGTTTTCCAAGTAACTAACCGTTTTTTTAATAAAAAATATAATAATAAAGAGATAGTTTCAGCCCCTTGGACACCCTGTCTGGGTTTAAAAAAAACTTTAAATATGTAAAAAAATTATATATAGAGCATATTATGTTCAAGCGTTTTCCGAATGATTAACGGTTTTTTAAATAAAATATATTATAATATTTAAGGGAGAGTTTACACCTTTGGACACATTGTATGAATTTTTTTAAAATTCTAAAATATGTAAAAATATAAATTAAAAAACATGTGTTCAAGCGTTTTTTGGAAAAACTAACCAGTTTTTAAATAAAAAAATATTGTATTATTTAAGTAACGGTTTCACCCCTTTGAACACCATGTATTTTTAATTTTTAAAAAATCCTAAAATACGTAAAAAAATAAATTAGAAACACATATTCAAGTGTTTTTCCGAAAAATTCACCGTCTTTTAAATAAAAAATATTGTAATATTTAAGGGGTGGTTTGGAATTTGGGTCTTGAAAAATCCCTCCTTATCGATCCTCTACACCCTAAAATCAATCAGTGAGTCATTCAACTAAGTCTTTTATATATTAAGAAATCATGGTTCTTTACTCCACGAGATCTGAACACTGAATGAGCTCGAAGAGATTCAGGCGGGCTTTTATACCCGACTTGTGCTCGCCGAACCGTGATCCTGTGTTAAGATCGGTTTCCACGTGTGATGTAGACCGTAACCTGTATCCCTATTGACATTTTTTGTATGTTTAAATATTTCAACAGATTCTCTAATTTTTCGTTTATAAAAACATGGAACCGATGCTAGAACCTTGGTTTCCTTTACATTTATGAAATGACCAGTGTTATGCTGGTGTTCAGCTACAGCAGATTGAACAATTTGTTTCTTTTAATACATCGTTCATGTTCCTTAAGTCTAGTTGACATTGAGCGTCCTGTTTCTGCCACATACACTTCTCCACAGGAGCAAGGAATTTTATACACTCCTTCTGTTTGGAAAGGTACAACATCTTTCGGGAATCGCAAGCATTATCCAATCTTCTTATGTGTATTGAAGATTGTACGTATATTGGACCGCCGAAGTAATCATCCTATTTTGTCTGTAGTGCCATGTATGTAAGAAAGAACAACACTACCTAATGGTGGCTCTTTACCATTCTCCTTTGGCCGAGTTGGATTACTATCTTTTCTTATTAATTATTATTAATTCTTAATCTTCAGTGCAATAGCCATTCTCTCTGAGAGCTTCGATCAGTTTCGATGTTTCCGATGTTAAAAAATCTTGATCAGAAATCGACATAGCTCTGAATACTAGTGAGTTAATAACCGATTTCTTTTGTGCTGGATGGTGATGGAAATTTGTATTTAAGTATCTATTTGTATGCGTCGGTTTTCTATACACAGAATGTCCTTATGTACCATTTTCCTTCCTTTGAACACATACATCTAGAAAGGGAATCGTTCCATTAGATTCAATTTCCATTGTAAACTTGATATTATGTTGTTGCTGATTAAGTTGGTCCAGAAATATGAGGAGATTATCCTGTCCATGAGGCCAAACAACCAAAGTATCATCTACATATCTAAACCAGTGCTTCGGTTTTAGTGGAGCGGATGTTAGAGCAATATCCTCAAAGGCTTCCATAAAGATATTCGCTACCACAGGTGATAGAGCAGATCCCATAGCTGCCCCTAAAGTTTGTTCATAAAAAGTTCCTTGAGAAATGAAATAAGTAGATGTAAGACAAGCTTCCACTAGGTCTATTAAGTTCTTATCAAGATTATTATTATCCAGTATGTCTGATATAATGGAAATTGAGTCGTTGACAGGAACATTTGTGTATAGTGATTCTACATCGAAACTGACCAAAATATCTTCGGGATCCAACTGGATTGTCTTAAGTTTTTCCACGAAATGCGCAGAGTTTTTAATAAAAGAATCTGTTTTTACGGTAAGAAAATTTGAAAGATATTTACCTAGTTTGAAAGCTTCCGTTCTTTTATATATTAGTATAGATTAGATTGTGGTCAGAGGATCCCAAAAGACTGGAAGTGGAAGATCGATAAGACTCTGGTTGAGTGGTGAGAAAAACGTCCAATAAACAAATAAATAAATTAATAAAAATGTAAAAAAATTAAGTAAATAAAAAAAGTTATCACTTCTACGTCATCCGGCCAAGACCAAGGCACAACATCTGCACCGACCAGTTCGACATCTGAAATCCGAAACTGAGTGATATTATTATATGTAACTGTATTTAAAAATGTTAACATGTTAATTGATTTTGACCTTATGATTACATGTTTTGTATAAAAAAAACATCTCAAATTTTTTATGTTGTGTTTTACTATTTGTAATAGAAAAAAAAATGTTTATGCAATTCTTTCGTAACTTTTTCGTGTCCGGAATTCTACAGTTTTTCGGCCCAATATTGAGCCAGTTTGGTATTCTCTAGATTTTCCAGTCGCTAGTTGCGTGGTTCTACTCTTAGGAGATAATTGCAAGTAGTTCGTCCAGCACGTTGCTCAGAAATCGCTGCCTATATTTCATTCTGCAACTTTTGCAATACTCTAACTTAAAAGAACTTCTTTAGAGGGTCCCGGATTGGATAAAGGCCTAGGGCCCACCGTAAATAAAAATAGGTCTTGAAGTTTACCTTAACTTCACATGTTACTTTTAATATATAAGACAGTATAATACTGCCACGTAAATACCTTTTAAATAAATCACTGGTTAAAAAAAACCTCATTTGTACTCACCTAATCTTCCTCCAATTGCGAAGCAGTCAAAGCGACAACTAAAAGACAAACTCGAAACTCGTTTTGCTCGACTCTATCTTGCAACATCGCTCCCCTCGGGGCCGTTAGGGACGACAGAGTGCTGATATCCTGAAATGTATGGTTCTAATATCGAATAGAGCATCTGAAACAGCCTTAACTCACTCGCAAAGGCCGTCTTCTCTAATTTATATCCGACGAAAGTTACGTTAAAATTATTCCCTTAATTTTCATTATACGCACGGAATACGTTATTTACATTATTTCATTTGCTTTTTCTTATTTTATACCTGTCTAAAACTAAAAATGCGACTTTTCCGGAAAAGAAAATCGGGGAAAATTTCCAACGAAATTTTAAAGAAAATTCTTGCAATTTTCGGAAAATGGGAAAAGGTACTGAAAATACATTTTTTCAGTTAAAACTAAGAACAAAACTTAACCCTAATATTTTAATAAACTCCCTTTACTTTGCTAACAGTGTTTGTATTTAACATTGGCTGCGCTTTTAGTTAAAAATTAGTTAGTTTAGGCAACGTAAATTTAATATAATTAATTTCAATAATAAGTTATTTCATTTTAATTCAAAAATTCACCAAATATTGGCCTCAACCCAATAAAATCAGAATTAAAAGCAGTCCTTACAGTTAATGAACGTTTAATTTTAATCTAATAAAGCAATGTGTAATTAATTATTTTCTGAACATTAATGATAATAATTGCAAACAAAGAATACAATTATTAATCAAAATGTTTTAATCAATTCAAGGCCTTGGCTTTAAGATACTATAAAATTAAATTATTGCGACAGATCAAACACAATACAAACTAAGTAAATTATGACATATTGACTCCTAGAGCTAAATAAAGGAAAAAAATATATTACAATGCTTATACCACATCAGTAATTATTTATAAGATACATCAAGAACAATAAAAATTCACTCTCATTATAAGTACCCATTGCTGGGGCGAAACTTATTGAAACAAGAGGTGCTCACCTAGCATTGAATCAAATAAAAAGATTAAACTATTATTTTATTTTACATTACATATATACTTATATAAAGTATACAAGATTTCATTCATTTCCATACAAAAAAATACCTTTTATTAAATGTGTGAGAAAACTAAAATGTTATAAGCGGGTCACATTGAACTAAAAATACTATTTAGTCATTATTTTATGGTTTGCCGCTATTAAAATGTAGGCTTTGGATTTGTAGCTGGAGTTTAATTTCAGCGAGTTTACATAGTTTATAAGAAAGTTTGACAAAATTATTAGCAAAAATTATAATAATTATTAAGTTTAAAAACCAATATCCACTAGATTGCATCGAGTAAATATCAAGACCCTAGACTCATATAATCGTATCAAATTATTATTATACTAAATAATACACTTTAACACATAAAATTATAAGAACAGATTTTGCGGAAATATTTTAAATTAAATATAAACTTCCAAAATGTATCTAAAACTTTGCTTAAATTGAGAACTTGTTACAAGAAAAAATGCCTTCGTGGACAACAATATTGAAAAACTAAGAAGTATCTAGCTTATTTTTGAGGCTTCTGATTTATTTCCATGTTTCCGTAAAAAATCGACTCTGTGCGGCCCTGGAGACGGCCGGTGATGGTATCGTCATGGATAAAAAATATTGCAAATTGTTACATTTTTTTTTTGTAAAATAACATGCCGTAGAAAAAATATAGAAAAATATTACAATAACTCAAGCATTAAGGTATTTTTTTCACTCCTGTGATTGCGGTTTAAAATTTCTAAACTGGTTAGTGCACCTGGTACATAAATTACTATTATCGGGATAGTTAATAAAAATAAGATTGACAATAATATTGGCGAATATTTGAAATATTTTCGCTTGGTGCTAGATTTTTTTTTATGACTTTTTAAGAGGAATTTTTAATATTTCAAATAGGTAAGTAACTGAATTCCTTAAAATTGTTTAAAATATATGTTTTTAAATTTTATTCACAAAATGAATCTCATATAACACAAAAGAGTTATGGCAATTTTTAAACGCAACCTATTTTTAAAGGGCTATCACTTTCTGCTTCAAAAGAATAAATTTAAAAACAAATAATTTGAGATTTATCAAGAGAATTTTTTAGTATCTAAAAAAGGCTATGATAAATTATTAACATTTAGTGAAATATTATTTGACTTTTAAATTTCACTAGCTTTAAATTTAAGAATAATTCAAATATCCAAAATATTTAAACAATTCCATTTATATATTAATGTTTGTTCTTTATGTATTTTTGAGACATCCTGCACACACAATCATTAAATTACGTGATAATTATTTATTGTACGCTTGTACATCATGTGGTTAAAAAATTGGTATTGTTAGGATTATTATTACTATTATTGAAATATATTTGGCACGAAACCAAAATCTAAATTTAAAACCATTAAAAATATAAGAAAGGCATTTCGTTTTCTAAAAAGCACTGATGTTTTAGAAATAATCCAAAATTTGTTCAAATTTTTGCAATGCAACATTTTAGTAAAACAAATCCGAAGAAATTTATTGATGCAGTAATATCCTTTGACAGAAATGGAAAGACTCATATATTAATATCTATAAGATGAGGATCTCTTTTATTGAAAGTCGAGACTAGACGAGAATCTTGTCACGTCTCGACGCCTTGATTATCGTCTCGTTTCTTCGATATTAAATCGTGTCGAGAAAAAATGAGATTAATTGTGATGAGACGAAACGAGAGTACAAATTTTATCTTGTCTCGTGGCATCACTAAATACTAAGGCCTAGGAAATTAAACAAATATTGAGGAAATTTTCCTTAAACGGATTTCCAACACAAACTGTTCGAGCTGAAGTCCCGTTATCTTCACAGGTGACCAAAAAGTGTACTTGCTAAAAGGTAGTCCCTTTTCCTCCCCTACGGCAGTTCCGAAAATATAGGAACATTCTTTTTAGACGAAATTTCCTAGCTGAAACTTTGCCATGTCGAATAGAACCACTTAAGGATAGAGAGAAAATTATATAATAAATAATTGAGTTTATTGTTTTGGAAGATTCACTCGGAAAAGGCAGTCATACGTTTGGCAACAGAAGAAACCGTTACAAAACAACCATGCACTCATAGAAGACGGATGCTCATGCAACCATCTAAAATCGACAAATGACAGACAATCCACGCCTAAAAAGCCAAAATGTCAAACAATAACAACAGATTGAAAACATAAAAATCCTATCTTATACAAACAATATTTTGGGTTCAAGAAATAGTATACGAGTAATTTAAAGCCAGAGAACAACACACAGGTCATTGAAACGGCAGACGTTTGTAAGTAAAGTAAGTGATAAACTTTAACAATTTACTAATAAAATAACATATATATGCTTATTATTTGGTAATTAGACAGAGATATATTATACAACATTTGCCCCCGTATTCACTAAAAAGGTTTAAGAGTTAGACCAGGTCTAGTTGCCATAGTACTTAAAACTCTTAATACACCAGTTATGTTTCGCTTATGTTACTGTCATTTTGTAATTGTGACATTTAAAAAAATTATTAGTTCAGTTGTTGAAAATGTCATCTTAAACCTATAAATATAAATTTAAACCTCTTTAGTGAATACGGGTGGAAATATTTTAGGAAAATATAAAATTACAGGCTGTAATTGAAGTAACAAATTAACAGTGGCACTTTGTTAATAATAGCTGCAGAGCTATATCACTGACCACAAATTTTAAAAAATAATAATTTTAATCCAGCTTTAACTTTTATGTGCATAATTTTGCTCACTCCGGCAAAACGCTTATACAGTACACACATAATATATAATAGCTATTATGTAACACGTCATAATATATTATCCGCCTTCCCTCGAATATTCGTGTTTCGACGTCAAACAGCTCGCAGCAAACACATGTGATATGCGTTGTGACCTTGAAGAGACTAATAAACGAAAAGCTTTATATCAAATGCCGAGTTGCAAATAAATTTACCGGCAGTATTTCGTGTTAATGCGCACGTCGCGATTTTTTAATGAAGGCAAAACTAACGGAACGACGGGCTACAAAAATGTATAGTTGTATTTAATGGTGATATTGTGGTTTCGGAAGTTTTAAATAGGATAAAACGTTGTAATAATTTGAATTGCGTAAGTTTTATAACCTTTTAAAGTATGCAATATGGATGTTATTTATAATTTAATACATGTGAAACGGTTTTTTCAATATTCTTATGAAGAAAAAATAAAGTTGAAACGGGATGGATGACCTTTACCGAATACCGCCATATAGAAACAAAGATCTAACCAGAAATAGTATAAAAGACAGTTTAATCGGTAAATATATTTAAGAAATAATTGGATATGCGGTTGTAATAGAAGAAATGTTCTTTTTTGTTTTCCGTGTGTGTTTTTATGTGGGATATATCGTGGACTTAAATTGTAGATATTTTTGAAAAAACGCTATGACAGAATGAAATGAAATTTGCCTTAAATAAAAGTGGAGGGATCTATATAATTTTTAAAAACTAGAATTGATTCATAGGTTTTTTCTATTTTTTTTTTTTTCATCGAAAAAAAAAATCAATTCGGATTTATACCTATAGATGAAAACCGACACAGAATGGACCACAGATACGTACCTATAGTGTTCAAATTTTCAAAAGGTATATAACTAACAAACTAGAACGTAAATAGTATTACTGTTTGTTTATTGTCTACGCGATTATTGAAAAATATGGTTAAGCAGTTAAACAACGATTTTTGTAAATTTTGGAGACAACAATAAGAAGCATGGTACAGACAATAATAGATAACAAAAAGGCCAAACTTAATCCCTTTACAACTTAAATGACGAAAACCTGCATAAGAAAAGAAAAATTTACATCATTGAAGTATATGTTGTTCATTAACTGTCATGTAATCATATAAAATATTAGAGGTTAGATAGATACCATATTTATTAAATTCTGTATCTATCCGCTTTTACCTACACATTTTAACCTTTACACACACCGTGTACCAAAGTCCCACATAATCAGTTAACAACACAGCCATCACCCCATGTCCCAAAAGCGCATACCTCATTATACTACGTCCCTACAACAGCACTTAAACAAAATTACGTAGTATTTTCTTTTACATTAAATAAAATTATTTAAAACAATAAATAAATTAGTTTTAATCATATTTTCAAACAGAAGCTATTATACCGCATTATACGTAATACCTTTGCGATATAATACTTTGCGCAATATCTATTAAACTCTCCGGGCATTTTGAACATTTCTCATATTACTGGCACATTATTATGATTGTTCTCCTCATTAGTTAATCCGTAACATATTAGATATATCAAAAACGATCAGTATTTGATTGCATTAAAAAGTGTCCATTTCCGAAACAGATAAAAGTGAGGGAATTGTATAGAATATCGATTATTCGACTTCGATTGCACAAGGCGTCTTCAAGGATCGTTAAGATCGGTTTCCACGTGTGATGTGGACCGTAATACGTATCTCTCTTGAAGTTTTTTGCATGTTTAAAAATTTCAATACATTCTCTAATCTTTCGTTTACAAAATCCTGGAGGCTAGATCCTTGGTTTCTTTTAGATTTTCAATATGGCCACTGTTATGCTGGTGTTCATCTACAGCAGATGCAGAACAATTTGTTTCTTTTTAATACATCATTCGTGTTCCCTAAGTCTAGTGGATATTGAGTGTCTTGTTTCTTCCTCAAACACTTCTCCACAGAAATGGGGAATTTTATATCCTCATTCTAATTGAAAAGGTACATCTTTCGGGGATCGTAAGTACTGGCCAATTTTCTTATGTATATTGAATATTTTTATGCATGTGAAAGCTAAACTAATCTTTCTATTTTGTCTGTACGTCTAATGGTGGCTTGCGGAATTGGATTAATATTTAATAGTAATATTTTAATTTAAAGCGTATTATCTTCAGTGCAATAGCCATTCCCTTTCAGAGTTTCGATCAGTTTCTATGTTACCGATATTAGAGAATCTTGATCAGAAATCGAAATGGCTCTATATACTAGTATGTTAATCGATTTCTTTTGTCTGGATGGTGGTGAGAATTTGCATTTAAATATCGATTTGTATGCGTTGGTTTCCTATACACAGAATGTCCTAATGTACCATTTTCTTTCCTTTAAACAAATACTTCTAGAAAGGGAATGGTTTCATTAGATTCAATCTCCATTGTTAATTTAATATTATGATGCTATTGATTAAGGTGGTCCGGAAATATAAGTAGATTTTCCTGTCCATGAGACCAGACAACCAAGGTATCATCTAGATATCTGAACCAGTGTTTTTAGTGAAATGGATTTTAAAGCAACATACTCTAAGACCTCCATAAAGATATTTGCTTCCACAGGTGATAAACCAGCACAAAAGAAATGGGTTGTTAACTCACTAGTATTTAGAGCCACTTCGATTTCTGATCAAGATCGAAGCTGTGAGGGGAATGGATATTGCGCTGAGAATCTAATTGATATGTCAAGTGACGCAATGTGGTCCAAGAAATACGATTTATTTCCATAGTTTCGTTTTATTATAGCGATAATATTTGTATCACCTTGTTGTGGTCCTAAGCGAAGTAAAGAGTTGTCACCTTTGACAAATATAATTTTATTCGTTGTGATTTTCTAATTTCGAAGTAAAATTATGAATTGTAATCGCTGGGGAGACGTTGATAAGGGTGAAATTTGAAATTTCCTCATTCTTTATATTCTCTCGCCGAATATAACAAGTGATACGATTAATCATCGAGGATATTACTCGTGAAACCGGAGGTGCTGCTCGTCCTTCGGACTCGTTCAATCTAGAGCTCGATTTCACTAGTAAATACCATTGATAGTAATCACTTATTATATTATATTAGAAGATATTTAATAGTAATCGAACTCCGCGAAAAGAGGATAATAAGAAGCCACCGTTAGATAGTAGTGTTCTTCGGTACAAAAAAAGACGCTTAATATCCAGTAGGCTTTGGGGGCATGAATGACATAATAAAAAGAAACAAATTGCTTAATAAGCCCTTCCCGCTTAAGACAAATCTAAGCATCATAAACCGTGGACCATGAAAGGACTACGCATGTCTGCTAAAAATATGCGCTCTCTCTTATACATAAAAAAAATTCCGCGACTCCATTTTTATTCTCGACTATATCTCTAAATATAGGAGAATCTATATTAAACTAATTAAGACAGCAAAAAAATATACTATCAAAAACGTCTAACAAAGTCTAAAAACGTCAGAGGAAACCGGGTCCATTATCATAGATCTCAGAAACAAATCAAACCAAGGCCAAATGACCTAAATGATTATTTTAATAATGTAAGCAAAAATTTTACCCCTGGTATCTCGCCAAGTTTGAACTCTCTTTTGTTTCTCCCTTCATCGAAAAATGTCGCTGATAGCTGGAACTATTAAAAGAAATGAATACAAGTAAATCTTTGTGTAATACTTATGGCCTATCAATTAAAATATTCCTGAACCTGCCGCTCCCAGTCATAGAGGTCCCTACAACACTAATAAATGAATCCTTTATAAAAGGTATATTCACAGAATGCCTTAAAACAGCTATAATTATCTCTCTTCATAAAGAGGGCGAAAAAACTAACTCTTGCAATTATCGCACAATTGCTCTACTATCAGTGCTATCAAAAATCATTGAAAGGTTACTGAAAAATTATCTTAAGCCATTTCCACTTAAACATCAGATAATATTCCCGGATCAGTTTAGGATTTTTACCCAACAAGTGCATCAGTGACGCCAGGTTCTCGTTGCTTAGCGCCGTCTACTTATCCCTCAATAACAACCACCCCATCGCCTCAGTTTTTTGTGACTATGCAAAAGCCTTTGACTGTGTTACTCATGAAATTTTAATAAGCAAGCCAAATTTTTATGGAATCCGTGGTATTTCTTTAAATTGGTTTAAATCTTATCTCGGGAATAGGCAACAATTTGTAAGGGCAAATGGTTCTGATTCTGATGGTAAATTTATTACAAATGGAGTCCCCCATGGTTCTGTCTTGGGACCTATTCTTTTTTTGTTATACATTATTGATATCATCAACCTAAAAATTAATGGAAAAATGTCTCTCTTTGTTGACGATACAAGCATAACATGGAGTGATTTTGATGCAACGTCTTTACGTACTAATATTTCCCATGACCCTGTTATGATTAAGGCTTGGTCCGATTCCAAACAGCTTTGCTTCATTGTGGATAAAACGATGGCCTTATCTTATAAGGTGACTTTACATCCACTTCAGCTACTTAAAAGCTATATTAAATAAGTTGAGTCGGTTAAAATCCTGGGTTTGAATATAAATAACAACCTAAAATGGTCTATGCATATTGACACCTTAACTAAAACACTTTCGACCGCCTGCTTTGCCATTCGATCAGTTTCAAAAGAACAACGTGTTTTGCCAGGCTTACTTATTTCTCTCTATTCGAATCCCTTCTCCGCTATGGTCTTTTCTTTTGGGGCTGCTGTACCACCGAGCAATTTCTTAGTATTTTTAGGCTTTTGAAGCTCTTTTGAAGAGCAATTCGTTATTTGTTTTGTCTAAATAATAGAGTTGCCTATACTATTTAAAAAAACATGAAATATTAACACTTCCTGCATTATATATTTTAGAAACCGCTTGTTTGATGAGAAAACATATAAGCACTATATAAGGCCACAACACGTATATCCTACCAGAAAATCTAGGCATGACATATACCTTCCCATTCCTTCCAAAGAATTAATAATAAAATTAATTATTTACAACGCCATAAAACTTTACAATCATCTTCCAGAACATTTAAAAATTATCCCTATGTTTGCACTTTTTCGAAAAAAAAAAAACAAAGCGTACCTCATTGAAAGACGTCTTTACTGCGTTAATAATTTTTATAATAAATTAAATGAAGTCTCAGTAAAATGTTTTTTATTTGTTTGTTTACTTAAATATTTTTGGATGTCATGTTCCAGCTGCTAGCATAGAATTTGAAAATAATTTTATAGGGAAATGAATTGCCTGATAGTCCGTTAAAATTAATTATTTAGTTACGTATTAGATTAAAATTATGCATTTTCTTTTTTTTAATACATTTTAATTATTATATTAGTTCAGAACATTTTGCCTCATATAAACTAAAAAGGTTTAAGAGTTAGAACAGATCTACTTGATATTCTAACTAAAAGTGTTAGTTTAACAGTTGTGTTTTGCTTATGTCACTGTCATTTTGTAATTTAGATGTTTAGAAAAATTATTTGTTCAGTTGTTGCTTATGTCATTTTAAACCTATAACTGTCAAGTTAGACCTGGTCTAAACTTAAACCTCTTTAGTGTATACGGGAGTTTTTGTTTAACTTCACTTATTTTGCTTGTATAACGATAACAAAATAGAGTTTAAGGTCGCGTAATTTTAATTTCAATGTCATCGTCACCTCGCATATGTATTGTTTATTTCCTTATTATTAAGGTCACCCAGATTCCTTAACTGCTTTACGGCAATGTTATGTTCTAACGAATGTTTCTTTTTTCTTAATGGTTTTATAGCTATCATTACTTGGTATATTTACAATTTATGTATTGTATTATTGTATTTATACTTTTGTTGTCTTGTTTTCGTTGAACATCCGTATATCACTGGCCATATTATAAAAGTAAAATAGACCAACGTTCTACCATCGCTTCCAGGATTTCATAAACGAAAAATTAAAGAATCTATTGAAATTTTCAAGCATCCAAAAAAATTCAATAGAGATACGGGTTACGGTCTACATCACATGTAGAAATTGATCTTAACATAGAGTTACGGTTCGGCGAGTACAAATCGGGTATAAAAGCCCGCCTGAATATCTTCGAGCTCACTCAGTGTTCAGATCTCGTGAAGTAAAGATCACTGAAGATATCTCGTACAATCGAAGGCGAAATGTCAGATAGTAATTCCAATTTGACACGGTCTGATCCCAAGAACCATAACTTATATAACTTAACATATAATGTCACATTTTTATATCATTTCTTGTATGCACTTTGACTGATTTTATCACTAAGAAATAATTCAAGTTATTTTATTTAGATAACCCATCGAGGAGGGATATACCAAGCCAGCAGCAAAAGGCCTGTCGCCAAAAAAAATTAAAACGTCACAGATCAATACATGAACTTATTGATATTACTCGGAATCCAATTGCACCAATAATTTCGACGTTTATCCAGGATTTTATTTTTCAAGTTTTTATTTTTAGTAAATGAAAACATACAAACACAGTCCTAAAACCCAATAATTTAGGACGTTTCATCACGATATTTCCTAGCGAACTTGACTAATTTTTATGATTAATACGTACTGCAGTAAAATATACTAAACTCGCACGTATAATAAACATGTCTCAGCAGGCCCACTCACATCAAACAATGTGTATAGATAGCAGCGGGTATTTTCACTGATTAATTACGAAACTTTAAAAGATCAAAGAAAGACCCTGTCCTTTAAAATTAGGTGTTTATTTGTACCATCCCGTTTATTTTTTCAACGATCTCTCTGCTGACAAAAAAGCTGTCACGGTTTAAAATAAGTCACCTATCACTGGTTGCTGGCGGCATTTAATTTGATATTTATTATTAATTAATTAAATTTTTTGTGTTACTTCTTACCTAGTTTTAACTTTTTGCCTCTACAAAAGCTTTATTTTACCCCCACCTTCCAAATTAATTTAATACTGAAAAATTTGTTCAAAGACCATTGTAATAAAATATTATTCAACACCGCTACTGAAACTGATAATCTGCGAGTAAAATAAAAGAATCGACATGTTTTATGTTATGGAGAATATTAGTTTTATTTTATGAAGAGATTTCTTCGTTCCTACAATTATAAAATATTGTTTTTCTTTTAGGTAAATCACAAATGTATACAATGAAGAAAGCACCAAAAAAATTGACGTTATGTTTTTAAATGTACATACAAAATTATAATAGAAATAATTTTACATAATTACGTAATGAAAATTCGTACTGATTCGGTTGTCGAGAATAGTTTTGGTCTACCTTTTAAGAGATCTCTGTACGATTTAATTTTTGTCGTAACTAAATATATGCTTTGGACATGGGGCTGCAGATTTGTAACAGCACGTTATCTTAAGCCCGAGACCGCTACACAATTGTGTTGAGCGAGTTCACACCATCACTAGATTATTTCTTGCATCCTGTTTTGGTAGCCTTTAGGCACTCAGTCACTTTGAATTATTGGTATTTGAACAATTGATCTCATTATTAAGTGTTAGGTCTCTGTGACATTCTTCTATTATCTAAAAAATGTGTGACAAGCAGTGATAGGCAAATACCGGGTATATTGAAATTTGGGTATATACCCAAGGTTTTGTACCCGGTATATACCCAACTGGGTATATATCTCCACCATATACCCAAGTGTACTTACTTGGTTAATTTAAGGTAATCTAACAAATTTTAACGTTTAGTTGTTAAATTAGGACATTAAAAAAAGTGGTTGAATAAATCGAAAGAAAAATCACAAAATAATGCTATTAAAAATGAAAATAGTATAATGAAACAAAAACATAATGCATAGAGTAAGAAACATACGTTTAAAATCTAAAAAATGAACAACTATTAAAAACCAGAGGTGGCAACCCTAGGTACAATACCAGGAATATACCGGGTATATACCGGGTGTATACCAGGTATATAACTACAGTATTTCTCAATGGATATATACACTACACCCTTTGGGTATATACCAGGTATATACCCACATTTTATTTACTCGTTGGATATATACCCATCGCCCATTACTGGTGACAAGTAACAAAGTTAACTGAGAATTTCTGATTGAACTTTGATCAAACTTTAGTATTCTATAGATGACATCACTTAGTCACATCTCTTTATAATGACAAAAAATCACAAAGCAACAACCCTCAGTCCAGGTCAGCTGTTTGGTCACCAGAGGGTGCTAAGAATCCCCCGGCTTGACATAAAGAAGACCGAGAAGAGAATCGGAATTTGGAACACTCAAAGCCTCTATGCGGCTGGAAAACTGTATAATGCAATCCTGGTAATAAAGATAATGAATATTGACATCCTTGGCATAGCTGAGACAAGATGGCCTGGTAGCGGAACTTGTAAAAACGATGCAACAACATTTTACTATAGCAGAAATAACAATCCAGAACACAGAAATGGAGTTGGTTTGACCAGATAGACAGATCAATAAAAAATATAGTAGCATACTCAGATCAAATCATATTGATTCAAATAAATGCAAAACCGATAAACATCAACGTCATACAAGTATATGCACCTACAGCAGACAAGCCAGAAGCAGAGGTTGAGCAACTCTATGAGCAGGTCAGAGACATTCTGCAAACGCTGAAACGTCACGAAATTAACTTAGTGATGGGCGATTTAAAGGTCAAAGTTGGCAATGAAATTGTTGATGGCGTAACGGTTGCATTTGGACTGGGCGACAGAAACGAACGTGGTGAAATGGTAATCCAATTTTGTCGCGAAGAAAATCTAGTTATCATAACAGAGAGAGGCTCTGTTCTCCATGAAACTGCTAGTACAAAAGTGCTACGATCAAAGGCAAAATGTGTTCATATGTTTCATAGACTACCTAAGTTCCATTCGACAACGTGAAATACGAACCGTTGATTGAGAGACTGCAGGAAATTGGTATAGATGATAAAGACATCAGAATAATCAAGGAACTGTATTGACATCAGTCGGCCGAACTCTGCATTAATAAAAACCTAACAACAGTGGGCTTTGATATACTGAAAGGAGTACGACAGGGATGTGTGATGTCGCTCATTTTGTTCAACATCTATGTTGAGAAAATATTTCAGTTAGCATTGGAGAAAAAAATGGGAGGTATCAAAATTAATGGTAAAAAACTAAAACATTAAATCGGATTGACGCTTTCGAGATGTGGACAATACGGCGTCTACTGCGTATACCATGAACTGATCGCATTTCGAACGACGAAATCTTACGAAGAGCTGATGTAGTGAGACAACTGCTAGATATGGCAAAACATCGCAAAGTATCATATCTGGGGCATATCCTAAGAGGAACCCGATACTCCATACCAAAACTTATATTACAAGGAAAAATCGAAAGTAGACGAGGTCCAGGCCGAAAACAGCACTCCTGGCTACGTAACATAAGGAACTGGTGTAATATACCGGATGCCGCAACCTTATTCAGACAAGCAGATGAATGCACCCTGGTCGTGACATAGACAACTGATGTGAAAGGTGATCACCGACGTGCAGCAACGCACATGGCACTCGAAGAAGAAGATAAATGACAAAGGGCACAGTCCTTTTCCATACTGAGCATACCTTCCGATCTAAGCGTGTACAGGGTATTTATTTATATTTTGAAACCCACCTAGAGGACTAAATAAGAGGTAGGAAAACTTTAAATACAAAAAGTGTAAGATTATACTATTATCTTTTGGACTGGACCCATCGTCCAGGATATGTCTGGTGATAAGATTCCTGTCGAGTTATCGATAGTGTATTAATCTGAATAAAAAATACTGATTATTTCACATAATTTTTTTTCTAAATATCTTATTTTACAACTCCTTTAATTTAAAGTGGATGCTTGTGAAATAATAAAATATCAGGTTCAAAGACACGTCACAACGCGATTTTAAGTTTTTACCATATCACTAGATTTTCTCCATTTCAATGTAATTAAATTTTAATACTTAAATATTATTAAAACGTCTAATTCAAATATTGTCAAACTCTATATTTTTGAAATCAGAAAAAATAAATCTTTCGAATTAGTAAAAAAGCGAACATGATTTTTTTTCTTAGGTTTTCGATATTACTTTCCCTATTTTTATTAATTGGAAAGATAATAGGAATAAAATCCTACAAATATTGTATTTAAAGTTTTTTTGTTCTGTTTTTCATAATTAACTCTCTAGATAAGCGTACAATTATAATTAAAAACACTGTACAAATTAGAATAATCTCATCTTACCCGGGATGCTAGGCCTAAATCAGGTAGTTAGTATCACTGTAATGACTGGTATTATTATTTATACCTTTATTATTATAATGATGTTATCATTTAGATCTTCAACTGTAGGAGTCATTCCATGTTGTTGGTTTCTAAAAATTGTAACCCGTAAACTCTCAGCCACCTGGAACTGTTGCATGTAACATTATGTTATGAGTGATCAGAGCTGGTTTTCAGTAAATAATGTGTAAGTATACTTCACACTCCCGTTCAGCTTTCCAAACATATGTACTGGAATCCGTTCATTCTACATGCCGGCATTATCTACATTTTATAATCTATTCATTTAAATTCGTATTTATTTTTTTAATTAAAGCATTTAGTAAACTTAACCCAGAACAAACTAGTGAAAAATAAATTTGTCATGAATAACAATTCTACACTCACTTGTGATTTGACGCATCAAACACCAAATGAAATGCTGGTGTTTGAGATGACAGGGAAAAGTAAATGAGAGTAGTTCAAGTGCTTGACATTTTGCTGCATTGGAAGGCTTTAAATATGCACAGGCTGGTCTGAGTAACTCTATAACTAACGTCTCTTACATATTCACTAAAACACAATCGTTTTATATTCTTTGACTTTTCGGTAAAAAATGTGTTCTTGCTTAGGAGGTATATTCTAGTATATATTTTCTTGTTAAATCTTCATTATTTTGGGTTTAAAATTAATTAATAAAAAAAAACATACAGTTTTGTTTAATGGGATGGACAATTAAACCCTCTTTTGGATATGGACTTCAGTGAGTAAGGGTTTATATCAAATACATTTTCTCTATTGAGCAGCATTATTTTCACATTATCCCCATTAAAGCAACTAAAGTTTTCTCGATCAAATGCTTCTTAACTAGTAATTGAGTGCGTGATCTGATCTAAATTAAAAAAAAACAGATCCTAAGGCTCTAGAACTATTTTTTTGCTTATCCCAAATACTAATCTAACCGGATTTTAAAAATGTTAAATCTCTCATCATGACCAAAAAAGTTATTTAAAAAGATATGAAACAAAATTTTGATACTATCTAAAATTTAATTCTTCCCCATTGTACTCCTTGAACATTTCAATAAATATATAATTTAATTATTAAAAATCTAAATTTGGTATTTTCATCCTATCTAATTTTCTTTTTTGGTATCTCTTTTTTTTAATTATTTGTTGTTAGTGGTGTTTATTTATATTTTAGTTATACGCCTGTTTGAACAACTTAAGAAGACTTTATAATAAAATCAGTTAAATATTGATTGTTATATATATACCTATAATAGTCAATGTAGGTCAAAACTAAAGTCTAATGGTTTTCGAATTATTCCGATGTACGGCCAGAACCACGTATCATAATTTAATGACTCTTACAACCCAGTAGCTATAGCGTATTGCCACTTTTCTGTCATTTGTCCTGCAACATCTACTAAATATACCCTAACTAGACCAAAATCACTGGCCGGCACGCACATTGTGATAAACATAAATGACATACATAAATATCAATCGAATGGCTAGAACAGCTATGTTTAAAACAGCGCGAAACATAACTCAGAGCGTTCCATTTCCACCGCGCGTTGTAATTCACGCTTGAGCCCCGTATTACGTTGACAAGTTTGACAGGTCATTTCCTTTGTTAGGCCGCGACCAACTCGACGTTGCGTGAACCGGCACTTGTCCGGAACAGAGTGCGACACTCTGTAATTTTCGAACGCAGCGGGCGTGGCGAAATGGCTAAATTATAGACCAAGCGCTGCAAATGACGTTAAATGATAAGTTGTTAACTTTTCTTAGCGATAATGAGTAAGCTTCGTGATGTAACATGTTTTCTTTAAATAATTTATACGCACTACTATACTTTTATGTCATAATCATAGTTAAGCAGATAGGGAAATATCATTTATTATCTTCTTACTTTCTTAATCACAATATGATACAAATTGTATTTAATTTTTTAGGCAGGATGTCTTTGAAAAGGCAATTGCATTACAATATTACGTATCCTTTCACCACACTGCACTGGTCTAGGCTTAAGAATGGCTCTCTGCCATATGGAATTAGCACAATCATTGCTCGGAAGAAAATAGAAATATGATTTAAGATCTAAATAAGTTTAAGGTATGGAATATATCTCTTAACCTAAGCCATCGTCCTCCCAGAATAAAACAACAGAACGATTTAAAGAATGTGTCTGAAACTCTCTAATCTTTATGTTCACAAGCCCTGCAAAGAGGTACTTAGATTCATAGTAGCTGAAAATATTTACCAGTGACGAATTTGATTTCCCTCTGGGATATTTCATGAATTCTTTGGCAAAATAAAAGCTGCTGGTTTTAGCCCACTCATAAGAGGTGTTATGGGGCGAAAAAAACAAAGATTATTGAATTTTAAAATGAATTTGAAAACATCTCTACTGCACTTAGTTCAAACTTGAAAGATATTTACCACTTTCTACTCGGATCAATATTACTTATGCTAGGTTCGCCATTAACAGATACAAGTAGGAAAAAGGCCAAGAAAATTACTTTTTTCCCTAGTGAAACAAAAATGCGTGAAATAAAGTTGTTAGTCTTTGAAAATAATACCAGAAATTAAAAACAAAATCAATATCAATAATGCAATACTCCAATCTGTAGAATAAAATTTTAAACTCCGATTTACATTTAACTTCTGATTAATTTCCCCAGTTATGATATTTAATTTTTGTTATAAATATAATTCATTTAAAAAAAAATTACTATTTTTAATTATTTGATTTATAATATTGTTTGCAATTCTAGCTGTTTACGTAAATGTTAATTTAATTTTGTATTAAGTTGAAAACAAAAACATGCTCTAATTAAAATGTTCGTTAATGAACATTAAAGCAAGATACTATATATTACTGACGTTTTCGGTATAATGTATTAGTGAAACAAAAATATAGGAATTTCATATGTGCTAACAGACATGTCGAGGAAAATATTGGATTTTAATTTAAATATATTGCCATACATTAACATAATATTTATTTATTTATATATTAACGGAAACACCATTTTTACAACAATATTTTACATTAATTTTTATTGTAATCGTGACAAATAAAGAAGATTAATTAGACATAACATCAAATAAAATACTTCCATAGTCAATAACATAGGAATTGAAAAAAATTATCACATTAACTATAAGCGCATGCGCCTAAATTTTACTAGAAGCTCTGAAAGATTCGATTTATCTTTGTTTATGTTATCCTATTCCTTGTATCCTACACATTGGTTTATCCATACCATAAATGGTTCTGCGAAGGGAACATTTAAAGAGGCTCTTATATCTAATACTGTGTCGACGTATTGAAGTTCAAAAGTCCTAATAGAGTGGGACAGTCTACTGTACCAAACTAGCTCATGATTTTAACGGCGATTTTCTAGTGATTCTATATCCAGTAACTGACAACGGTCAGAATAACAACATCGGACACTCCCACTCTCATTCTAAACTTTAATACTCTTAAAAATCTACCTTGTACTCGTTCCAGGTTGTGGATATGGACGGAAAAACAAGGATTCCACACAACTGAAGAATATTCTAAACATAGACGTACATAAGTATAATACAACATTCTTAGAGTGTACGGAGAGAAATCCTTACTATCACGAAGTACAAAACCAAGTGGATGAAAAAGGTCGACACAATTTTTTGGAGGTGGAATATGATTATAATTTAAATTCGAATCCAGTGACACACCAAGATCCTTCACCTGCCAGTCTTTCGCCACCAATGGTATAGGAGAAAATGTGAGGATCAAGGGACCTTGAGAAAGAAGTTACTGAACACTTAGCTGCATTTAGGTATAGTTCACTTTTCTAGGACCAATCATTTACATATCTTAATCATTTTGCAGTAACTGCGTATCAGATTCACCTTCAATAACACGGTAGATTTTTAGATCGTCCGCAAATAAAACATGCTCAGATGAAAGTTCATTATCTATGTCAGTGTGAATAGTAGTGGTCCGCAATGGTATGCCAGTTATATATAGGACATATTGACTCCTATTACTCAAAAAACTTTTTAGCCAAGCTATTATATCGGGTCCAAAATCCATTATCACTGTTTAGACAAAAGTAAATTATGTTAAACATACTCAAATGATTTATCGAAATCAATACATATATACTATCCATCTGCAGTCCTTTTTCTAGACGTACAATAAGGTTATTTTGACAAAGAGAAGATTGATGGCTGTCGACCTTCCAGCAGAAAAACCATGTTGTTCTTCTTTAATAACGCCCTTACAGCGAAAAGTCACTAACTTGTCAAGCAACTTAGAAATAGCAGACCAAATGCTAACTGCTCTGTAATTATCCCCGACTAGTGTATCAGTACCAATAACTATTTTTCCAAAAGTCAGGGAAGGCCCCGGGACTTCAATGGTACATTTAACAACTTACGCAAAGAAGAAACTATAGTGTAGATACAGTTTTTTAGTATATAATCAGGCACGTAGCCAGAAATTCAGTTCGGGGATGTCCAAACCAGAAATTAATTTCGAGGGGTGGGTCCTAACAGTCAAACCTTACGAAAATTAGTAAGAAGCATGCCTATGCCAATTTCAAAATATCGGGGGGGGGGGGGGGATCTAGACCCCAGAACCCCCCCTGGCTACGTGCGTGTATACTATCTCTAGTATACATAATAATATATCTATCTGATAAAAAATACGAACAATATTCTATATGAATATAAAATTATCGTTAATGGAAAGTTCAATCAATGGTATTAGGGATCTTACTTATCGAGTATATTAAAATAGGATGAATAAAGTTTTTATAATGGCAACAGAATATCTTTTAACTCATAGAGGAAAGTAAAGAAAGGCCCTCCAGATTATTTCACTTAATATTTGGCAAATTTTGGGTATCTAGTCATTTCATATATACTTTGCCATACCTGCATGTCATTAATACTTATGTATGTAACCCTTAGATATAAATGATAGTTGCTACATTTTTAGCAAACTAATACATTTAGATTACAATTTTATTCTTTACAAACTTATGTTCAGCTATTCAGTAAGATAATTATATAAAGTTATTAAAGCAATTTTGAATTTAAAAAGTTACAATAAAGCGAAATTTAGTACATTGTTAACAAATACCACCACAATTTCTTGTCTTAATGTTTTTAAATTGATTTTTGTTCTAATGGCGTATATTTATCCAATACATTTTTATTTAAAAACTAAAAACATGAGATTTTTTTTAAATACCCTCTTTTATAACTTAATAAGACTACATCTCACAGTGCTTGTGTAGCTCACTTTTCTGCTGTTCTGTTAGGTATCCCCTAAATTACTGATTAGTTTGTTTATTTCAGCAAAACATCTCATCTTAGATCCCAAAAAAAAAAACACTTTGTAGTCGACAAAAGGCACTGAATGAAAACACTATAAAACATTTTAGACATAACTACAGATCCGTCCAATTTGTTTGGTGTGGACCAAACACAAGGGAGCAAAGAGGCAAAGAGAAGAAAAATCGCCAAGCAACAAATTACCCCAGTTTTCCCGTCCTTCGTCGGAAACGAAAATGAATGTCGGCCAACATGTTTGCCATAGCGATTCCTTTACAAAACACAATTTGTCGACACCGTGGAAATAAATTTCTCTTACAGAAAAGAAAACCCGATCGGTGCACCCGTTTAATTTCGTCGGATTGGGGGACCGGGTGGCTATTTTTATTGAGGGCCATGCATCTCGCCACTTCGACAGCGTAGTTAACTGAATTGAAAGGACCGAACGCGAACTCGATTTCTAAAGATTAGTCGCTTCGAGTGAGTTCGAAGATGAGAATTTTTGCGATTTTTGTTTTAACTGTTCAAGCTGAGAACCGTTTAATTTTTACATAAAAGTACTAGTGAAAAAACAAGTGAACTAACTAAACTTTTGGAACGTTTTAAAAGTAAAAGTATTATTTTCTGCTGCTTCAACCATTATTTTCTACTTTGTTAGTAAGATAAGTTTTCACGTGTATTAGTAATGAACAATAACGTATATAATATTTTCGCAATTTTTTTTTATTCTTTGTTTTGGTTGTACTATTACCATGCGTAAAGCTTATAAAAAAATCTGTAAATTTTCTTTACCCGACACTTCCCTTATTGTGAATCGTTCCTTTTATTAGGAACAGTAAACCAAATTAGTTCAGTACATAGTCATTTAACAACATATGTACTGTCTAAATATTTTTATTCGTCGCCATTTTGTTAGATCATATTGGATTCCCACCAATATTTTACTAGTTTTTACCTATTCCATTTGATTTTTGGGCATAATTTAAAATAAATTCAATAAGCAGTTTTTATATTAACACACACCGCCATTTTGTTACGTCATGTTGAATTCGTACCCCTTACATTTTATTTTTCTGCAAAAATTAAAGTCAATTGTATAAGATTTTTTTGAGTTGATTTTTTAAAAAATTTATTTGGCCGTCGTTTTGTTCCGCTATCTCGAATTCATACCACAACTTTACCACACAAAATTTTAAATCACTCTAATAAGTAGCGTTTTCAGACTGACACAAACATATGAATTTTCATATAGAAAATTAACCAAAGAATAAAATTCAACGGAATTTGATCACATAATGCTTATTTAAGAATCTACAAAATATCCAAAAAATATAAAAATATAATGTCACTTCTGTAAAAATAAACCAATCTCAAAAAATGATTTATTCTATGACAAAATTAAGACGTATTAACTTGACATATCCGGAAAAAGAAAATAGAACACACAATTTGATGAAATAAAAAATGAAACAGAATTAATTCACTTTTTTTGTTGGTACTGACACTAACAGCAAAGAGAAGTAATGCCTACGTAGAATCTAGAACTGGAGAAACACGCGGATGAAAAACAAATTACCCAAACGTTTACCAAAACCTATACCAAAGATCTTAATAACGAACTTGAGAATATATCCCTAATATTTCGCTAGCAACATTTAATAAAAACTCTTATATACAAAAATCTGTTTAGAATATTTCCAAATGTCTAAGTAGCTTTAAGAACATCCGTTCCAAAAAAAACCTAACCGCTCAGGGGATAGTTTGTTTCGGACCCCCAAAAGAGATAAATTTATTTGAGATCGACCTTACAAAACTAAGCGACTTAGGCTTAATGGCATTAGAATGAGAGTGGCTTAATAGTGTAGCTACGACAAAAATTATTGTCTTCGCGGAAAATAAATCAAATGAAAATGTTCACCTAAAGAAAGTATGTAAGATTATCTCCTACCTGGTGTAATTTAGGCTTTACAAAAAAAAAAATAGTATTGTTACTGTGATTATTGAATTTTTATTTTTTAGTGTCTTGTAATATTTTGATATTTGCTAGTAACCGATATTAATATTTTTTAGCCTGTTTTAGTATTTACAGGCCATGTTTTCAAATGAATATATTCATTTTCCGCCATCTTCTAGTGTTACTATAGATAGAAACTTATGCATACAAAAGCTAAATTGGTAGGTCTGTGGCGGAAAAACAGTGACCGGTTTTAGGCGATTATAAATGTTAATACGCCTATCTCAATACTTTTACTTAATCGCATATGAAAAAACTTAATAAACTTTGACAAAAAATGTAATCGAATATGAGAATAAAAAACCACTCGTAAAAAAGTTAAAATAATAGCCAAAATTAAGGCGTATTTCTTAGAAATGTAAGCACGTATATAGATGAAGCACAAAACACACAGGGATAGTAATTTCACGAAACTTTTTTATAATTTTCTCTTTCTTTTTTTCCTAAAGCTCCAAAACAATTATTTTAAAAGACCTCCACGCAGCTAATTCTACATCATTTAATTTTTGATAAAACTTTTCATATATACCTTAATCATAGCATCACTTAAATTAGGAAAAAACTCCAAAAATTTTCATCAATCCCAGTTTAATGTGAAATGGAGGTAACAGAACTTTTTTAGAATCAACCAGAGATATATTCTTTACATTAGCTTGGCCTGGAAAACATTAATATTTCTGAAGACATTCTTTTGCTTATATCCCAAAGACAAAGAAAACAGCAATACTCGGTCAATCCACCCTGAAGCCCTAGTAACAGTCCTATGACTTTTAAGTCACCACATATCTGATATTTTAATATAGTGCATTTAGAATAAGTAACATACTGCATGCGCAAGAGGAATAGAGGCTCTTATGTTGCCATTATGGAGCAGAACTGCTTTTAAACTTATTTTAGAAGAATCTATAATTAAGCGTCATTCGTCCGGGTTATGTCCAAAGCCTAATTTTTGCATAATACTATTTGGATTCACATAAACACACATTTTATTCTGCATAGGAAAAAACGAGGATAACTCCTGGTTACGGTTTCCAAATATTGTAACTTTGGTTCCAGTGGCTAGTAATTCCATTATTGTAATCTTGAACCTAATAGTTCAGTATGCTTTTTGGACTGTAGAGGTCCCGAACTAGATCCTTTAATTCAGATTGTTCAATTAAATGGGGTGCTTTTTCTTAACTTTCGGGAAAATAAGAACCGTCCTTTTCTGATACATTATCGGGTTCTGCCTTATCATAATACATTTCTAAACCTTTTCAATTTGCCGGGGGCGCTGGAACTAGTAAACCTTCTCCATGAAGAACCGGTCTTATTGCTAAGGGAATATCCGAAGATATAATATCATATTTGCTCTTTCTTGAAAAACCAGACATTTTTGCCATTGAAAAGTAACAATCGTTGAAATGATTTGTTGGTCCTCGCCAAATCAAATTGATCTGAACTAGGGTTATCAAGAGATTCGGTATGGTGCCATTTTTTGACTATGTTCAGATCATTTGCTTCTGATTGGTGATTTGAATGTTTCGGCAGACGATTTTTTGTGATAAACAAATAAGATAATGGAATTTAAAACTCAGGGCTCCTTGTCCTTTTTCTTATCAAGATTGTTTATTTAGGCGGGTGTATTTTTCTCACCAAAGATCTTTTCTTAGGTCATAAAACGAGTTTAATTAAAAAACTAGTTAATTATTACCTATAGATAAATATCAATTCTTGTCTCTGGTGGGCAAAATACCTGTCGAATTTATTTTTAGAACTTTGCGCTTGGTGAGGAGTTTACCTCCGCCCGTTTATTTTGTGTTGGCAGTAACACGCTTCTCTGTGGTCAAATGGCATCATCGAACACACCCTTACATTTTTCGAGAAAAGCCCTTTAAGTGATTTGCCGACAAAGTGTTCGAGCTAAAAGTCGGAAGCACCCGAACCTTCACAATTAGCCAAGGCAAGATGAATGCCCTCATTTTTCTTGTCGGTAAAAAGATCGGGCATCACAAAGCGCGCCCGTTAATCCCGCCAAGACGTTTAATCGTATGGTGGCACTTTTCTGCTCTCGCCCTGTCGATCTGCTTTTTACAAATCGACGTCGTTTGTCTTCGGCTAGTGAGTTATGTAGCTCGTAAGTCACGGCCCGTTTGTATAGGGGACAGGCTAAATGAAGTGAAAAAGCCCTAGTATAAAAGAAATTTTAAATGATTAAAGAAACTAGTTCTGTTTTACCTACAAATTGATGTAGTAAAGATTGGAAACCAAGCGACTTACTAAATGCGTTGATCAGATCTTGTGTATAACATCTGATCAGATGTGTTGTGATATCTTTTTCTGCTTCTTATTGATAGTTTTTCGAGAGTTCCGCCATCCATTCATGTTTGTATCGGTATTTGGAGAGGTGAGTAGTGAAGCTCTGTGTATCAAATTAAAATTGATTTCGATAACCGATGACGTGAAGATAAATTATCTGCCATTTTTTGAGCAATAAGTCTAATGTGCAAATTCATACTTCTTGAATACTGAAAAAACTATAACATGTTCAAGTTTCAATCAACGCATCTGGCAATGTTAACAAGCTGGAATTTTTTATGAATTTACCAAATCATATTTTTGTAGTACTGTAACATTTCTGCTACTAATGTTTAACTACTTATTCTGCCGTGTAGAAAAAATCATAGATTGATTAGCATATTTTTTCTTTCTTAATAAACTTTAAAAAAACTTGTATAAATTGAGGGTGATCACGTTCTCGAAAAATAAAATTTTAAAAAAGACCACTTAGTTTTCGAATAACTGTGATCTGTGCTTTAGATAAAAACTCCGCAATAAACCTTATTATCTTCCCTATATCCGTGGCTCTGCACATTTTTGAATATTTCTAAGTTGACTTCTATCATGTTGAATTATTTGTCAAGTTTTCTAACCAAAAGCTATTTAACCTGATTTCTTACTTAGCAAAGGAATTATACCTTACTCTTATCATACCATTTTGGTCGTTTTTGACTCTAGCTGCATTAATTCTCCATATGCAGGAACCCTACTGCCACTATCTCTGTTTACTGATATGTGCACGGCTTAATAGAAATTATTCAATAAAAAAGTTCACGAAAAAATGTAGACATTTTATCCCAGTTTTTAAGTGCCCCCAGCACAGAAAAAATACTACAACTACTTGGTTTTAGTTACGGCCCTCCAGATCAGGCCATGAAGAAGAATCTGGCAACAGTGCGGCGGATTGATTACGCGAGTCCATGGCCTGTTTCGCCCGACGACGATGTTCTTACGTCCTTTTTGGGCAAAATATGCTTAATTATTTTCACTGATATTAATATACAAACGGTTTTTAATTGTTTTTGTCTTTTTGCACAATAAATATAAGTAGTAAGTGAGTGAAAAACGTATATTTATGAAATATGAAAAGCGTATAACTTACCTACTAGGTAACTTAATCTGCACTAGGTATACCTAGGATAGGTTCGTGATAAAAGTATAAAAACGCATGCCATTTTGCCACCTTGGAGTCGGCCACAATCTCGAACTGATTCAGTACAGCTGTTTTCGTTATGTTTTTGAATTTCGAAAAAAGAAATTTTATGGCCAGAGGTATATGTGCTTTTGTCTAATTGTCTTTTAGCATTAATAACCTGATCAAAGTTTATATTACAGTTGCACCATCCTAAAATTCTGTATTTGCTAAACCGCTTTTTGAATTTTTTAGTTGGAAATTTACCTTTCAGTATATACGATATTGAAAGTTTTTAAAAGAATACTCAATTATTTCCAGCAATACAGTTGTGCTCCGTCGAAGTACAGGGTTGTCCAACGAAGGGTAAACGCCTTTATAATTTCTTTATTTTACAAGATATTGAAAAATGGTAAAAACAAAAGTTGTAGGGATTTTAGAGAGGAATAAGGATAATTTATGATAAAAACAATTGAACATCAACTAAAAAAATAACGCGAAAAAATTATGGTTATTTTGCTTATTTTAAACGGAACACCCTGTATATTATTGCATTTTTGGATTCTCCCGGAAATTCTAAACACTTTTTATATAAGATATTACACCTTTAAACCTAATAGTTTCGGAGCTATGAACAGTTGAAAATCAGTATTTTGGCTAATTTGCATTATTGTAAAACCTATCTAATGAAATAGGTACCATGAGTATACGAAAGTTGGTACTTCAGCTTGTACCATAGTAAGCACCACTATTAATTAAAGTGGCCAAGAGGCCGATTTTTACTTGTTTTTAGCTTAAAAACATATGAATTTAGGAATAACGAAGTGGCAACATATCTGCAATAACTAAACGAGTAGATATTAAATAACGACGGAACAATATTTATTATAAACAAAATATATGTTTCAAAAAAAAACTCGTGGCTGATTTTCCTCATTAAAAAAAGGCTTGTTAACAACTCTCTTCTTATAATCCGCATTCCCGGGCTCGCTGCAGAATCTAACTCCTAATTTCTTTAACGTGTTTAAACTTGGTTATCGTCTATCGAGATACCTGTGCAAATACTGTCGTTTGGTTGCCGGGCAACAAGTTAATCAAAGATTTGTCAAACTTTCGGTAGTTTACTTTTTAAAGAATATTATTTTAGTGAAGTTGTTAGTTGTTAAAGATGAACAGAAACGTCACACGTTATTCCAAAGCCGAAATGATAGATTTGTTAAATATATTGGCGAGGAATGGTTATCAGTTAAGACCGTCCAAACGAGAGTATCTGGACAGATATCCCGATAGACGACAACCAAGTTTAGGAACATTAAAAAAATTAGGAGTTAGATTACGCGAGACCGGAAACGTGGATTATAAGAAGAGAGTCGTTGTTAACAAGCCTGTTCTCAATGAGGAAAATCAGCTAAGAGTTCTGCTTTCCATTTATGAAAATCCAATTCAAAGTACCAATTCTCGGAGCGAAGCACTTGATATGTCTTACACATTTGTGAAGAGAATTTTACAAAATCACAAAGTCCATCCCTATCGTATTTCATATCACCAAAAGTTACTACCTGGAGATATAGAAAAAAGAGTAGATTTTTGTTCTTGGGCTATAGAGAAAACTTACCAAAACCCTGACTTTTTTAGAAATGTGTTATTCACATCCTAATTGGAGAGGGGAAATTATGAAACAAGGAAGATGGTCCGTGAACGTGTGGGGTGGCATTGTAAACGATTATGTTATTGGACCATATTTTTTCCAGGGTAATTTAACTGGTAACATATATTTAAACTTTTTAAGGGAGTCACTGCCGATTTTATTAGAAAATGTGAACCTTCAAGTTAGAAACAATATGTGGTTTCAACATGATGGGGCCCCACCGCATGGCACACGTGATGTCACATACTTTTTAACTGAACGTCATGGATCGAATTGGATAGGTAATAGGGGGAATCCATGGTACGTAAATAATGAAGCCGAAGGACCGATTCTATGGACCCCTAGGTCTCCGGACCTCAGTCCTTTGGATTACTTTTTATGGGGATTCGTCGACAATTTTGTAAATGCTACGCCTTGTGAAGGTCCAAACGAAATGAAGGAGAGAATACAAGAGGCCTTTAGAGTCGTTAACAACGGAATGTTACGTAACACTCAAGAAAACTTTATAGAACGCATGCAAATGTGCTTAGCCGCTGAAGGAGGCATTTTTGAAAACTAGATTTTTTTCTCATAAGTTTTGTTTCCTTGTTCTTTGATACCTATTTGTTTAGTTATTATAGATTTTGTTTATAATACATATTGTTCCGTCGTTATTTAATACATATTCGTTAAGTTATTATAGATTTGGTTTATAATAAATATTGTTCCGTCGTTATTTAATATCTACTCGTTTAGTTATTGCAGATATGTTGCCACTTCGTTATTCCTAAATTCATATGTTTTTAAGCTAAAAACAAGTAAAAATCGGCCTCTTGGCCACTTTAATTAATAGTGGTGCTTACTATGATACAAGCTGAAGTACCAACTTTCGTATACTCAAGGTACCTATTTCATTAGATAGGTTTTACAATAATGCAAATTAGCCAAAATACTGATTTTCAACTGTTCATAGCTCCGAAACTATTAGGTTTAAAGGTGTAATATCTTATATAAAAAGTGTTTAGAATTTTCGGGAGAATCCAAAAATGCAATAATATACAGGGTGTTCCATTTAAAATAAGCAAAATAACCATAATTTTTTCGCGTAATTTTTTTATTTGATGTTCAATTGTTTTTATCATAAATTATCCTTATTCCTCTCTAAAATCCCTACAACTTTTGTTTTTACCATTTTTCAATATCTTGTAAAATAAAGAAATTATAAAGGTGTTTACCCTTCGTTGGACAACCCTGTACATTATAAGTGTCATTTGTTAACCGACCATTGGTATCAAGGTTACGTCATTATAATCCGATGAACAATTTACCAGCTTCTTATTAGTTCATTTCTCAGCACAAAATAAACCACACACGTTTTCAAAACAATATTACACCAAATAACACAATAAAATTAAGAACAACAAAACTACAGGCCCAACAACTCTATTCAAAGTATAGCATGTTATATTTACCTTAAAAGAAATGTTACTTAAAATCTTTACCGCTAACATGTAAAGCAGTCTTTATACCAGTACTCGGCACAGTTTTTTTTGCACAAACGAAATTATATCCACAACAATCTAATTTATTCGTTACTATGTATAAGTAAAAATCGCGAGAACCGTCATTTTACATACTGATTCCAAACCCGTAAGCGCAATTGCCGGATTTACTCCTTCATGGCCTGTTCTGGAGTCGGCCGTGTTTCAGGAAAAAATAAACTTAATACCAAAGACCGATTATACTTTGTATAGATAGCCCAACGGCCAGTTTCACAAATTCCCACATGAACCGATGGGGTCGCCGGTTAGTCGTAATGTTACGTTGCATGCAGCAGTATTTGACAAGGTTTTATGTTGTTAGTACTTAGCGCGATTTAGGTCTTCTTCTACAAGACGATTGCTAATTATAAGTCTGAGGCTTCCGTGGACTGGCCATTCTGGTCGAAATGAGTTGAGCTTTACTGAAATAATTCGACTGATCTCAATTCAACTGAATATAGGGATTCATTTAGGAGCTCTTTTATTATTCATTTGTTGGATCGTCTAATCAGAGTATAATCGACCTTTGGTAATTATGAATGTTGAACACCTACATATTAGTTTGTAGGTATTAATTCCACAATAGATAAAAATTAGTTTTTCTTGAAATAGACTAGCGATCATGAGAATATATTCACAATAGAATGCTAAAATATACAAGTAGGTTTTGCATAGTGCAATAATGATGCTACTTTGATTTTTTCGTTTTAGTCAACTAGCCGTACAAATATTAGCGTCATGTCCGATCTAATCTAATTAGTCATTCGTTGTGAATTATAATTTTAGTTTTTGGAATTAGGAGCCCTGCATGAGTTATTAATCCTAAAAATTTAACATTAAAATTAAACATACGTTTTCCTATAGATAACAGTCCTGTCTGTAAATAAACCATACATTTAATCTTATACACAAATATACAATTAATGTCCCTTATATTCTATACTAAGGGTACTATATACTATAAAATTCACTTTTTTTATTTATTTTTTCCCATTTTTCTTTAAATTATTTACTTCGTATTATTCGTGTTACACCAGGTTCCGTTATATATCTATTTTTCTGCCTATAATAAATTTGTACAATGTCCTATAAAACAAGTGATTATTTGATACAATGAAACTACTTAGATTAAAAGATAATTAAACTAAAGTTCCTAGTGTGTTATGTATCAAATTTAGATGATCCTTTAATCTAACAGAGTTTAATAGAGAATGCTCTAGATCTACTTAGATTAAAAGATAATTAAACTAAAGTTCCTAGTGTGTTATGTATCAAATTTAGATGATCCTTTAATCTAACAGAGTTTAATAGAGAACGCTCTAGATCACCCAGTTCACCACAATCACAGAATTCGCTATCACTTATGCCAATTTTTTTCCGGTGTTTTGGACATAATGCATAAAAAGTGCGGATTCGAGAAATAGATCTTATAAAGCGTCTGTTTAAAACTATCGATTTTTATTAATCACAGTGAATGATTTTTTATAAAACATTCCTTTATTGATATCGTTATATTGTACTTGCCAATTTTGATATCTTTAGAATTTTTTATTATAACTGTAAAGGGACTTTAGATCAATAATTCGGTGAGTTGTTTTCGTAGCATCTTTTGCAAGTTTGTTATGTAACAAATTTAGATGATCCTATCATCTAAAACAATTTAACAGACAATATTCCAAATTACCCAGTTCACCACAATCACAGAAATCGTTATCGCTTATGCCAATTTTTTTCAGATGTTTTGGATATAATGCATAAGAAGTGCGGATTCGAGAAATAGTTCTTATAAAGCTTGAGTTTAAAACTATTTATTTTTATCAATCTCAGGTGATATTTTTTTCATAAAATATTTCTTTATTGATATCGTTATATTGTACCTGCCAATTTTGAAACATGCTGTTTTTAGAATTTCTTATTATATCTGTAAAGGGAATTCTTAGATCAATATTTAGGTGAGTTATTTTAGTAGCATCTTTTGCAAATCTATTCATTTGCTGAAACTCCTATATGAGCTTTTACCTATACTAAGCAAATACTAATAATATTGATCTATAACCTGTTATATATTTTTAATATTTCTATAATAAGGTGAATGGCAGGTGCAATATTTGCACAATTTTAATTTTTTCGACTGAACTGAACTACTGTCTGAAAATATTACAAAGTAATGATTTTGTTTAAAATGCATTTTAATTAGATATTATCATCCGTTTATATAAAGTGGATCTAAAATTTTTAGCATATTTTTTACAACTGTATTTTTGACTTTCCTTCTATCAACTTATCACAAACTAAGCGAAACAAGTTAAGGAATTTGAAATATAGGTTTAAATTAAAATACTTATAATTTTTTCCAAATCTGACTAACCTTGACTTTAAATGATAAACTTTCATGGACTTGCATTAACTATCTTCAACATTTTTCGCTTGATTAAAAATTACAGTTACGCAAACCAAAATATGAGTATATAATGTCTAGAAAATATATCATTTCAAAATAAACCATTGCCAAGCAAGTTTTTACTTACTTCACAACATTTGAAAATGTGGTTGAATTGTCTTAAATTCAATTTTTCTCTACCCTATTACCTTCTTATCTATTTATTAGGAATTTCTCTTTTCTTATTACTTACTAGAAAAATGTATATTTCATAATCTTTTCTTTTAACAGGCGAATGTCAAAGCAGTAGACGGCAAAAATAATAATTGCCCAACCTGTATATTATAGGCTTATATACAGCTTTTTTAGACTTCTGTGAATAAAATACATTTCCTTGACATTAAAAAGTTTATCGCAGCAAAATAAAAATATTTCTGGGTAATTTGTCTTCTGGCTGGCCATTATACGTCATCGTTTTACTGAAAACTAAATTACTTAATACATCTTGGTTTAAGTCACCTCATAAGGCCTACAGAAGTTGCTTATAGCTCTAAGCAAATAGAAGGCGCAAAGTCTCTTCAAAAGAAAAAAAACATATAAAAGTTGCCCACAATAATAAAATTAAAAGTTGCTTTATTTTTGTTCATTAACCGAAATAGAAAAAGTCATTTGGAGAGACAAAACATCAGTGTGAAAAATAAAAATGGAGCGCATATGACACAATCAGAGTAAAAAAATACATGTTTTAATAATATTCTTAACAACAAACAATAAAAAAATTTTGATGGTTATCACTCTTGATGCATATTTGACAAATGAAAAAGAGACCCCAATTAATTAGTTTTCTACTAGATTGAGGAATTACTCGCTGATCCTGGTTATATTTTAGATTGATCACTTACAATTAATTAATTATCATGCTGAAAAAAAAGTTTCATTTACTGGACTTGTAATTTTCTATGAGTGATTTTCTACGCATTTTAAAAGTTCATTACGGTTACCCTAAAAAATAGAGAGCATTTTTATTTATGCATAGTAAGTTAATGGTTAAAATAAAAAATTAAACCTTTTAAATACGTTGAAATTATTTTGACGATAGGAGCGCAATGGGGTTTTATTTTTATTTTAAAATAAAGACAACATCAAATCTGCTCCAGAATGAATCAAACAACCACGAAATTAAAAATATGTGGAAATAATTTAACATACAGAGTAAATTTTAAGTCGTGAAGAAAACACCTTCCGGGATGTTTTCAGGTAACTTATTCCGAAAATGTTTCTAAAAATTAAGGATTATCCTCATATAACCCTTAATTTTTAGAAAATTTGAAATGGTAAAATTTAGTTAAGTACATTATATGGGGATGAAATGGTAAAATTTAGTTAAGGACAGGGAGTTCCACCGGAACTTCATTCGGATCAAAGTTTGTGAATTGATACGAATAGGAAAAACTAGAACAACCTCACTATACCCTTCGTCAGATCATCAGTCAGATCGTCAGAAATTAGCTCGACTGGGACCAACTTATTCTTGTTTCTGGCTTATAGGACAGCGGATCATGATTCCACGCTTCAGACTCCAGCCAGAATTATTTTTGTTGGGGAATTACGGCTGCCCTTTTACTTAATGTTTGGATTGCCTATTGAAAAAAGAAAAGAAATACAAGATTATGCTGATAAAATTCACGAACGTTTCCTTCAAATTCATGAGTTAACACGTGACCCCATAAAATCATCTGTGATCGAATAAAGACCAGATAAGACATCATGGCCAACTTAGCTGGTTTCTATGGAAATGACTTAGTTTGGTTGTATAACCCCACAAGAAAAAAAGTTTTTTTCGAAATTTTCTCAACATGAGAAGGGCTATACCGAATAATTAGGGAATAATGTCTGATAGGGACTGTCTGATATAGGACTTCTGGAAAGTTATATCGAATTCGTAATACATATATACGAAGAAGGACGTCAACAAATTAGGACTAATGTTATTAGGCTTACATGTGTTAGCATAAAATCTATTAGTTGTGTTGTACTGAGAATTTAATAGTTAGTGTTATTTGTTAAAGCACTGTTTGTTATAAAGTGAACCCATAACAATATATATATATATATATATATATATATATATATATATATATATATATATATATATATATATATATATATATATATATATATATATATATATATATATATATATATATATATATATATATATATATATATATAATATTTGATATATATATATATATATAACTTTAAAAAAACAGCAGGGGAGGTTACTGATTATTTAGTGTTTATAGGTTTTTTTTTTCTAGGAGAACATGATAGATTACGAATTTATGTATATGCCCATTAACATGAACTTTTTATATCAAAGACGTTTATTAGAGTTTTTTGTGTAATAACTTAACTTTAAAAAAACAGCAGGGGAGGTTACTGATTATTTAATATATATTTGTGCCTAACTCACCTACGAACGGAATATGCAATCAAAATACGGCCGAAACTTTTACTGAGACGTGCTAGTAAAAGTTCACAACTGTTGTTGGTAACAATTACTATTTAAAATGTTACTTCAACTTCAATTGTCTCCTTAAAATCCAGTTTTTTGGTTTCTTTAAAACCGTTGACGGAAAATGTGTATAAGAATATTAAAAACTACAAACCGATACTACTAAAACATTTAAAATTAGATTTTACTAAAATTTCAAATATCCATTTCATGTAACATTTTCGATGAACTGACAAAATATCACTTGAAAAATCTCTAAATATATTTGTACTTGTAAAACGTTGTTTGGACGAAAATCTGTTGTCTAAGCTATATATTAAATTTAAAAATTGCATAACATGTACCGGTTTAAGTATTTTCATAAGTTCCTTCCCGTGTAAATAATACTAGTGCAATACATATGGCCTATAAATTATTCAAATCTGTTATTTTTTAATTTGTTTAAACATGAAAAATAGCAAAATTTCTGGTTAAATGTTTTATTGAAAATCCTGTTTCAGATTGTCTATCAAATCAGACACCCAAACAATTTGCGCGGTCCCCCTCTCAAGCTGCCAAATATATTTTTTCTGTTGTTAGAGAAGGCAGTAATATTAGTTGAAAAAACTAAGTATTTTATTTTACTAAGGTCAATAGATAAGGAGAGTTTATTCTAACCATTTTTCTATTGGTTGGAGGCTATTTCTCGTTTTTAATCCAACTTCACCCCATGAATAACTATAGTTCTAGAGAAGTAATGAATTCATATAGAGGTTAAATAGCATGGGATCCAACACAGTACGTCTAAGAATTCCATATTTCATTTCTTTTGCATCACTACAAATATTGTTAATTCTAACTCTCTTTAGATAACAAAATTTTTGTCATATAATCATGAAATTAAAATTTTGTTATACGGAGTTTCTTTTACGATGTGTACAAATAATCTGAAATTTATTTTATTGTAGCCCTACGTGCTATACTATTCGCACTTTAAAAGTTCCTTAACATTTTTCTGGGCAGTACAGAGCCCTCGATTGTAAAATGTGATTACCTTGTACTTTTTAGATAAAAAAATGTTAATAGTTAAAAATTATCCGTTATTTAGATATTTGATATTAAATTATGGCATACAATACAACTCAAATTAGTAATTTATTAGTTATTTTCCAAAGTAGGCCTCGGTCAAAACAATGGTGGTGTAATCCGCGACTAACCTTCTGTCTAAATAACTTTAAATTGTTCTTACATTTATCCAATTTTGTGTGCGAAATATCTTTAGTAAGGTCTGGGCATAATTTGTTTTCTAATGAAGAATTGCTATATATTGTTTGCATTAAGCTCAAGAGAACTTCAACTCACAGTGCTAGACGCAAGTATTTTGAAACATATCCTAGCAGAATGCAGCCCCATTTTAAATTGTTTAAAAATCTTTATGGTCATTTGGGGAAACTTCGCTGGGGAAGAAAAAAACGATTTTAATTCGCGTAGCCGAAAATCCCTGAATTATCCGTATAACTTTACACCCATACAGAATTTTCTGCCCGCTAACATTCCACATGAACTAGAGTTTTTGCATTTCTATCCAAGAATCATCTGAGATCATGTAGTGGGTCTATATGAATTACCACCAAACAATGAAGATTCCTATCTAAATTTCTCATAAAATGGACATGGTGACCATTATGATATTCCCTTAAATTTAAGACATAGCATGTTTTCAACGCAGGACTAATTAGGAAGAAATACTTTTTAAGTTTAGGCGGTCCTTCATTAAACGTATTTCAAATTTCATCGAGGTCAACGGCAGCTATGTTGTACAATTATTGTCTACAAGATACCTTTTTTCTTTATAATTTTTGTATTTTAATTAATATGTATTTTAGTTGATCAGTAATAATAAATAACATATGATTTAAATATCCTATTTTTTTTCGGTACAATATCATTTATAGTCTTAAGACTTAAGTGTTTTTTCTTCAATTTTCTATAATTATCTGAACTTATTTTAGAAACAAATATAGATCTATTTTTTTTATTAAAGCCAAATAGCCACCATATCATATTGTAATACGTTATACAGGCAATAATGAAAATTATTAGTACTTACATTTTTATCGAAACAAAATTAGGGTTGTGTACGGTTGCCCAAAATAAGGATAAAGCACTTTTAAATTGGAAATAGTATGGCAAGTAGCATCTCCTATCAACTAAAAAAAAAATAAATATTACTTTATTTACTTCTCCCTAAAAAAAATCCCTGTATACCAAATGTTATGACTTAATTACAAAAATTTGGAAGATGTTAAATAAAAATGAAATTAAAATTATAATTTTAACCTTATGTTTCTTTCTTAATTTCAAATTTCAGAATAATACAAGTCAGCTAGGTCGTAACATCGTTCATCAAAAATTCACTGTTGCTCTATGTATCACTACTTCTGGATATCCTGTATCTAACTGAACTAATTAATGTTTTTTAACATATACAAGATAAACTTAAATGAAAATTATCAATACCGGAATTCCAGGTTTATGCATAATTGCTATTTGCAATAATATCTTATAAAAAGGTTACAGAGGACGGAAAAAATAATATGTAATATATTTTTTAGTTTTACGTCTAAATATGTACTGAGATACATATCTATTTTAATTCTAGCTGCAAGCGGCTCATTTACATACCAATTTGTAAATCAGGCCCACACTGACAACCGATTAAAGCACTACCAATTTGTCACCGATTGTTCATGATGCATTTTAAGCATTCTTTTTAATTCAGAGGTGCATATTTATCTTCGTCGAACCACAGCTGCCCAAAAAGTAACAACGCGTGAGATAGTTCTCGAGCTGACAGCAAGATTAAGTAGGGTTATATTTAGATATTAGACATACAATGTTCCTAACTAAAATCCATTCGTTTAGTAAGAGAGTTGTAATAAATCTCTTTCTCTATTATCAAAAACATTGTCCCTTATGCACAGGGTGGGTCATCAAAGATTATCGGCTCTATAGAAAGGGTATCAAAATAAATACAAATAATAGTTTTATCAAAAAATAGCAAAATCACTAAAATCATTTTATTTATATGGGGTGGTACAAAAATTCTGACAAAAAACTAAATATTTACGTAATTAAGACTGATAATCAGTTCGGTGAGAATTACTATTCTATTTTAAATAAGAACTGTAATTCCAATGAATCAAAACTAAATAAAGTATGAATTTTACCTAATATAATATTTTTGAAAGGAGATAAGACTTCGAAAACGAGTTTTAATGACCAAGTAAAGAATAAATTTTAGCTAGCACAATGTTTTAAAAACAAAATACTTATTTTAAATATCTCTTTTATCTAAAAAAAATATGATACCGTCCAGACCCGAACAAGTTAGATAATAATAAGAGTTACAGATATATTACTTCGCATAGCCTAAACTATTCCAGAAAAAATATTTAATGAATTTAAATTTTAAAGTTTTTCTTCCAATATAAAATTTACAATTGAACTAAAATCTAACAACACAATAAATTTTCTAAATTTAACCCTCAAATAATTAAATAATAAACATGACTTTTCTGTGCATGATAAACCTTCACATACGGATGCTACCATTCTCAATACCTCATGTGATCCAATTCAACATAAACTAGCCAATTTTTACAGTATTATTCACTAACTAAGACTAATCTCCCTACCTTTAATTTCCAGATCGAGTTAAACATTATCACACAGACTGCGGTAAACAATGGATATTCAGTTAATATAATTGAAAAAATTCTACAAATTATATCTGAAAAAATATAAACTTTATACAAAGTTATATCCTATATAGGTAATTCTAGCTCTAGAATAGGTACATTTCTAAACGGTTTAGATATAAAATAGCGTATAAAACGAATAATTCTTTTAGTACATTACAAAGAATAAAACAAAATCTGATAAACCTGAACAATCAGGTGTATACCAACTATATTGTGGAGATAGTGACAAAATGTATATAGGTCAGACAGAAATTTTTGTAAAAGAATAGACGGGCCCTATACATGTTTCATCAACTGAATATCCGATCCAATCATGTAAACCACTTAATGTGCAGATTGTTTGCTAAACGATCAAGTAGAACTCAACAATTTACCTCTGTTAAATTCATTTTAATAATTTTAGGTTCTTTAAGTTTGTGGCTAGTACTTAAAATTCCCAGACCTTTTACATTTTTTAAAATTTCCGAATCATTGTATTACACCTGGTTATACAAATATTCCTTTAGTCTTTAAATTTATTCATTCGAGATTTAACGTCCGAAGAAGCTACTGTGTAGCCAAACATATTACTTGTTGTTAACAAATATAGTGGAAGTGTTTGTAAGAAATAGTTTTGTTTTTACATCTTACATAATAGTAATTTTAATGCTCATGTTAGTGTTCTTCTGGTTCACTTCAGAGAGGGTGTAGTGGGTTGAGGACAAAAATAACAACCTCTCTTATTGTAAATTTATAATACGAGAAATTGTTATTTTTGTCCTCCACCCTTGTTTGTTTTTAGTAATTCCGAAACAGTAAGAGTCATTTGATTAGGATTTGACACAACTTCATAGGTATTTAAAATCTGTATCTGAAAAATAGAGAATTTGCGGATATATATTTATAAAAACTTCTTTATTTTTTACTGAAACGGTTTCCAGCATTTGAAATTTGTTTCATTTTTAGATTCCTAGACGAACTTTTGCTAAATTAGTACGTACATATACAGGATGTTTCAAAAATATGTAGCAGCCTAAAAACATATTTTTTTAATCGATCACTCACATACACAGACACACACAAACACACACTGAACGAGCGTTGCTGTTAAAACCTCTTTTATCCATTTTTTTATTTGCTTTAAATTTATTTATTATTTTTTTACGATTACAACATGAGGGAAATAATAGATTAAAACTAAAAATAACAAGTTTTATATATGACACTGTAAAACTTCTGCTCGTGGACTAATTTTCAAAATCTTACCCGACAAGCTGACATTTCAAACGCCTGAAAATTCCAAATCGAGAGAACGATAAGTTTTCCTCCTCTGGAAATGAGTTATGGGCTTTTCCGAGCGTTACATTTCACTTGATATATTCGGTGTTGAATCTTAATAGGCTCGTAAATATTGCCGCAAAAATCTGCTGTTCTAAGATCGGAAAAGTAGCGGAATTGGAAAGCATTTCTCAGCGCAATGTTTAAATATTCTATATGGATGCAATGGATGCGGGCATTTTAATTTCTTCATTGGCTCTGTAGGAATAAGCCAATGGTTTCTGTAATGTTGGTTTAATTGTATTAAATAGTAGATTAGCTACTTTTATAAAAAAAAGTTTTGAAATAATGCACATAAATTAGGAGGCTAAGAAAGATATAACATTTTTAAAATCAATATTACAGCAATATATGTGTTATAGTAACGTACATTCATTTAATAGATTAAATCTGTAAACGATTTTTTTAGTACTTTTAGTTAATGTTTATATTATATTTCATATATTCGGAGTCTTCAAATTTAGTGTTAATATTAGAAGATACATAATCTCAAAGAAAAAATATAGAACAGAAAAAAAAAATGGCTGGACTAATTTTTTGTGCAAAATCCAAAATGCAAACAATCAAAACTGGCCCTTTTTCTTTTAAATATTATTTATTAATATTATATATTATTATTTTATCTAAATATAAAATATTGTTAATTTTTTTTTGTTTAAAATAAGCTTTTGTTATTATTTGGTTTTTCCGTTGAGTATAATAATTTTTTACGGTAACGTGAACTTGCGTTTATATGAACTCTCGATAACATGAACTGCAAAATATTTACATTTATATTCTATAGTGTGAAAAGCATACGCCTTCTTTAATGTGAACTGAGCTTCAGAAATCTAAGATTTAATGTTTAAGCTCGCAAAAACGCGTAAATAATATGAACGTGTGATAAATCTTCAGTATGTGTATGTATCTCGAGAGTAGTGTAGTACATTGCGTTTTTTCGAAATGACCAAAAATAAAAAAAGTCTATAACTCTTTACGAGAAATCTAAATAATAGAACATACAAATATACATGTAAATGTAATATGCATTTAAAAAGATCGCTTGTATATTTTCAGTTTTCCTTTCGATAGTGGGAACATCTCACATATATGAACAAGCCTGCAACTTTTTATGTTCATATTAACGGGAGTCTACTGAATTGTAATCGTGAATAAAATACCCTTCGAGATTTTTCGAGATCTCTACATTTCAGGATCTCTAGATGCCCATAAATGGAAATAAAATATTAAAAATACCTAATAAAGATATAAAAAAAAATAATAATAAAATCGGATACAGGTTATCGATTCGACTATTTTTACATAACTGTTGCTCTTAGAAAATTTGTTTTTTCCAACAGACTCATAAATTCGTTAATATGACCAATTCCGACTAAAATACACTGTGAAATACAATCTTATAGGTAAAAAAGTGATCTCAATATAATCTAACAAATTCAAAATCTTATTGGACCATTAAAGAAATAATTCTTTTTTTCGGAATAGCTCCAAAAGAAGAAATCTTGTAACAAATATTCATCTTTTGTCGGAAACACATTGGACATCAAAATATAAATTTTAACGGATATTTTCAGAAAAAAATTTGGAGATAGGAGCCACTTTAGAAAACATATCGGCAGATCATTAATTTAACTCACAGACTAGATCAAAAACTAATATTTTCCTGTGAGTGTCCAACTCAGTTCTTCTCGTCTGTCTTTAAATCATATCTAAGTATTCCGCACAGCTTGAACCAGTTACTAACAAGCTTCAATGTATATGCATTAATTTACTCTCCGTAGAACAGCATATTAATCAAGTACTGACATTTTTTTTTAAAAGATAGAGAAATTTCTGACGGTATATTTTCCATAATTTCTAAAGAAGTTGAAGAAATAGCACAACTATCAGGTAATAAAATAAAGATGCCCAAGATCACTGGACGACAAAACCAGCGCTCAAATAATTCAGCAACCTCAGCAAAACAATACTGCTGCAATAGGCTGAACATATTTATTCCATATTATTTAGATTCACTATATAAGTCTACTTCATCCAAAAAAGACAAAAAAATAATGATCCCTTGACACCAGATCAAATAAGAGATATACTTAGTTAAAAAAAATATGGTTTAAAAAATTTTAAGGCTGAGTGTACAACGTGGGTGGCTACATAAAAATGTAAGGAGCTATTTGAATGCGAGTTAGATTTCAATGAATTATTATCAAACGAATGTGAGTTTTTCAGTGTCTTCAGAAATGCTTCAAGATTTTTTTGACACCAACTACTTGCTCTATCGAACAATCGTTTAGTACTTTAAGGCGAGTAAACACATAGTTGCGGTCAACGACAACTGAAATTAGGTTTTTAAATGTGTTCAGATTATTTGTTGCGTTTAGATTGACAAACAAAAATCTTTTTTGGCTTTTTCGCAACTGAATAAAAATATTTAACTTTAAATTAATTGAAGCAAATATTTAATATAATTACATACCTCAACATGTAGACTAGTCTGTCTACGGAATGTTTCGATACATAATATAAACAATATTATTTAAGCAAGCGTAAGAAATTATATCATTTACCTTAAGTTTTTATAGACACATAGTAGTTGTACAAATACTTTCATCCTATCGGGACTCATCAGTGCGCCGATCATAAGAGAAAAACATTAAATAATAAAAAAGAATTGATTTCAAAATATTAAAATGTGTCAGTTTGTTTGACATGTAACCTAGATATGAAAAAAATGATAGTTTGCAGCCATCTATAATGTTATTTTTAAATGTGTTCAGATTATTTGTTGCGTTTAGATTGACAAAGGCCGCGTTCATCCGCCTGATCGCTCGTTGGCTATCGATCATCAAAGTAGCGCTCAAATAATAGCAATGATGAACGGTTTTTAGAGATTTCGAACGCAGAAAATAATTCTTGACCTTAACCTTGATGAGAATGAGAATATGGGACAACGGGAACAAGGAAGGGCTGAAATTAAAAGAAATAGTATAATACATTCTGTATTTTGTGTTAAAAAAAAAAGATTAAAAAAATCTGTTATCGCTCTGGTGTATTATTATATTATACAATTATTGCGGATAATGTTTCCATTACATGCTGCCATCTCGTTTGTTATGTCAGCTGATCGTTGCTCAGTTAAGTAGCGAAAATAAAATACGATACAAAACATGGCGTCCGCTCAATAACCCGCTATCAAAGTAGCAAGATTAAATAGCTCGTTCATGCTATCGCTCTCAGAGCGATCAATAAGCGATCAGGCGGGTGAACGCGGCCAAACAAAAATCTTTTTTGGCTTTTTCGCAACTGAATAAAAATATTTAACTTTAAATTAATTGAAGCAAATATTTAATATAATTACATACCTCAACATGTAGACTAGTCTGTCTACGGAATGTTTCGATACATAATATAAACAATATTATTTAAGCAAGCGTAAGAAATTATATCATTTACCTTAAGTTTTTATAGACACATAGTAGTTGTACAAATACTTTCATCCTATCGGGACTCATCAGTGCGCCGATCATAAGAGAAAAACATTAAATAATAGAAAAGAATTGATTTCAAAATATTAAAATGTGTCAGTTTGTTTGACATGTAACCTAAATATGAAAAAAATGATAGTTTGCAGACATCTATAATGTTATTTTTAAATGTGTTCAGATTATTTGTTGCGTTTAGATTGACAAACAAAAATCTTTTTTGGCTTTTTCGCAACTGAATAAAAATATTTAACTTTAAATTAATTGAAGCAAATATTTAATATAATTACATACCTCAACATGTAGACTAGTCTGTCTACGGAATGTTTCGATACATAATATAAACAATATTATTTAAGCAAGCGTAAGAAATTATATCATTTACCTTAAGTTTTTATAGACACATAGTAGTTGTACAAATACTTTCATCCTATCGGGACTCATCAGTGCGCCGATCATAAGAGAAAAACATTAAATAATAGAAAAGAATTGATTTCAAAATATTAAAATGTGTCAGTTTGTTTGACATGTAACCTAGATATGAAAAAAATGATAGTTTGCAGCCATCTATAATGTTATTTTTAAATGTGTTCAGATTATTTGTTGCGTTTAGATTGACAAACAAAAATCTTTTTTGGCTTTTTCGCAACTGAATAAAAATATTTAACTTTAAATTAATTGAAGCAAATATTTAATATAATAACATACCTCAACATGTAGACTAGTCTGTCCACGGAATGTTTCGATACATAATATAAACAATATTATTTAAGCAAGCGTAAGAAATTATATCATTTACCTTAAGTTTTTATAGACACATAGTAGTTGTACAAATACTTTCATCCTATCGGGACTCATCAGTGCGCCGATCATAAGAGAAAAACATTAAATAATAGAAAAGAATTGATTTCAAAATATTAAAATGTGTCAGTTTGTTTGACATGTAACCTAGATATGAAAAAAATGATAGTTTGCAGCCATCTATAATGTTATTTTTAAATGTGTTCAGATTATTTGTTGCGTTTAGATTGACAAACAAAAATCTTTTTTGGCTTTTTCGCAACTGAATAAAAATATTTAACTTTAAATTAATTGAAGCAAATATTTAATATAATTACATACCTCAACATGTAGACTAGTCTGTCTACGGAATGTTTCGATACATAATATAAACAATATTATTTAAGCAAGCGTAAGAAATTATATCATTTACCTTAAGTTCTTATAGACACATAGTAGTTGTACAAATACTTTCATCCTATCGGGACTCATCAGTGCGCCGATCATAAGAGAAAAACATTAAATAATAGAAAATAATTGATTTCAAAACATTAAAATGTGTCAGTTTGTTTGACATGTAACCTAGATATGAAAAAAATGATAGTTTGCAGCCATCTATAATGTTATTTTTAAATGTGTTCAGATTATTTGTTGCGTTTAGATTGACAAACAAAAATCTTTTTTGGCTTTTTCGCAACTGAATAAAAATATTTAACTTTAAATTAATTGAAGCAAATATTTAATATAATTACATACCTCAACATGTAGACTAGTCTGTCTACGGAATGTTTCGATACATAATATAAACAATATTATTTAAGCAAGCGTAAGAAATTATATCATTTACCTTAAGTTTTTATAGACACATAGTAGTTGTACAAATACTTTCATCCTATCGGGACTCATCAGTGCGCCGATCATAAGAGAAAAACATTAAATAATAGAAAATAATTGATTTCAAAACATTAAAATGTGTCAGTTTGTTTGACATGTAACCTAGATATGAAAAAAATGATAGTTTGCAGCCATCTATAATGTTATTTTTAAATGTGTTCAGATTATTTGTTGCGTTTAGATTGACAAACAAAAATCTTTTTTGGCTTTTTCGCAACTGAATAAAAATATTTAACTTTAAATTAATTGAAGCAAATATTTAATATAATTACATACCTCAACATGTAGACTACATAATATAAACAAATATAAACAATATTAAGCAAGCGTAAGAAATTATATCATTTACCTTAAGTTTTTATAGACACATAGTAGTTGTACAAATACTTTCATCCTATAGGGACTCATCAGTGCGCCGATCATAAGAGAAAAACATTAAATAATATTGTTTATATTATGTATCGAAACATTCCGTAGACAGACTAGTCTACATGTTGAGGTATGTAATTATATTAAATATTTGCTTCAATTAATTTAAAGTTAAATATTTTTATTCAGTTGCGAAAAAGCCAAAAAAGATTTTTGTTTGAAATTAGGTTATCAGGTATGATGAGCGTCCAACGAAAAATGGTGGGAAACAAGAAAGAAGAGATAATTTCTTCAGTTTTAGACAGTTTTGTTTCCGAAAAGAAAAATGTTCAAATTTCTATTTTCTTAAAAAACTTACTTAAAAAACTTTTGAGTGCAATAATTATTTACCTATGTGATTTTAAAATCCTTTAAACTTTAGATTTAAAATTTATTCAGAGTTGTGTTATGTAATGTGTTAACTATGTTTTTTAATGAAATATGTATATTAAATTGGATATGTTCTTGCCCCCCCCGTCTGAAGAATATCGTAACAACGCCCGTGCGTATAGGTATCGTAATCTTTTACGAATAACAATACCACTAGTGTTATTTAGATATTATTTAAATAAAGGGTTAGGTGTGCATGTCATAATTATACAAGGTTTTAAATACGATAATTTTTGGATAATGTTTATTGCATTTTCAGCGTACTTATAAAAGGGAGTGATAACTTTTTAACCTTTTGCTATATACATAGCTTATGGAGACCAGCTTTAAAGCTTCAATTTTCCAGCTTGGAGCGTCTTTGTAATATGTAGAAAAAAAACTCTTTATATTCTATGGAAAGCATAGTTTACCCTGTTTACTATAAGATTTCTGACATATTATGTCCTTTTTCAGTACTGTTCTAGTTATATAATTTATCGATTACATTAATTGTAGTTTTTTCTAACCAGTTATTTATAGAATCATATATCACCACAGCGTGCAGCGGTGCTAGCACATATAAAAGAAAAATCCATACAATAAGCGATATTTATTACAGGGTATTGTAAAAAGTGCAGAGTTCAAAGTGTACCCAACTTCATAAATAATGGTCTTAAAAATGCTATAGGGAGTCAGACGGCACTTTTACACAATAGAAATGTTAGGAATTGTCAGGGGAATAACAAGAGTTATGGCCGTATTAATTGGAGGTAATGGTGTGCCTTTATGTGAATTAGGTCTATTTTGGGCAAACGATTTTAGCAAGGCATTGTGTATTTGCCTTTTTAGGTAATCAACAGCATTTAAGTTAAATCCGAATAAATAAAAAAATTTTAGTATTAGGCCTACTATCACCATCAGCATATACAGTCTGACTACGATAAATAAGCTACTATTGGAACATGAGAAATGAGAACTTGGTTAAATTATAAGCATGGTAAAGTTTTTTTAGATTAATATTCTTCAATATATATATATATATATATATATATATATATATATATATATATATATATATATATATATATATATATATATATATATATATATATATATATATATATATATATATATATATATATATAAATAATATATATAAATACGAGGATTCATAATTAAATGTCAAGCTTTTGAATATATTTTTTTTGCCTGTGTAAAAACTTTGTTGTTTTAAATAGAACGGCCAAATTTTTATTATTGCTTAAAGTGCACATTTATGTACTCTATAAATTCCATTTCATTTTTGTATTAAAATGATTTTTACAAAAAAATTGCTGGAAGAGAAGGTCTATAGCTCGTATACTTTGACAGTCTTTTGACACACGTTACCTGCATAATAATTTTCTAAATTCGTCTTTTAGCGACTAACCTTGGTTTGTACTAAAAAAAATTAAACTGGTTTCTAAGATGAACTTTTTAATAATGATCTTAAGCAAATGTGTACGTTTTGGTAGAATGTAGAATGTGATTAAACTTATTTCCTTGCCGCTGAGATGCAAATTCTTTATTGAAAAGCTGCCTAAAACAATTATTATTATCCCGTCCAAACTTTGTTCGTATTTGTACATACATTGGAAAACAAAATAAAAGTGTCATTAGTAGCAGTAAAAATCATCCTGAATCATGTATGAGAAAAAACGGATAGACTTTTAAATACAACTAAAACATACTATTAATTAACATGTATATAAATTGTTATCGTTTTTTGTGCTAATAAGCAAATTGTTTGTTTTGTTTATAATTATTACTTTTGCATTAATAAATCTGTTCTCTTACAAGCTATCAAACACTGATATAGACCTTTTATGAGCAATTTTTGGTAAAACCATTTTAATTCAAAAATGAGAAGAGCCAGCCCTAGCGAATCCTTATGCGAGAAGATTTGAAAAAGTCTCGTAGGGTGATTTTGTCACGTTTACGTTAATTCCTTCTGAGGACAATGGAAGTAATGTTCGGCCAAACTGGATTTTTACCAAAATATTACCAGGTTATACCCATATGACCCTTACTTTTAGACCAAAATTGATTAGGGTATGTAGTTCGTTAGCTACGCCGCGAACTGACAGACAGACCGACGGAATTGTTTTTTGACATCTAGGGGCCCTAAAAAACAGTCAAGAGAGGATGATTTTTTTTACATAAAAAAGACGCTGTCAATGCATTTACTAGTTCCATATAATATATTATACCTATTTTCAACCCCTAGTCTTTTAACCTCTACCACTTATTTTCCTCTAAAACACCAAACAGGTTTTATAATTGAAATCTGCATGTCTAAAAACCCATAAGAAGACATATTACTCGATTTTTTATATACATTTATATTTTCACGCCCTCTTTCTTTTACCTTTACACCTTATTTTACAACAAAATATTAATCATATTTTATAATTAAATTCTACATGCCCAAAAACCTATAGAAAAACATATAACTCAATTTTTTAGATAAATTTTAATTATTACCACCTTCCTTTTTTGTCCTTATTACCACCTCCCTTTTTTGTCCTTATTTTTCACCATAATAAAATCAGGTTTTGTAATTCAAATGTGAGTGCGCAAGAACCCATGAAAAGCCATATTACAGAATTATCAAAGAAAAATTATTATTTTTTACTAATTAACCCCCCACTTCACATCCTTCCCCTCAATCGATTTTACTCCATAACAATCCGAACCATTCCCATATGGATTACTACCTATGTATCAAATTTTAAGTCGATAGCACAATTCCTTTAAAATTTATCGAATAAACTAACAGACCGACAGAAAGACAGAATTTTGTTTCGCCGAAATTGAGTTTTTTATACGTTTTGAGTCGTTTTAAGACAATTTAGCGTAAAAAAAATACTGCCTGTTCGCAGCGTAACTAATAACATCTTAAATTCGTAATTTTATCAGTTAACCACAATCCTTACAGAAAATTTCAAATCAATCTCATAAGTAGTTTTTTCAGGCTGACATATGCAATACCCAAAAATTCCTGAATTTCGTACCCATACTGTGCCATGATATAAACATTTTCAATGTTAAAAAAATTTTTTAACATTGAAAACCGTAACACGATTATTGGGTATAACCATGAACACATTTACAGATGGATCCTATGCTATCCGACACAGCAATAAAAAAATATCGGAACAATTTAGATTACCTAACGAAGCATTAATTTATACAGATAAATTATGGGCTATCTGGGAGGCACTTAAACGTAGTCTACAATTTAAAAAATTTAATTTCTTTATAATATTTTCGAGTGGTAGAAGTACACTTGGAATAATTAAAAATTGTATAAATATTGCACGTTGCACTTACCAATCACGTTATTGTAGGAATTTTAAAAACATCACAGATTACAGTCCAATGAATTAGTGTTTGCTTAGTATGGGTTAAAGCTCATCTCATATAGGAATTTCAGCAAATGAAGTAGTTGATAGATTTGCAATGCTACTAAAATACCGCATACAAACGTTGATCTAAAAATTCCCTTTTCAAATGAGTCAAATTTCAGAATTGGTAAGTGCAATATAATGATATAAATAAAGCAATGTTTTATAAAAAAATATTCCATGTGACCAATAAAATTAGATGGTTTAAAAACAGTTTCAAATAGCTTTATAAGAACTATTTCTCGAATTCGCAGTTCTCACGCATTATATCCAAAACATCAGAAAAAAATGGGCATAAACGATAATGAATTTTGTGGTTGTAGTGAATTGGGTGATCTAATTGTCTTTTAAATTGTGTTATACTAAAGGATCATAAAAATTTGTTATATAACACACTAGGAACATGAGTTCAATTAGCTTTTAATCTGAGCAGTTTAATTGTATTAAATAATCTCAAGGTTTATAGGACATTGTATAAATTTATTATAGATAGAAATATTGAATTAAAATGGAACCTACTGTAATACGAATATGTATAAAAAATATTCTAAATAAAAAAAAAAGTAACAAAAAGATATAGAGAATAAATTAGAAATAAAAAAATGTAAAATGTATAGTATATAGTACCCTTAATATTGAATGTAAGTCACCCTAATTAAACATAAATAAGAAAATTTATAATTAAATTGTAAAGATATGAAGCTGACCCTTTGGTTTCAATCAGACCATAAACATCGAGATAATTCCAAACGTTTGTGGTTTAAAATGGCAGCATCTAATGAGAAAGACGAGTGTTTGTCTTATCACTGAGAATTTTTTTCTTTAGTTTTTTTTTATAATTTGATTTGATTTTATAGAAATCGATATCTTGGTATACCTAAGATTTGTTTGTAACAATGTAACAATGGGAGCTATAGTATCATCTGCAACTTCTTAATATATAATGAATAACTTACTCAACGAATGCATACCAAAACTAAGCTACTAACCATACATTTGGAAAAATGTGTGGACGATTTTATTACTTCTGTACCGACCAATGGCGCGGACGGGATGCTACTGGTAACAATAGTAATAGCAACATTCAGTTCACAGTAAAACAAGAAACAGATCGTTGTGTCCGCCTTCTTAGATTGGGCATTAATAAGAACTGAAAACAACGTAATTAAGGTTGACCGGTATACAAAGCACATATCATACTAAAAAAAAAGAAAATTAATTTGCTGTTAGAAGTCCAATGAAAGAAAATTCATTGAAATGGTCGAGAATCTCCCTGACAACGAATGCCTAAATAACAAAAAAGACATATACGACACAGTTCGACTGCGGTACCGTTCGGTTGTGCTTTGTTTTGCGTTCCTCGCGGTCGAGCTGCTTCGCAGTACGTGTGTTTATTCTGTTTTGTTTTCGCTGTGTATTTTTGTTTCGAATTTTTCATTTTCTAAATATGGCTGAATACAAGTGTGACAATTGCCGTAAAGAGTTTTCTGAGAAAGACAAATACAATAAACTTCGTTGTAGTGGCGAGTGTAAACGATCTTTTTGCATGAATTGCACGGGCCTTGATAAGGCTACCACAAAAATCTTGATATTACAAAAATCAACCCACCTCCGATTTTTCTGCGCCCTGTGCGACTCCCCTAGTTTGAAATATCTCAACGATAAAATCACAAAGGTATCTCAAAATTTGATTCCACATGAACTTTTTGATTCAGTCGCAAACCGTGTATTCCAATTGTCACGTAGTGTACCGACAATTTCTGAAATGTATGACATTTTAGTGAAGAGTGAATCCAGGTGGGATCTCATGGAGAAAAAGATTGACGATATCCACAATCTCTCGAGGGAGTTTTCCGCTTACAAGCCAGATATGTTATTAAAGTCTCTAAGGGATATGGAACAGAATATTTTCAATATTTCCCAAATTCTCTTCAACAATGCCGAAGAAGCGATAAAAATCCAAGTACAGGACTCCTCTTCAAATGAATGAATTAAAAGCAGGTATTGCTAACATTAAGAGCAACCTAACTTGTGTAACTGACTTGGTAAAGGAGTTATACTCCAAATATGAAAACCAACATAAGTGTAAGCATATCAAAAATACATACCCTACCACCATATCCTTGCCTACACCAACTATGGAAACTACCTGCTCCACCGCCTCTACACAAACTGAGGTAACACCTACGGATATTCCCAGTACTACTGAAGGCTCCAGCAAGCTGGCTTGTAATAATACACAACGGTGGCACTATGTAGTCGTAAGAAATCTTCCTGCAGGGTTTACGCCTAACAACATAGTTCACTACGTTAAGGAGAAGCTTGGGACTACAGAGTTTATTCGCTGCTACCACCTAATCAATCATATCTCAAATATTGATTTTAAAATTGGAACTCAGTCAAAAAAGTAAGCTGAAAAGCTTTTAGACAGCAATCTATGGCCCCATGGCGTAGTAATAAAACGGTCAGCTGTATCCGAACTTTCAGAAAAATATACACCGAACCTCCCACCTCCCTCCACACCGAAAAAACTGCCCACCAACTCGAGCTCCGTCAGTTCACTGGTTGTCTCCCCTCCAATTTCTCAAAAGGGCACTATAATATCTTCTGACAAAGAGGCCATTGCTTCCTGTAAAGCAAATGTCTTGTTGAGCGACAACTTCTACAGTCTTTCCAAGAAAGCTCCTATTGACCAAGAACCTATTTTTGATCCAATATCTCCCCCAACAGTGAAGCTTACGCGAACCGAAAAAAGTTCTGATAACCGTTTCCTCATGTCTAGACTAAGAGAACCAGCCATTTTAAAGGCCTTCAAGTTATATCTCGCCTTCCTGCACGACCAACCTGCGCCAATTCACTTTGAAGGGTTTACAAATACAAGCACCAGGCTGTTTTTGGCTTCTGAAGGCATTCCTATAGATTATAGAACCTTACATAAGATATATTTCGATTTTCATGCTGCTTACGGATTTAACGCAGCAGAAGTGGAAGCGGATCTTGCAGCCTATGGATCCTATATATCTTCGGAGAGAACGATCCATCTTCAGAGGACCAGAGAATGCCATAAAAACTATTTTACCAGCAATTCTCCCAAAAAAAATTTTTAGAAAACACGACGTGTCCTGAGGAACTAGATCCCTCAAAACTTCCTGTTGTTACTAGTCTTAATATGGTTCTAATTAATATTGCTTCTCTAAGAAATAAAACTGACGAGTTGTACCTATTTCTGGAAGAATTGGAGTTCCCCCAACTTGTTGCAATTACTGAGCACTGGCTGAATCTAAACGAACCCTTTTATATTGAGAGGTATACCACAATAGCTAGATATGACAGAAAAAACTCAGCTCATGGGGGAACACTGATTCTATCCCTAAATGGAGATTTCATGTCGGTATCTAAATATCATTTGTTAGCGGATAGCTCTTTTGAATTCTCTATGGTATATAATCAAAACCTTGATCTTTATGTAATTTGTATTTATATATCACCAAACTCTGATGTACAATCATTTTTAAATAGCCTGGTAAGTTTGCTAGACAGTCTACCGATTAAAGGTAAAAAAATTCTATGCGGGGACTTTAATATTGACTATGCTACTATTTGTTCAATGCATGTATTCTCGCCAACTAGAATTTCAAAAAAATCTTCTATCATCGATTACATGGCGTCTAATTTTTCTCCATCAGAGGTGCATTCACAGGTCTATAACTCAGGTCTTTCCGATCACGAGGCGGTACTTTCCAGGTTTAGTTTATCTATTAGGCCCTTACCAAAATCTCTCCATGGGGGCAGAATTTTCGCGGCCGCAAATTTCTCAGTATTTCATACTATTTGCTTTAACACCGATTGGAATTTTGAATCTGATAATGTCAACACAAACTTCAGAACTTTTTTAAATAAAACTTTAAGTGCTTTTAACAAGGCCTTCCCGCTTAAGAATCTCAAACCTAAGCGGCATAAACCGTGGACCACGAAAGGAATACGAATTTCTGCTAAAAATATGCGCTCGCTCTCATATATAAATAAATTCACCGACTCCTTTCTTATTCTCGACTATATCTCTAACTATAGGAGGATCTACACTACTCTTATTAAGTCAGCAAAAAAATTACACTACCGAAAACGTCTAACAAACTCAAATAACGTTTTCAAAAAAAACCTGGTCCATCATCAATAACCTCAGAAACAAATCAAACCCTGTCACTCAGATCTTGCCAGGGGCTAATGATCTAAATGATTATTTTATTAATGTAAGCAAAAATGTTACCTCTAGTATCTCGCCAAGTTTGGACCCTCTTTCGTTTCTCCCTCCTTCAAAAAATTTAGCTGATAGCTTTTTCTTAAGTCCCGTTAGCAACACTGAACTATTGAAGGTAATAAATAATATCAAAAGTAAATCTTCGTGTAGCACTGATGGCCTATCAATTAGAATATTCCTGAACTTGCCACTCCCAGTCATAGAGGCCCTTACAACATTAATAAATGAGTCCTTTATAAAAGGTGTATTCCCTGATTGCCTTAAAACAGCTATAATTATTCCACTTCATAAAGGCGGCGAAAAAACTAACTCTTGCAATTATCGCCCAATTGCACTACTACCAGTGCTTTCAAAAATCATCGAAAGGCTACTGAAGAATCGTCTTATGCCATTTCTCCTGAAACATCAGATAATATCCCCGGAGCAGTTGGGATTTCTACACAACAAGTGCACCAGCGACGCCATGTTCACGTTGCTTAGAGGCGTCTACTTATCTTTCAATAATAACCACCCAACTGCCTCAGTTTTTTGTGACTATGCGAAAGCCTTTGATTGTGTTAGTCATGAAATTCTGATAAACAAACTAAATTTCTTTGGAATTCGTGGTACTTCTTTAAATTGGTTCAAATCTTATCTTGAGAAAAGGCAACAACTTGTAAGGGCTAATGGTTCCGATTCTGATTGTAAGTTGATTACAAGTCCCACAAGGTTCAGTCTTGGGACCTGTTCTTTTTTTGTTATACATTAATGATATCACGAACCTTAAAATTAATGGAAGAATTTCCCTTTTTGCTGACGACACAAGTATAACTTGGAGTGATTTTGATACAACGTCTTTACACTCTAGTATCTCCAAAGACTTGGTTATAATTAAGGCTTGGTCTGATTCCAATATGCTTTGTTTTAATGTCGATAAAACGGTGGCGTTATCTTATAAGGGAACTTTACAACCACTTCAGGTACATAACAGCAATATTGAATACGTAGAGTCGGTTAAATTCCTGGGTTTAAATATAAATAACAACCTAAAATGGTCTAATCATATTGACACCTTAACTAAAAAACTTTCTACCGCCTGCTTCGCCATTCGATCAGTTTCAAAAGAACTAGACGTTCCTTCTGCCAGACTTACTTATTTCTCTTTATTTGAATCCCACCTCCGCTATGGCCTTCCCTTTTGGGGCTGCTGTACCACCGAGCAATTTCGTAGTATTTTTATGCTTCAAAAGAGAGCCATTCGTTATTTGTTTGGTCTAAATAATAGAGCTCACTGCCAATACTACTTCAAAAGACATGAAATATTAACACTTCCTGCATTATTTATTTTGGAAACGGTATGTTTGCTGAGAAAACATATAAACACCCTCCCAGAAAGGCCACAACATGTATACCCTACCAGAAACTCTAGGCATGATATATATCTTCCCATTCCTTCCTCAGAATTAATAAAAAAATCAATTATTTACAACGCCATGAAACTTTACAACAATCTGCCAGTACATTTAAAATCTATCCCTATGCTTGCACAATTTCGAAAAAACACCAAAGCATACCTCATTGAGAGACCATTTTACAGCGTTAATGATTTTTACAGCGAGTAAGTCTCTTTAAATTGTCACTAAATTCGCTTGTTTACTTAAATCTTTTGTGAGTCATGTCCTAACTCGTAGCATGGAATTTTGAAAATCATCATATAGAGAAAAGAACTGTCGAACATTCACTTAAAACTTAATTATTTTTGTTAGGTATTGGATTAAAAACAAAATTTAATTTTTTTTTGTATACTACATTCTACACTAGTTCATTATACCTTCTGTTTAACATCACAATTATTTGTATAACTATAATAACATAGAGTTTAAGGTCGCATAGTTGCAATTTTGATTTCAATGTCATCGAAATTATTCACCTCGTACATGTGTGTTTGTTTACTTTTATAAGGTTATTAGGATTCATTAACTGTTTTGCGGCAATGTTATGTTATATTCTAACGTGAATTTTACGATTTGGTAAATTGATAATTTACATTTTTAAAAAGCATTGACCTATCGAAGTTCTTTTCGATTAATGTTTTGATATGTCTTATTTTAGGTATATTTTGCTTTGTCCATAAAATTGTAAAATTTTTCTGCGGCAATAAAGCATACTTTTGTTTGTTTGTTTGTTTGATTTAAGTTGAATATTTAATTCCGAACTTTTAACAACTTTAAAACAATAAAAAATAAATTAATAAATTGAGCAATAAAAATAAAAAATTCTTTAAAATAAACCAGGTTCTTATAACCGAAACACTAAAAGTAATCTATAAATATAAATTATATTCTCCAAATATATTAACGGCTTTGTGATTATTTTAACAGACAATTAATTAATCATAACATTTTTAAATAACATTTCTATATACAATTAGATAAATTCTAGTTATGACATAATTTTATATCAAAATTTAAATTTATCGCCAGAAAGAGATGCCATTATATAAACTCTGCTTACTGGTTATATTTTAATTCGTGTCTAGCTTAACTTTTAGAGATATCAAAAAATATGATATACAAAAATTTCATGGTTTTCTCTGAACAGTCAAGATTCCTTAAAAGAATACAACAGGAAAATAAAAAATTAGCGGTGACTTTATTTTAAATTGCTTACACTGTATAATATTATTTCAATCAATGGACATTTTCTTTTCTTTCTGACTATAAAAATACCAGGTCTGATACCTTCTATTTAAAGACAACCGAGAAATTTGACAAAAACCGTCATTACAAAGGAATATACTGCATCTTATGGCTAGGTTCTTCTCAAATTGCTCGATTCTCTTTAAACATAAAGCTATTAAACCTGCTATTTTTATAACCAGCAAGAAGATGCTCATTTATTGAACTTAGATTTTACGTATTCGATTTAAAATAACAAAGCCGATACTTATATTTTTACTTTCCAATTTGCATTTCTTTATCTTTTTAACAAATCCTGAATATGTAACACTTCATATTTGTGTAACATTCGAGGTAACTTGGGTAATTCGTTTTTTAGTAATAGCCATGTTGTTCCACCATATTGGATTTTTACTTAATCGGGTAAGCAATAAAGTAAAACTCGTTTTTTACATTCGCCGAGCTTTCGGACATTTATTGTTTCCTTTTCCAAGGCTAAAATATAAAACAGAACTTTTACAATGTCATAATGTATTAATATTAGTTTTTTGGTTTAAAAACAATACTAGTTGTCTCTTATAAAGATATTACAACTACATTTCCTTATTTCCTTACATTAAGGTTAATTTTTTTGGAAAACTATATTCACATGATTAACGTATAATTACCTAATAATCAGCTGCATTGCTGTTTTGTTTTGGTCAATATACATTAATAAATATCTTGTTATTGGAAGATTTAATATTTTATTTTATAAGGTTAAAGTTGTGTTATGAAAATTTCAATTTACATAATTAAAATTTAAAAATGGGTCTATATTTAGGACTTACGTGCAAATTTAATTATTAATGTTCATAACTTCTTTAACGAATAATTGAATTTTAAATTTCAATTCGTTCGGACATACATATTGGATATTTAAATTATATAAATGAGAATCCAAAATGGCCAAAATATATATATGTATATATATATATACATATATGTATATATATATAATATATATATATATATATATATATATATATATATATATATATATATATATATATATATATATATATATATATATATATATATATATATATATATATATATATATATATATATATATATATATATATATATATATATATATATATATATATATATATATATATATATATATATATATATATATATATATATATATATATATATATATATATATATATATATATATATATATATATATATATATATATATATATATATATATATATATATATATATATATATATATATATATATATATATATATATATATATATATATATATATATATATATATATATATATATATATATATGTGTGTGCCACCATTGCTATCTTCGAAACGGTAAGTGCTACGAGTTCGGTTAAAGTAGAGAAAAGTTGTCTTTTTTAGTACTCATTTAAGATCTTTTGCCGTGTTGCCAAAATCCTGTTAGTTTATGTGATACAGTGTGATGTGTAAATAACGCCTAAATCAATTTAGTGGAATATTTCAAAAACTGTTAATTTTAGAGATAAAGTTTAAATTGGAAAGTTTTATATTTTTTTGCGCTCTTCAACGCGGTATCTTTAAATTTTGATTCTAAAATTTCATAATCTGGCCACCACTATCAACCTAATTTTTTTCAATACGAACCTGGATTTTTAGTTTCCGGTTTTGAAAGGAAATTGAATTTGCTACACAACCATGTATTGCACGGATATGGCCAATGACGTTTCCATCCAGAAAATCCATCATCGGGAAATAAAAAAAAATACTTTGTAGGGCCCAGTCTTATCGTCATACCTGTTTTAAATAAGTTTTGGAAAAAAAAACGGTGGTTGCAAAGAAAATATAATAAAGTCTAATATGTAACTTTATTACTCCACTTTTTCTCTGGCGAAAGTTAATATTTCTGTAATATAAGTTTTTATCTTAGAAAAATATTGCAGAGTAATTAATAAAAATACACGGTAAATCGATTCAAGTATACCCGTAAGTATTATAATATTATTAGTAAGACGTCTTTCCCAAAGTAGGCTTTGAAAACAATTGAAAAAATCAACAGATATTTATTATGTGTCAAACTTAGTTTATTATCAGTTTATGACAAATCGAGTCATTTTACAACCAAGTTTTTAAAATGGAGTTCTCAAATGATGAAAAGACAGATATGATATTTGTTTATGCGAGGGCATTTCGTAATGCTACTAACGGGCTTCAAATGTATCAAAATTTGTACCCAGAAAGAAGGATGCCCAATCGCAAAATATTTGCAAGATTAGAAAGAAGAATGGGAGAGCACGGATCCTTTGACAAACCTCAAAAGAGGATTTCCACTGTTACATTGGAAGGTAGAGAGGACGAGATCAACGTGCTAGGTATTTTTTTTTTTTACTTTAATTATACAAAGTAACTATAAGTATATCTGCCGGCGGAGTTGCGTATTTAAGGCAAAAATTCCGCCATTCTGCCGAATTTAGACACCTATAACAATATTTCCGCCCTTAAACCGAATTAATTTTCTAGAAGCGGCGGAAAGAATATGTATATATTTTCAAGACTTTCACCTTAAGGAGGACTTTCTCATTTTTACTTTACTAACGAAGCTTGTATGAGGGATTTTTGGCGTACTTTTTAACTAATAAAAAAATAAAGAAATAAGAGTGGGAGTTGAGAGAAATATTAAACTTATAAGAAGAATTTGGCGCTAAATATATTTGACAAATGAAAAATGAAAAATACAAAAAAATATAGGTACACATTTTAGGGGCGTTTGTAACTATATGGAACATTTTTAGCTTCATTAAATGTTTTGCTTCATAATAAAAAATTGTTTCATTAAAAATTATACCTACTTGTACATTGTAAAGGAAGGCGCAAATTTAGAATTAAAATCAACTGAGAGGTGGCCTTTTTTAGTTCATTTGTAAGAAAAGTATTGTTATCCTTAAAAAACTCGAGAGATCATTATATTCACGTAGGTCCTCAAAATCCGAACATGTTTTGTATTTCTGTAGTTCTGTTGTTCCGCCTATCGGTTCTTTGATGGCACCAAAACCACAAAAATCTTCCATTAATAATCAAAAACTGAGAAAACCGAAAAGTTTTTGATATTTTGTTTTTGTTCCAAATAAATTAGCCATAGCCTACTTCTTACTAATTGGACACAAAAGAACATTTTAGAAAATCTCCAATTTTGAGCTTGGTATTTAAAATAACTACATACATTAAATATATTTTTGGAAAGCCCACATTATTTCTAATAAATATAAAAAATAATATACAGGGTGACCCATTTAAAAAATAAAGTAGGGTCCGATAACTTTTTCACCTGACCTCGTAAAGTTATTCTGAATTTTACCGAAAAAGTCTAAAATCTTGTGTGAAATCCAAATCAATGCTGGCAAATCTTCTTCGTTTCAAATAATACGAGGACAATCTTAAATGCTTTGCCTTTTAAGCATTTTATATTTTTAACATAACAAAAAAGGTGGCTTTTAAATACTTTAATTTTTTCATCAATTTTTTTTTAATTAATGTTTGTTACCTTATTTCGAGTGAACATACTAACATACCAAAGTTTTCGCCTTTTTGATACGTTATCAGATAGCTGGGATACGATTCAACATTTTCAAAAACACCCTCAAATCTCAAAAACCAATTTCACCAAAAAGTATCTTTAAAAAGTAAGGGAGATAACTTTCCTTGCTCCTACCTAGTATTATATAAAAAATGAAATATTGGTAAAGTATGTAAACTGAGGGTTTAGTCTTACGTCATAAGTCGCCATTCTCTCTCTCTTATACATTTTTATCGGATGAGAGTGATTTTTGACTTCATGAACGTAAGTGAATTTATTAGAATTTTAGGTGACAGCTTTCAAAAGTTACATTCTTTATTCGCCGTTAAAATTTCTTTTTTATTTTATGTTTTTTTTTTGTAAAATATAACGAAATATCTGTGTATATAGGTAAATAGTGTAAGGCATATGTTTTTTAATAAAAAGCAGAATATTTTACGAGGGATGTTCCGAAAAAAGCTAACTTACCAATTTTTTATCGTCATTTCCTCACTGTCGTTGAGTTTAGTTAAAGCAGTTCATAATTTGCAGCCTCACACTTGCAGTTACTTTAAAGATACGCAAAACCAAATTCAACATGTACTTAAACTTATTCTTTTGTGACAATCTCTTAGGAGATTGCGATTGAAGAATTTTCAAGCATCCTGTACAGAAATCTCCGTCGGTGCTAAAAGAGTCAAAAGAATTGCGCTTCTATATCATTCGCACCACTCTACAAGAATTATGGGCAACCTTTACAGCATTTTCTACTCCACCAACTTATTTTGAGGCAATAATTCTTTGGAGGAGTCCCGCTTGTTCCAGAGATAATTTACGATCCTCGCCGGGCTGAAAAGAATCAGCCACACATCCCGTCCTTTTGCAGTCCATAATTTAAAAAGTCTCTGTTCAAAGGGTGCGATGTTCAGGATTTGTTAGTCCAAGGGCAAATAGGCGATTATTCCATTATTTTTTTCTATTAATGTTTGTTACCTTATTTCGAGTGAACATACTAACATACTAATGTGATACTCGCAACAAATTGTTAAAGCTCTTTTTTCAATTGTAACGGGATGCTTTTATGGAATGTGATATAATTTACCTATTTCCTACATCTATATTTGGCTAATATTACAGAATAGCAGCAAGATATAATATCAGTTATATTATATGTATATATTAAACACATTCAATTTCTAATTAGGGTAAAATAGTCACAAGACCGTCCGTTTAAATTGAAAAAAACCGATATATTGAAAAATGAATAATTACATTTTTCCATAAGTTGCATTGTTTTTCTTGAATCCATCATCCAATTTGAATTAATTTATTAATTATTCTAGTCTCGTCTTCTATGAGATTTAAAAAAACCATCGTAACAGGGCATAAATTACAACATATTGGTTACTTTACTTAGTTTTCCTTTTACCTTTCCTATTAGCGTTGTGCTTTTTCTTTGCGATTAATTTGAAGCGTACTCATTTTTCTTTATTGATTTGTAGTTAGTTGAGAAGTCAACTTGAATAATTTATTTCTGGCCTTCATTTATACTTTTTTAAATCTGGTGTGCTTCATCCCTAGACTGACCTTGATATGCACTTTTCTTGCACTGTAATATTCTCGGCTGCTACTTTGTTATTGGACTTATGCTATATTCGAATTCAAATATTTGCATTTGGAAACAAGTCCTCTGTTATGTGAAAAATTATTCTCTATCTTAATCGGATAACAACTTTTAACTTCCACAAGGGGCACTAACTATACACTGAATCAAATATTGAATTGCATTGTTGGATTGAGGATAATTATATATTCGATCATAGGAAAATAAAAATTGGTTTAGATTTACCAACCTTAAACGGCTCCAAATTTCAAACAATTACTAAATCTCTTATAAGATATTTTTATATTTTAACAATAATTTTTCCCTAAAAATTTAAAAATGTTTAAACTAAATAATGGTAAGAAGTCCTGAGTACGTCCAGGGGTTAGGCAAACTAATTTGGCATTGAAAGAACTTTCTAAATTACAAAAAAGCTTTCCTGAGCTCAGTGATCAATACGTAGCTGGGAAAAAGACAACATTGTTTTGGTAAATAACACTAAAAAAGTTTATATCGGGACGTATCAAGAATTGGAATATGGAGAAGAGGTCAGGGTAAAAAAACAACATTGAACTAAAATGTGGTGGAGACATAAATAAAAACCCTTAAAAACTACCAGATATTCTTAACCGATATTTCAAAGAAGCTTCTTTGAAAACCATAAGTAAAATCAAGGACAATGGTTTTCAGACTCCAACTCTATTAATAAAAATATCAAGAACGTATATCTTTTGTAAAAGAAAAAAGTAAAAACAAATGTTCTACTGTTTTCGATAAAGTCGCAGGTTTCCTTCTAAGACACGTCATTGAACCCATTGGCCATGTTTTGACTTCTATTATCAACTTGAGTTTAAACATTTGACATTTCTAAAGGCAATAATTAAAAACTAACAAAAGTATACCTATTTGTAATAAATATTTGCAGCTGGTCGTAAACTACAGTCCAGTGACTCTGAAATCCATATTTTCCTAAATTTTCGAGAACAGTTTTCTGAAACAATTGAACATTTCCCTAGATAAGAATACTATTTTCGCTCAAATCAATTTGGTTTTAGGAGGAATAGCTCGGCAATAAGTGCTGGTAGTTATTTTTATCAGAGCCTGATGCGTTACCTAGAGGATGTGAGTATTCTGCTAGGATACTTTGTGATTCTAGCAGAGCTTTCGAATAGGCGAATTTGCAAATCTTGTTAACTAGAATGGAAACATACGGATACTAGGAGTTGGCATAACTTTCTATCTTCCTTAAAAATAGGCACCAAGTAGTTTGAGTATCGCATAACAATTCGAGTTGTGCACTAGAGTGCTATGTATCCGAAATGATGGGGGTTGATGTTAAAGTACCCCAAGGATCCATCATGGTACCAATTTTATCTATACACTATATAAACGATATGCTATGAGCTCTTGATGCCTATTGGACTGTTTTCTTGTTTACACATGATTATTTTATTCAATCGTCTCCTTTTAACTGTGATCTCAAGAAATGTTGTAATTATGTATTGAGTAAACTTCTTAATGGGATTAAACAGAGCTCTTTATATTTAAATAGTAGTAAAAGTACGTTAATACACCACAGAATAATTAAAATTTAGATCTGAATATTAAAATTGATTATGTATCACCGTCAATATCGGAAACATTACATTCAAAACTCAACAGTCTTTGCTCTATGCTGAGGGATAGAAAATCAGTTTAACATCTAAAAGAACGTTTCTCAGTTTACAATGCTTAAATACCAAAGATGTTGGTTGTATAAGTAGATGGATAATAAAAAAATAATGAGTTACTTCTAAAAACCATAAATAGGAACAAACTTTAGCTTCTGAATAATCGAAGAACAAACTTAGCAGAAAGTAACTGATCTGTATGTTAAAGCAGTTATCAAACTTAATTTACTTTATTGGGCTGCCTATGCGTTGTCATTATAAAAATATATTCACGGAATTAAAAAATAATTTAAATGAGAAAGAAAATTCAGAAAATATATTAATTCCCTCAAAAGTATTGTAATCACCGAAATGTTTTCTTATTTTCGTCGGTCCATCTTTGAGCCGCATAGCTCAAAAACTACATATCCGATTGACTTGAACCTTTGGTCATAAATCAAAGGTCGTAAGTAAGGCATAAGAACATTATGGTAAAAATCAAATTTGACGAAACAAAATTACGGCCTTATAAAAATCATTATTCAGAAAGTGCTTATTAAGTGTAGGTTTATCAAAAAAACAAGTTTGATATACAAATAAACTGTTAAATTTGTGCAGCCATTTTGGCGAAAAATTCTAAATATATGGTAAAACAAAATGGTGTCCTAACAAAATCTTTAGCTCCTTTTCCTGGATCAAGACCCTCTTTATATTGAAGAAATGTATATGGAAAATAAATGATATAATTTAATATTTATAGATAAAGTAAATAAAAAAAAAGAAATAAATAAAAATAATAGTATAAAAATAAATTAAAACCAAATAGGAAAATTGGTAAAGTTACCTTTATCCACAACTTCCCTCGTATATTTCACCAGACTTGATGATTTCGTATAGTTGTTTGGTAATAACTTAAAAAAAAATAAATAAATCACAGTTTATAGGATTTATATAAAGTTATCACCAAATAATTATATGCATATATAATTATTTGTACGTAATGGCATTCTGTACGAGGGAAGTTGAGCACACAATCCAGAGATGTTTTGGATATATTGCATTGAGGTTTATTAGTGTTATGTATTGATACCATATTAAGGCCAACACGACGAATATTTAGAAACTACATATTTTTAACTCTATTGAAAAACTAGTTAATATCATCAATTCAAAAATTAATTAAGGCTGATTTATACTTTATTCAAGAAAATCTTGCTTATGAGCGTCCCCTATATAGGTAACACGTCTATTATGTTATGGACTGTTGACTATTCCTATTGTATACTACCCCTATAATTTATGTGCTAAGCCCTATGGAATAAATAATATTCATTACTATGGGGTCCCCTTTACCAAAAGCTAACGATTGTTCTCGATGAAAAACGAGCCATTAATATTTGCAAGACATACACTTTTTCCACCACATCCATTTATCTGGGCCGTTTATGTAAGAAGCTATAAATCAGTTTGGATGTTTCGCGAATAGAGAGTTTTCGCAAAATTAAAAATATACTTAGCAAAATAGAAATATTCTATAATATTTACTGATCTACAATGACGCACGGATTATACCCTGACATGCCTATTGAGGAGATAAATAGATATAAGAATATTAAAAGGATAAACTCTAGTGGCGTATATAGACGTTGCTTCTGGGGGGAGTTTTGATGAGACATTTTCAGCAACCAAAGAAAAAAGGTATTTAAAATATAAAAAACCAAAAAAAAGGTCGCTATTTTATTTTATCTGTAAATAAAACTGGCTTTGGGAAGAGGTTTTATTTTTCAATCCCGAAAAAAGATCCTAGGATTTTAAGCTTAAATAAAAGTGGCTCTAGATCGTTAATTAGGGGTCATCCATAAATTACATCATCAATCATGTTTTAACACATGTTATAGTCACATTTGTATAATCTCCTTTTGTCGCCACATTACATAATTTGCAATTTTAAGGTTGGAATTTTTATTTTGATTAAAATAGCACTTCCAATTCCAATACTTTTTATGTTCTTGGATAATAGGTAGATACATATTCCAAATTAACAAAAAATATTGTTATATCCCTATTTAACTAAATTGTTCAACCCATATTTAAGGATATAAGAGTTTCCGTTTTTTTTTACTTCACATCAACTGTTTGTATAATAACGGGCGTTAATAATTTTTACTTTATCTTTTTTTTTATTTTTAGCATTAGTTATAATGATAAGTTAAAGGTCAAGGTTTAAGTAAGAGCATTCACGAACAGAATTTAATTTCAGTTTTAGTGCTTAAATTTTTCATTTATTCTTATCTTTTATGGCTAAACACTAAAATTTAACGTTCAATTTAGTTCCCACTGATCATTTTATTTGGTATGGTTTGTTTCTGCAAGGAAGGTACTGTAAAATAAATAGGGTTTTTAACTTTCAAGAAATCCAGCTGCCATAAGTAACATTTTTCAAAATAGAAATAATTATTAAAATAAGAACCTGAACATAGTCAGACACTATAGAAAAAGCTATGTCTAAAATTGCATATACAATTCTAGAAATAAAAAGTAAAATTAAAAACCACGCTCTATAAACTCAACTAAAAAACAAAAAATTAAATTTGAGCACAGACACATAAGTTTATGAAAATAAATGTTGGGCCACCCATATGTACATTTATTACAAGAAAAATAAAGGTAGACTGCTAATAAATGAACAATACACGAGGTACTTCATCTTACTATTTCTATTTAAAACCAGTATTATGACAAAATTTTAATTTTTTTCACTTTCTAGTTCATTTTTATAGAATCGTGGTTTTTGATTTTTTTAGATATATTATTTGGCTTTTCGTCAATTTTATTTTCAATTCCCTGATTTTCGATTCCATGCACTTTTAACATAGCTGCACTCTGCTACAAATAAATTGTGGACAGCATACCTAAATATAATTCTGCATACTACTATATAACTAAAAAAAACAGGATCGTCAATCACCGAAATTAATTATCAAATGACAACAAATAGATGAACTAAAAATATGAAATATAATATAATACATATATTTACATAAAAAAGACGGCTTCTGTTTGTTGTAGTGGCATTAGTTCGTATTGTATTGTGAGCTATAAATACTTGCATCGTAGAAGAAATAATATCTAGGAATGTAATCTTCTAGGTGAAATGATTTTTAAGGCAGCTTGATCATAATTTTCTTGACACCTTTGCACAAAAACAATTATAAATATATCTTATAATAAGTAAAATAGTTCTGTAACTTTGAAATTATTAGCTAAAATAAACTAAAAAACTAAAATGGCGACAAGAAATTAAATATCCCTGTTATCGACATTTGGCCAAGGAGTTTTCCTTTAGAGAAACTACGTGATCTATAAAATTTATAATTGAATCACGACTATATGTTCAACCCTGTATATTTAGAAGATGTAAATGAATAAATGGTTCCAAACATTCGTAATACAAGCAAAGATTTTGAAACACTCCAAGAACCATTAAAATGGGTTGACTAAATGAAAAGATGTTTCCAAAAGAACTGGAATGGTGAAACTCTCAATACCTACTAAGGAACACGTAAGTCTAATAAAATGGTAATGTTGTCAAGTTAATAAGTATCCCAGAGAAAGAGTGGCTCTTTATTGACTTATCTCGTGTTTGTTCATGCTTATTTAGGTTGAAACAATTACAGATTGCAATTTACTTCTTCGCATGTGACAATTTAAATGGTTTTCTAGATCAATATTAAGCTAGAAGTGTGTAAATTATTTGACACCTTATTCTGTAACATATATCCGCATTTCTTTTTTCGAATAACTTTTTTATCTGCATATATTGCTCTATTAGTATAATAATATACGCAGAAAAAATAAAGCCACATTCAAATAAATAATAAAAATGCAAATGTATGCAAGAAGACCACAGTTACTAAAATAATTTATGAATTTGAATCAAAATACTGGCCCAGAGGAAAATGAGAGAGTTTCTTGGAATTTCATTGGCTTTTATAATTCGTATTGTCTACGTCATTGCACATTCGTAATAAAACATATTTCAAGTACAAAAACAAATGAAATTAGATATATAGTAGGGTTATAATAATAAATAAAAAATCAGTCAATAAACCAACCTTTTGGTGGTAATGGTTACCGAATTACTTTATAAATCAATCAATCAATTATATACCTAGCATCATATTTACTGTCCTCATGAATTATTTAAGGCATACTAATACGAATATGAATATATTACGAATTTTATTTGCAATAGATATTATATAGATATTTTGTTAGATTGCTTTTTCTAGGGAATAATGTCAAGTCTATACATTGCAATGAGCTAGTTTTCCAAAAATAAAATTATCAAGAAACAAGAAAAAAATTTAACAGTGTAATTTTAAAGGTATTTAAGATTGTAGTTTTAAGGTGGAAGATAAAGTTTTTTGATAGAATGAATTTATGAATATATAGATGCCATAGTTTCTTCAATTTTGGGCTTACGTTTTGTTTTTGTAAACATGTCCCAATTATATGTGAAAAATGCATCGTTTCTTTGACATGGCCAGGAAATTTCCTTCCATTTAATTGAAATACAAATGATTTCTTATGCGCGTCTTTTTATTATTTTACCTTTTTACACCAGGAATTTGTGAAATGAATTTTTTTTAAATTATAATAAATTACATACGGACCCTAGGACACAGAGAGGATGTATTGATAAAGATGAAATTATTATAATGCAATAATAGTTTTAGTATACATTTTGTTCGTTTTGGAGAAGGAAAAACTTTCTCTCTAACCAAAAAACTCGACAAAACTGAAAAATAATTATTACCCTTCTTAATAAAAGATTATATTAGTGTACTACTGCTGTTACAAACCTTTAAAAAAAGACTGTTACACTATGCTTCCATACCATAACCCTAAATTAGTAACGTGTCCTTAATTTAACGTCACATTTTTCGATATTTCTGCAATATGAGCCTCTCAGTACTTTTACGTTTAGGTAACCAGAGTATCTGATGATTTTTAAGCTTTTGTTTCTGACCAATGAATATAATGCCATTATAGATTTAATACACATTTTGTTCGTTTTTCTCTCAGTTACAATATGTTTTCTTTTATACATCTTAACCTTAAACTGGTAACGTGCCGTCAATTTAACGTCGCATTTTTTGCAATTTCTGCAATACGAACCTCTCAGTACTTTTAAGTTTAGGTATCTAGAGCAAAGTTTGCAGAGTTTCTTGCAAAAGCTGTTTTTTTAAGCTTTTGCATCCAAGTTACGAGATTTTAAAAATCGCGAAGGTTGTATTGAGGGTATAACCAGGCTTTGGTATAACATCTCCGGTTGCCTAACAAAAATATCAGATATAATCTTTATTTGGTTTGAGGATATAATGATACACATTTCAGAGAAAATACCTTTAATGGTACAATGGATGTGACAGTGGCAGAAAGTTATGATAATAGCTATCTCGACAAAAATTTTAAACTTATTAGTTATTAGTAAGTATAATTCTAGCACACAGTTTTTGAATGGCAAATTAAGATCTTGCAATATTTTAGATTTATTGAACATATATTATTTAGATGACCACATAACAATATAAGTCTTTGTATTTTTATGTAGTCCTCCAAATAATATGACTGATGTCCATGGATATAATAGGATAATGTACTGGGTTTTGCGATACTTCATTGAGTCCAACGCAGTTCAAGGGAGATGGAGCTAATTACGGCGGAAATCGCATTAGTTGCGAGAGAAATACAGTTAATAAAGGCATAAATTTATCTCTCTCGCACCTACTGGGATTTCCGCTATTATTAGCTCCATCTCTCTCACGTGTTGGTTTCAAGGTAAAAAATTGCGCATATGTGACAGGGCCAATCAATATAACCTATTATGTCAATGCTGATGTTTTCATTTATTAAAAAAATTTAATTTTTTTTTCATTTTTTTACAAACTTCATTGTAAAACCAAAAGCTGATCAAAAACGTAACAAAAATATTTTTATATAGATCATTTGGCGTCTAGGGGTTAAATATGAATGCTCACAAAGATTTTATCTTTATCTGACTAGTAATATATTTTAATCTTTAGAACAATCAGTTCTTGACCCCTGTGGTACACTTAGTGAATCCGATACGTTTCTATAACAAATGTAACATGATTATATTACAGCGATAAAGCCGCAGGCCAAAACCTCGGAAGGCGGCCATTGCGAAAACTGACAGTAATATAATAAATTGCAGTCGGCGGCTAAGACCATTATACAGCGTTCGCTCCGCACATATGACGTGTCACTCCTGGCCCATAAATTATAGAACTTGACAGTTCCAACGACGCCGGGATGATAAATAAAGACAGGGAGGGATGAACGATGGCCTACGGGGGCAAATTGAAAGTAACAACTTGTTTAACGGATAACATGGACGAGTAATTCTATAAGTACTCCGTTTTTTTCAATTTCGCATTATTGTGTTTAAATGTAGTGGCACTAATTACCTGTATAAGCTTTACGAGATTTAATAACTTACAAACGTTCAATAAAATTAATTCTCTCACAACTGTGTGGTTTATGGAATAAGAGACAGTGCAAAATATTTGTATATTATTTCCATTTGTCAAAGTATTGAAAATTTAATTAAGTCAAAAGAATATTTACTATATTTTGCTCAGTGGCAAAATCTCGAATTTGAAAATAAATAAAATGCTATATAAATAAATGATTGTTGGTAAAAATCCATTTCTCAAATTAAAGACGGTCTTTCACGTAAATATGTCCTAAGCATTATTTTAAGTATTGTACTTAAGTTCTGAGGTTCCCTGGTATTATGAACGATAATTCCTTTAAATAGATTTTATTAAAGTACCTAATATTTAGTGAATTTTAAGCTCTACCTACTGAAGGTAAAAATAAATCTTAAATATCTTAAAATTCCACGTAAAGTTTAAACCATAACGACATGACACAAAACAGTTTGACTTTTCTAATTATAAATATTACTCTACATGGTCTTTTTTCGCAAATTTTTTACTTTTCTAATTATAAATATTAATCTACATGGTCTTTTTTTCACAAAGTTTTGACTAATATCAAGCTATTAATTGTTATTAAAAACTTACTTTAAGTGAAAGTTTTGTCACTTTTTCTAAAAGGCAAAAATTAAGGTGGTAAAGTGTATCTAAAGTAAATTGAGACAGCGGAAAATTTAGTGTACGCTTAATTTACTACACCACGTATATGAAATAAATTTATTTTTATTCAGTTAATCGATTTACAAAAATAAGTTTAAAGTTTTATTACGCCGCCCATGCTTACCAAAGAAATAGCCGACTGTTGGTTTTTATGTTGTCTCAATTGACTTTGGATACACTATATACTATTAAATATTTTCTAAGTAATTAGGCACAATATGTATGTACGACAATGGTTTTCTCAAATGAAAGTCTATATGCAAGAAAATAAAATAATAATTAGATGTCTTTCACTTTTAAAAACTTAAAACTTTAATTTAACTTTTAGGGATCTATTTCACCTCTTTAGAGTAACCCTAGCTAAAAAACTAAATCTTATACGCCCTATTTTACCATTTTTTTAAGCTATACGTTACGGAAATAAAAAAATATTTGTGTTTTTAAAGGACGTTCTTATCTGACTACTCTGTATAGTAGAAAAATGGTATCTATTCTTATGACTTCCACCATATTTTCATGTCAAAACATTAATCCCATCTTTAAATTGATTAATTTCGATTTGCGCATTCCCCAAAAATGGCTTTGCCACGTTTATATACTTTTTGGTGCTAAATTGAAATGATCCGGTTTTATCCAAGCTACCGTGCGAGCAATTTTTTTATACACACACATCCTTACTGACATTTTCTTTACTAAAAACATGTTTTTCGTGTTTTAGGGACTCTGAACCGTCGAAAAAACCCTAATATACCTATAATATATTATATCAATAATACAATATATGGGTTTTTTTGTGCGGCTAATATAAGTCTGGGCTGGGGCTGTCACCATTATTGATCTTCGTGTCCCGTCGTCCCGATTCCACTCCTAACAGCCACGATGTGAAAATGATTTTTTTTTGCATACCGATATCCAGATCGTATATTGCAAATAGCTGCGGTCAGGGTAACCATTGCATACGAATTAAAATGCATCACCAGTTATTTAATTCACTAGACTGTACAACTAAATTAATACACTGCTGTAACTAGACTCAAAAATGTCTGCTCACCAGTCCACTACTAGGATAAAAGACACTGCAATTGTTAACATATCCTCGCCCCCGTCACTGTGTTTGAAACTGTTAAAGATTTACAAGAAATATAATTTTTTACTATTAGCACAGATGCAAGCGATCACAATGCAAAAAAAGTTCCATCTGGTTGTGCAGTAGTTCTCCGAAGATAAAGGAATTGATTCAAAACTATTCAATTTTGGTTCACTCGTCAATGAAACCATCTCGAAATATTGCCTGATTGAATGCATTGCGGATTTAGAATATACCACTAGAAAAAGTCGTAGCATTTTATGGGGGCAATGCTAATATTAATGTATTTTTTAAGGTCTAAATTAGATGAAGGTGTTGATTATCCTACGCATATTTTTCACAATACCATGTCAGCTGCTGCTGAATTGTTATCTGTTGATGTAGATATAACCGTGATCAAAACGTTTAATTATCCTCTCATTTATATTGTAAAGACAGAAAAGCTGAAATAATTCTGTAGACGTGCCCTATATAACTATGTTAACCCACTCAAGAACAAGATAGTTGTTGTTGCTGCAATGCTGCACATAGTGGAAAGAATTCTGATGCGCTGAATAATGTTTTTGCAAGTGAAGGCCAGTCTCAAAAATTATAAGAGATTATTTCTTACTTTTATTTATTTATTTCTTACTTTTAAATTCTCATTTGTTTTTATTGGAAAAGAATATTTAAAAAAATAGAAAGGTCGAAGATATCTGTGATAACATATTTTGCTTGATAGAGATGCAAGCTTAAATAAAACTCGATTAATTTAAAACAGAATTGTTAACAGAAAGTAAATTAAATTTAACAACATTTCAGACACAAATCACAATTTTTTATGAAACGGCCATTGAATGGATTAAAAAGGGAATATTTGTTGTTAAAATCACTTTTCAATCAGCCCTCATAACGTTTGGAAAACGCATGTAAAGCAGAAACGTAGTGGGACAGAGGAAGAGAGAGGGTTGTTCACACCAAGTTATAGACCTCAAAACTAGCATAATAAAAGACGATGATTAGCCTTACCGACAGCAGGCAGGAGGCTGGATTCGATTTTAGTCCATAGGCGTCGCACTTCAATTAACTTAAGTAAATTTTCCTTTAAGTTAAAAACATCTCAAATTACCTGTTAAACATATTTTGTTGGTTTTTCTAGAAACCTGTTGTAAACTTGTTTATGGAATGCAATTAGATTTCTTAATGGTCCTCCCAATTACATATAAAACTCGTAGAAATAATACTTAATCAATTACCACTAAACACAAACCGATTTATTCTCTGGTTTCGTCAGCAGGTCTTGCCTGCCCACTTTTCAATTTTTTTTTTAATTAGAGATTACTAACCACATACGTGCTATCAAACATAATTTTCACATGAAAAAAACAAAGTTAAGGCGCCACCGCGCTGGTGGCATCATGCTAGTGGACATTTTTCATCTATATAAGAGAATATCCCAGGAGGGGAAAATTTTCATTTTTTTATTCACCTATAAGAACTACGTTTTTTAAAACAAATTTGGAATATATATTGATACTTTATTAAATAGATATTTGACTATTAGTAGTAACTACAGTCCTGAAAAAAACCTAAATATATATTTGTCCCTAACGTATTCCAAAGGTAAATCGGGAAATAATCCAAGATGACCAAAGTCCTTCTACTCGAAGGCTCTCTAAGCAATAGACGGTTTTCATCGTTATATCGAGATCTTTTTCTCGATGGCAACGGTTTCGTATTAATTATTGTTTGTTTTTTCATTAATTTCGGAATTTCAGTTTTATCGTGCTGGGTTAGTTATTATAGGATTATTATTAGGACTTATTTTTGTATCTAAGCATTTTAAAGTTTTCAAGTTAATTTTTTTTTACAACTGAAAGCAGTTGTAATCTTAAAACTATAATTACTGTCGAATTGCGATAAAGTCTCAGTTATAAATACTAAAGGTGAAGCTCAACAATATCAACCTATGGAGTGAGGAGTCACGTGGATGCGTGAATATTTATATTAAAATGTAGCAAATTTAATAAAAGTTTAGTTTATTCCGAAAATAATGATACCGCCCTTTTTCAATGCCTAATATGTGGCTAAAACAAAACAAAAATCCCTAATATCGATACATCAGAATTTTGTGAGTAAAAGTTTGATTGAACTTTATCTAAATTTTAGTTTATCGACTCTATTATATTATCTCTATTTTTTATCTTATGAAATTAATGTTATTTCTTGGTTTTGACGAAATATTGAAATAGTTTTCATTACATTTACTTATATAATACAACTAGATATTACTATTTTAAATGTTTAGTTGAATCTTTCATCGGGTTCTCAGTTTGCAAAGACACCAGCGGAAAAGTCACATAGTAGTTATCTCGAAATGTAATACCAGCTAGGGTAGAGGAATCGGTTTAATTAACTTTCAAACCAAGATATTACCGAAAACTCTGATTTTGGCAATCTTTTAAACTAATTTGACACGGTGAGTTAAGCACTCACCTATACTAAAGGTTGAACATCGCAAGATAATTGGGTTTTTCGAAGTTGGTAAACTCCGCACCAAGACTATCTGCCTTACTAATCTTGTAGGTGTTTTTTACACCAACCAGTGGCTCAGTTTTAATTGTTGGTAATCTCCACATCAAGTATAAAATAAATAATTCTGTCAATGTAACGGTTTGGTACGGTTTATTATGAACATTTTGTTACAAATGGGGATCAATGCTGGATTAACATCAGGTTAGGGTAGGTTAGGTTACAGCCCGAAGGTATCATCGTTAAAGCTATAACACTAAAAGTTCTTCTACTTTAAAATTACCTGTTCTGGCTAACTTCTCCCTTAAAATTGTTCAATACGCAAAATACCAATTACAAAATGATCCTCCCATAAAAGAAAATATAATTTATTAATTAAGCAACATATTGAGAACCTTTACTCTAAGTTATACTGACTATACTTTTTTGAGACCTGCTAGAAAAAAAAATACCGCGCCCAAAGTTACCACACCATCCTCTTTACATAATGGCTAGCTGTGATTATCAGGCCCCTAGCATTAAAAGGTTCTTGGTGCAGAATTTACCCTCTGCCAAGTTTTTGGAGTCAATGTCTTATTCGAAAAATATGATTTATTGATTAAGCAACATATTGAGAAACTTTACTCTAAGTTATACTAAAACTGAACATTTAAAAACCTATTACTGTTGACTAGGATATAGACTATGTTTTTGTTTAGATGCCTCTAGAAAAAATACCGCGCCAAAGTTGCCGCCCTGACCTCGTAGCATAATAGCTGCGAATCTAGGTACGTAATTTACTTCTGCCTAAGTTTTTGGATTCAATGTCTTATCCTAAAAATATCATTTATTGCTTAAACAAGAGGACCTTTAGTCTGAGTTATACTGAAACTAAACATTTAGAAACCTAATACTGTTGGCTCGGAAATATACTATACATTTTTCGAGGCCTGCCGGCAAAAAATACCGCGTCCAAATTTACCACCCTGGCTTCTTCTAAACTAAACATTTAGAAACCTAATACTGTTGACTCGGAAATATACTATACATTTTTCGAGGCCTGCCAGCAAAAAATACCGCGTCCAAATTTACCACCCTGGCTTCTTCACATAATGGATGCGATTATCAGGAGTCAAAGTCTTTAATAAGGTGCCAGTAACCCTCTAAACGATTTTACGAATATTCTTTTGCTAAAAAAACGGCAGGAAATTAAATCCCAATTTTTTAAACTCCAATTGACACCGTTGTGCCTTCTTTAAAATTCGTCTGAAGCGTAATTGCATCCCCGGGAATAAAAAATAAGAGCCTGGCAATTTCCAGCCATTCTTCTCCGCGGGCGACTACGCCGCGCCGCACCGTTTTAATAAGACCGTAAAAACGGGCATATCTATTAGTCGCGTTGGCAGCTACTTGACAAACAAAAGGCCGCTTTAGCCAAGGGCGGTGAAAATATTATAGCGAATCAGGGGCGTAGTACAGAGAATGAAAAAATAATTTGATGATTGTTGTAAAATATTTTATTATTGAGAGTATGATCATACAGCCAATGTGATACGCATAACGCAGTGCGTAAGCGGCCGCTTAGGCGTAGACTTGCAGCGCTCGTTGCTTCGTTTTTGAATATTGGTTGATCAGTTTGCAATGGGAAAATCTAGAAATAAACACATTTGATCACTATTTCAGCTTTTTGACATCAAGTGTTTCTTTATTTCTTTATTAATTTAAATTGCAGAACAAATATTATATTTTGTTATTTGCTTTTAAATATCATTCTTTTCATTTTTTAATGTCATAAATGTTTACGCTTTAAATGTTAAACCATAATACTTATACAGTATATCACCGAACAGAGGTGACAAGAAAATGAAACAACTAAAAGTATCATTTTTTATAAATCCCCTTTTAAGAATGCAAGTTCTCGATTCTGCTGCTACACATAAATCACATGATATGTTCGGTGCGACAGGTCGATGTGGGTCACCGACAGAAACGCCATTAATCGAGCGAGTGAGCCGGATGCTCAATAAAATACAAAATATAACGTTTAACGTTTAGGTTGAAATAAGACGCATAATATCAAAAAATCTAGTTTTTAAAAACAAAAACTTGAAATAGAAAAAAAGTACAGCTCATTTACTGCAAATGTGCGATTTTGTCACACTTATCAAAATAAAAGTGATAATAGAATCATTATTCATTCTTACTAGAAACAGACTGAACCCCAAAAAATACAAAAATATAAAATAATGCCAAGAATGAACAAGCAAGCATTAATTTTCATTTTAATGAAAAATTATATATATGAAATTGATAATTAATCGGTCCAGTTGCATTAATTTTTGTGAGTGTCTACGTGATGTAGCTAAATGCCTACAGAAGCGGCAACGCATTACAAAGGCATAACAGTTTTGACGATATCTTCCTCCTCGTTATCTTGCACCTAAGCTTGCACCTCTCTATTTCTTGATTTTTACTTCCGTCGTAAGAGTGAAGTATTGTAATCGTGAAAAAATCACCCTCCGAGATTTTTGCAGATCTTTGCGTTTAATAACTGGACCCCGAAAGACATGTTTTCTTATTCGAATCTAAGATAGCGAAATAAAATGGCAGCTTAATAGAGTATTTAAAAACTGAGCCTGAGAAAAACCTACTTATTAGACTCATTTCAAACTTTGTGCAAGAATTAAGTGTCATATAAAGATGAACTGGTTATATTGCGGTAAGAAGTCAAGATGGCGGACCTAATGGCAGACCAGTAAAATTTTTGTAATCGTGAAAAAATCATCCTCCGAAATATAACCTTTGGCAAAAGAAAGAAAAGCTTAGTAGTGCAAAAAGTAATTAAAATTTAGTTTTCGAAAAGTTGTTCTTTACATAAAATGTTTCTTGTTAAAAATGGCACTTTTTACGTTATAAAATCTTAATTTTTGTACACTTTTGTGTTTTAAATTTATCAAATAAAAGTTGTTTCGAATACAGGTCTATTTAATTTGAAATTCTTGCATATGTAGTTAGATATTTCCGATAGAAGAAAACTTTAACAAGAGAAAACTAAAATTGTATTTGTTTTATACAGAACGTCTTAGAAAAGAGTGCAACTTAATTATTTTTAACAGGGGACCTATATAACATATTTCTATTGTTTGAGTATTTCTAAAAAAAAATGTGAAATTAATTCAATTGCAAAATTCAAATGTTTATGTGAATTTAATTTAAAAAATTAAAATTTTAAGGTTTTGAATTACTGTAAAATCTAAACTCGACTGAATGAAATGCACATTTCTTAGTTTTTTATGGTATGTTTTTGTGGTATCTACTTTCAAAAATTAACACATACAAACCGAATAATATACAAACAAAGTTGCTAAAATTTTAACAAACACAGTACCAACTTTTAAAATCTCTTTTAAAGCTATTAAAAAAGCATATAAATTTGGTCTGAATTAAACAAAAACATAACGCAAAAGCGATAGTAAATTAAATATTATAAAATATTATTTAGTTTTCACTTAAAAATTTTTTTTGGCCCTGCACGTTCTTTTGTACCTCTGATAGTGACATATTGCCGAAAGCGCAAGGTTGATTGATAAAATATTTTATTTACTAACACATCAAGTCTTATTCTTTAAATATTGGGAACAAAATACTTAAAAAACATGCTAAAATATAGAGTCAAATATACAGCTGTCACTTCTAACCATAGAATTCTCTCTAACTTGATAAGAAAATAAACAACCGAGGCTAAGCTACCCTTACTGCATCTTTACTATTCCCGAGAGTGCTGAAAAATTTACTCCTGGGGTGGCGCGAATTTCTCGACAATTTCAAATTCTATTTCATCCAAGGAAATGACATTGGGAATTGTCGATCCCGGTCTATTGTAAAGTGCTCAAAAAGAGGTGTAAAATTACGTAGGGTCTTAGATTATACAGCAGCAATCTAAAAAAGCGTATTTTAAGCAGCTAATAGCGATATTTCACAAAAACTAAATAATCTTAGTTTTATTAAAAACAACTGCTTTTTTATAAGTTATTATTAAAATACAGCCTGAAAACTTTAGTTTTCTGCTAGAAATTGGACATTATGAAAACTGTGATACAATGATAACTGAATAAGAATTTAATATTTGGTTTACCAAAAATATTTTTATTCAAAAAACAGGTTTTAAATTTTAGCTTTAATGCGGTTTTCTGTTTTATTCCACCAATGTATTAATATAAAATGTTAGCCAGCCAGTTGAACATATGATATTAAAAAAAAAAAATCGGTAAATTTATTCCGAACTTTCCTCGTTTTCTAAAGAAATCATATGGATTAGACCGTGTCAAAATGGAATCACTTTCAGACGTTTCGCTTTCGATTGTAAGAGGCATCTTCAGGGATCTTTACTTCATGTAGTCGACGTCGCGTCGTGAAGAAAATATCCCTAAAGATGCCTCGTGCAATCGAAGGCGAAACGTCGAAAAGTGATTCCATTTTGGCACGGTCTAATCCCAAGAACCATGATTTCTTAATTGACTAATTTTCCCTCGTTTTGATTATTTTCTTTTATTAGGAATAGTAAAGCAGGGCGCTATTTAGTTACACCCATACTAAATAATTAACACATATATACGTATTCAGGAAGGAATTTCCAGTTAAGTTCCTTTACTGATTGGTTTTATCCAATTCCCCTGAAGTTCCTTCATAATAAATTTCTCCCTTTGTCTATAAAATTGAAAGATAACACAAGTTTAATGTTATAATGTTCCACAAGTTTTTCAAAACTTTATTAGGCCGCTGTCTTGAATTATCAGATATCAGATCTAATGTTTGTGTCATTTGAATACGAAGTGTTTTAAGCTGATTTTTTAAACTTTTTTTTCAGCCGACATTTTGTTCCGCCATATTGAATTCATACCAAAATTTTACAGTTCATCTCTATATCACACTTAATTTTTGTGCAAAATTTAAAATTAATCAAGTGTTTTCTGGCTGCTGTTAAAACATTTTATTAGGCCTCAATTTTGCTTCATTCCCATGTTACACTTAATTTTTATGCAACATTTGAGGTAAGTCAAATAAGTAGTTTTAAGTAATATTTTTTTTATATTTTACTAGGTCGCCATTTTGTTCCGCCTGTTGCATTTTCACCAAATGTAACAAAGTAATCCCCATAAATACATTTTTGACCAAAATTTGATGTCAATCGGGTAAGTAGTTTTTCAGCTATGCCGCGAACAGGCAAACCGACAGACAGACAGACAGACCGACGAAAATTGGCATCTAGAGACCTTGAAACGTAAAGACTGAAAAAATCTCAGAGGGCGATTGTTTTCACTTACGATGGAAGTAAAACGGCAAGTCGATAAAATCGCAAACAAATTTTTGATAAAATGGCTTTTAACCCAAACTTCGCTCACATACTAAATCCAAAACAAATGAAATCATGGAGCACTATGCTTCGAATAAACAATCCAACAAAGAAGATCCCTGTTAATTATGTTAAAAATGTTATTTTGTAAGGCTTTAAATAGTATTTATATTAATATTTCGCAGTGTTTCTGGTAGCAAAATAAAAATTTTCGCAACACACGGTGTTGAGGCCCACTCTCAATATACGATTCCATTATATTTAAGTATATTTTAAACAATTAATTTTATACAAAAACGTATTATAGAGAAACACATGAGGCATATTTTAGAAATTTCTAAAATTGTACAAAGTGGTCCAACAGATTGTAGGAAGTAATATATACATAGTTTTAAAAGGAACACCCTCTATTTGTTTAATTTTTTGGAATCTACTAAAAAATTTTTAAATTTTTGGAATGAACAAAGAGAAATGTGAACCAATTTACGTTTAAAAATGACAGCAAATTTACTACCTTCTATTACACAGGGTGTTAGGAGTCTGACTACAGCATATTTTAACACTTGGCTGTATCTAAGGACCCATTTTGATTAAAAAAGCCTTATATAGCTTTGGGTTTATTCCTTGAGAAAAATGGCCTTATATTTGTATTTTGTTCTATTAATTTTTAAGCAAGCATTTTGTTAAACAATAATAATAATAATACATTTATTGTTCAACGGTACAATATTACACAAATAATTTATTATATTCTAGTTTTTATGCTAGACGGTTAGACAAAGGGCCATAAAATGATTGCAGCCACCGAGACAAGTCTAGGTACTGATAAAGCCCGTTAAAAACTTATGCATAGAAAATCGACGTGTTTTCAGTTAAGTTACTAAATTTACTGATTACGAAATATATTTAATATGTAGTTTTAAAGACATAAAAGAAAGAAAAGAAAAGGAATATAGAAAAGACACAAAAGCAGAAGAATTAAGAAAGAAGAGGAAGTAAGGAGAGGGGGGAGGTGGAAATGATAGGTTATATTTGAGAAATTTGGAACAAAAGAGGTTTCAAAGAACATCGGTAGTTTTTTTGAAACACAAGAGTAATAGATAATAGCCAAGAAAATTTACTGATTCATGAATAATTTTTTCTTTATAATATGTTTAATAGAAAGGCAGGACAGATCTGTATTCAGAAAATGCATCGAGTTTATGGTAGTACACAAATTATAAGAAATCGGCCTCTTAAACAACTCCTTGCGATGTTGCTGAATTGTAACAATATGTTTGTTACTTAAATTTCGATCGTGAACGTCACTACGAAATTTGAGCTTGTTATAAAGATACTGAGGTTTTTTATATTTCATTGTTTTATATGATAACATAGCCATATGCAGTTTTCGCCTATTATGCATACTCAACCAACCTGCATCTTTTAACTTATGTGAAATATGGTTTCTTCCAGATATTCCGTAAATAAAGCGAAGACAGCTATTTTGCACTTTTTGGATACGCCTAACTTCAATATTGTCAAGGCAAGGCCCGTAAACGCAGTCACAGTGATTGAAGACTGATAACACCAGAGAATCACAAAGGAGTTTTTTTGTCTCGAGTGTAAGGTATTGGCGATGCGAAAAAGTAATTTTATTGTTCAATAGGCTACCTTCAGCTTATTAGTTACATGTTGCTTAAAACGCAAGTTGCAGTCAAGCTGTAGTCCCAGACTTTTGCAGGTGTCAACAAAAGGAATAAAAGCATTGTCCATTTGAATATCTAGGGTGTCTTTGGCCAAATTGCAATGTGTTCGGTTGCCAAATAGAAATACGGTGGATTTACTAGGGTTAATTTTTAGCATATGATCGGTTGCGGTTTTAAATAAGGCATTAAGATGACTATTTATGTGGCGATTCGCCACATTACTATGAACTGAATCGAAAGAAAAGTAAATTTGGGTGTCATCAGCATAAAGATGATAATGGCAGTGTCTGATATTTTTGTGAAATTGTGAGGTATATAAAGTATAGAACAAAGGACCAAGTATACTTCCTTATGGAACACCAGACGTTACCACTTGCTTTTCAGAAAATTTAGCATTCAAAACCACTTGTTGTAACCTTCCGCATACATACAACGAGACAAATTTTCAAGCACTGTGTCCAAAGCCGAGATAGTTAATAAGAGAAACAAGTACTTTATGGTTGAGCATATGGAAAGCTTTGGTGAAGTCTAAAAGGACCAGAGCGCTTATTTTGTTGTTATCGTGTCCACGTCACGTCAATGTCATCCGTTATGTCAGCAAGAGCAGTGGCACATCTATGCATTGATCGAAATCCAGACTGCTTTTCGGGTAAAATATTATTGATTTCCACAAAAGATCTTATTTGGATTTCAATTATTTTCTCCAAGATTTTTGAAAAAGCTGGCAAAATACTGATAGATCTTAAATGACCATACTGAGTGGGTTGTCTTATTTTAGGAAGAGGGATTACAAAGGCGTGTTTCCAAACTGATGGATAGTATGCCTCCTCGATACATTTACTTATGATATGAGTGAAAATGGTAACAAGAATGGCACACACATTTGAATTAACACTATGTTTACGTTATCGGATGCGATGGCTCTGGATTTTATGCTCATAATTGCTCTTAATACATCATTCTCAGACACTTGCAAAACTCAAAAATTCCTGTGATATGATTATTATTATAGTAGTTAAGAAGATTATCAAGTGGTTGATTTAGGTTAATAGTCGAATTAACAAAAAAATTGTCTATTTGATTTACATCACACAAGGCCTCCGGAATTTGTTTTTGCTTATTAGGAAGTATAGAAAATTTCTTTAACTCCCGCCACTTTTCTTGTGTGTTTGAATTCGTCGTAAATATACTTTTTTCTCAGCACGAGTTGCAGCAGTAGTATAATTACGAAATTGTGAGTCGGAAGCTTACTCGATTTGTATCTTTTCAATGCATTATTACACAACTTTTGCATTAATTTGAGGTTATCTGTCAGCCAGGGGTTATTTTTAAAATTTTTGTTTTGGAGATATTTTTTTACAAGTGCATGTGCATCAAATAAAAGTAGAATTAGATCGCAAACGTACGAAATTTTGTTATCAATATTAGGAATATCATAAACAACCCTCCAAGGTAACCACTCCAAGTCTGCCTGAAAATAGTTAAAATTAATTTTATTCGATAAAAAAGGTCGATATTTAAACTGTTTTAATGAAGGTTCGGACACACCGCCTATTTTAAACTTAAAGTACCCTAAAGAGTGATCCGATATGTGTGGATCAATTGTGCCACAGTCAACCACACTGTCAAAGTTGCAGAGAATAGTGTCTAAGAGCGAAAAAGTTTGATTTGATATTCTTGTTGGCTCAGAAATTAATTATTTCACGTTAAATGTGCTAAGTATATTTTCAAGGGTACTATATAAATTACTACCAACATTAAGAAAATCAATATTGAAGTCAGCCACACATATTATGTTCTCATATGTGGTATACAAGTTGCTCAAGATATCTTCAAAATGGCTGAAAAATGAATTGTAATCTGTATTAGGGGGTCTGTATATATTGAGAATAACATATTTGATTCCAGATAAGCATATTTTTATGCAGACACTCTAAAAAATCAAAGCCGCCCTGAATCAAAATATTACATTTGGTTTCTTTTTTTATATAAAAGACACCCCCATCCCTTCGACCGACCCGATTCTGCCGAATAAAATCATAATTCTGTATCTGAACAACAGCACTGTCAATATTTTCGTGGAGCCATGTTTCAGTCACTTCGACAACATCAAAATCCTCGCCGTTCAAAAAGTCGCAAAAATTAGGAAAATTTGCTACAAGTGATCTAACATTTATTTGAGAAATATAAAAATTCATTTTAATATATACAGGTAGATAGGTTATGTAAAATATATCTAAAAATACCTACAAGAGAGAGAGAGAAGAAATGGAGGTAGAAAAACTAAAAGTTGGAAAAGAAGTCGAACAGAGGAAAGAATAGTATGAGACTTAGTCTTATTTAAATGCTTCCCGCTTTTAAGAGCTTACGCACGGGTCAGCAATAGCTCTTTATGGAAATCGATAATTTTGTATACTTAAGTTCTATTCGATTTTCACAGCATCACAAGTAGAGTAATAATAAGAAAAAAAATCATATCTAATCATTTTAGTAGACAATTAAAAATTGAGAACGAAATTTTATATAAATGAAAGTTTTTTTTAAGCATATTATGGAACTTGATATTCAAAGGAAATCAAAATATATTTGTACAACTTAGACATAATTTGACTAATATAAATAAAGTAATTTAACAATAAATTGATATGTAGTATAAATATTTCATCAATGTTTTTTAAATTATTTTTTAGCTTTAAGTTTAATTTTTTTACAGTAACAAATGCACATTCAAATTTTAAAATAAATTATGCTGATATTTCAGCGCCTCGAAATGAGAATGCTAAACAATAAGAGTATGTTACGTATTTGTTTTTATTGACAGAATGTCCGTTTGTAAGTACCCAAACATGCCTATCTGTAACGGGAAATAAACGAAATATCCATAGTTGTAATGCATCACAAACAATACAAACAAGCAAGAGTATTTTAAGGGTTTTACTGACATCGTGTCTATTTTTTCTTCACCGACTAACACAACATTCTTATATTAAACTTTAATAAACGAAATTTCTGTATACTAAGTAAAAGGAAAAATTATGAATATCTGAGTGTGATATCTAGGCATAACCGATACAAAGTTAAGGTGCTATAATCAGGTCGTAGATAAATGTGTAGTTGTAATGCTAACTTGATAAAGTCCCTAAGGGTGTTACTAGTGTCATAAAATACATACATGTTCTATAATCCTGATAGCTCACTTATCCGGTTTACACGGTGCACCACATCATTAACTTTCACATACACAATCCCATGTAAACACCAAACACTCTTAGAAGAAAACTGTTTAACTGCCGCATCTAGTAATGATAAACGATAAATAATTATATCATTTTTAACAAAATCCCTACAGTTTTTTCTTAGTAAAATATCCCAATAATGTACATTTAGAGAATAAAAAACGGATCTACTATTTCTTACTTTAAAAATTCCTACTTAAAAACGGCAACCCCGCTGATAAACAACAGCAATTTAGTTTTTTGTAATGTAAGGTAATTCCATACCGATTGAACACGTATTGTCGATTTAAAAAATTTATAGAGATAATGAACATGCAAATATGTTACTTATTTATGGAGAATATAGACAGAATGCAAATTTGGCATCCCAAACATACCGGAAAGATAGGGTATTGTTCCCGGCGTTTGAATGTATGAATTTGTGTTTATTTGCAGGATATGGGAACTATTAACTAAACATTCGTCATAATAAATCGTGAAGCTCAGATACAAATAGCACCTGAAAACGAGGAACATAGTTTAGCTCTAGTGAAGGAAAACCCAGTTGTGATGTTGGCATTTACTTCAAGTTTTTCGAATACTTATTCTGTTGTGTGAATTATCTACCTAGCTCTAATTAAAGTGCTTGGTAAGTTGATTGTTTAGGGTTGTGCAGTTAAAATTGTACAAATAAATATTAATCTCAAAAATTATTATGATTTAATTACAATAACAGGTTGCTTCTACATTTTTTTATAGGCACCGGTATTATATAAACCACTCTCATTTTTATTAAGTAATTAATTCATACATCGCAAATAACTAATTAAAGTAAAATAATTGAATCTGTCTCATTTTGTGTTTCTTTGTTGACAAACACAGCTGGGAAGATTAATTTCATACAGCCGAATATCAATGTTGCCATGTTGTCAAGAACTTAATTTACTTTAAACCTTCCCCAAAATTAAACATTTTAAACTTTGATATCTCAAAAACATTGTGAATTTACGGATTGTATATAAGATTTTTTTATTTAAAATCATCTATACATCTATTTAATAAAATATTTGTAGTGAAAGCCTTAGCACCCTGTACACATACTTATTAAAAAAAACAATCAAAAAATGGTTTTGAACATCATGAATTTTCAAAACATAGTTATTGGATATGGATATAGTGGATATGAAAAAATTAGAATACTCGTTTCTAAGAAAGCTTAACAAAAAGCAGTCGCACAATTATATCCTTCCTATAAATTTTGACCAATCACTGACAATAATTCATATAACATATTTAATTTTCAAGTGGAAAAATATTATTCAAATTTGACAAAGTACAAATATGAAGTAATTATATTATGTTTTCTAGTTAAATAACTACTGCTCTTACTGTTGTTTTAAATAAAAATATTGTTATATTATGTTTTTTTAACAAATTTTGAAATCAGCAGATTAGTGGTTTTTGAGCTGTTACAATAAAAGAAAACCGGTGCAATGGAATGAGAACATGGGTTTTCGTACCAAAATGTTACCAGTTGATTCCAACATAATACTTGATATTTGTCCAAAATTTGAGATAAATTGCATAGGCAGTTTTTTAATAGAATTTTTTTTACCAAAATGTTACCAGGTCATCTCCATACGTCCCTTAATTTTTGACCAAAATTAAAAAATAAAATCAATCGGGTAGGTAGTTTTTTAGCCATGCCGCCAACAGACAGACCGACGGAATTGAGAAAACATGTTTTTCGGCATCTAAAGAAGCTGAAACGTGAAGATCTGAAAAAATCTTGGAGGGTGATTTTTTCACGATTATAATACTTCCCTTGTACGAGGGAAATTTTTATAATTTCACTGCTTTTTTTAAGAATACTTAATGATATATTTTAGCTAAAAAATCAAAAATTTTGGAAAAAGTCTGAAACAACCGATATCTACCTACTGATGAAAGTTGCAACAATTTTAGAGATAGCAGGCGCTTGTCAAACGGAAGAATTGATGAAACTCGCCATAAAAGATATTTTATTAGTAACAGTACCAAATACAAAGACAAATACTAAAGTCAGTTTTGTTGTATCCTGGACCTAAAACAAGCTACATTGGTCTTTTTCAAAAAGTACAAATCATGCCCTGAAAATATCTGACATATACGGTTATTCGTAACATACACTCTTGGAAAATGTTCCAAACCATGAGTGGTTGTAAACATATTTGGAAAAACGCCTTCAAATATTATAGGGTACTTAGGCCTACCAAATCCGGAGATGTATACCTGCTCCAATATTGCCCAGAGAATCTTTGAATGAGACCAGAATTTCTCTGTTTGACTTACTAAAAATCGATAAAAATGTGCTCTCACACATCTTTACCAAAAGTTCTTGGCCGGAAAACACATATGTATAATAGCAGAAATATTTAATTTCTGCAGGTGCAAAAACGGCCTAAAAGAAGAATTGCTTTCGATTATGTCACAGGGTACCCTCCTGCGATCATGATTTCTGGGCCTCTACCCTCATCAGGCAGGCTTGTACCCAGGGAGATCTGAAATAACAGATTGCTCGATATGACAAAATCGAAAACGAAACGTCTATCATACTGAAACAGTACTACAAGTTAAACGTAACATTTAGCACCACCTATCGGGGCTCCGGTGATTTCCGGCTGGAAACCCATAGGTAATTTAAAAAGCATGCACTAGCACCATCATGCGGAGAATAGATACTAAAAATCGATAAAAATGTGCTCTCACACATCTTTACCAAAAGTTCTTGACCGGAAAACATATATGTATAATAGCAGAAATATATAATTTCTGCAGGTGCAAAAACGGCCTAAAAGAAGAATTGCTTTCGATTATGTCACAGGGTACCCTCCTGCGATCATGATTTCTGGGCCTCTACCCTCATCAGGCAGGCTTGTACCCAGGGAGATCTGAAATAACAGATTGCTCGATATGACAAAATCGAAAACGAAACGTCTATCATACTGAAACAGTACTACAAGTTAAACGTAACATTTAGCACCACCTATCGGGGCTCCGGTGATTTCCGGCTGCAAACCCATAGGTAATTTAAAAAGCATGCACTAGCACCATCATGCGGAGAGTAGATACTAAAAATCGATAAAAATGTGCTCTCACACATCTTTACCAAAAGTTCTTGGCCGGAAAACATATATGTATAATAGCAGAAATATATAATTGGTGCAGGTGTAAAAACGGCCTAAAAAACTTGTAGTACTGTTTCAGTATGATAGACGTTTCGATTTTGTCATATCGAGCAATCTGTTATTTCAGATCTCCCTGGGTACAAGCCTGCCTGATGAGGGTAGAGGCCCAGAAATCATGATCGCAGGAGGGTACCCTGTGACATAATCGAAAGCAATTCTTCTTTTAGGCCGTTTTTGCACCTGCAGAAATTATATATTTCTGCTATTATACATATCTGTTTGACTTAACTTTTGATTGTGTTTGTCTTTGTAAGGTAATTGAGTTATATTATTAATATAATAGTGTTTTATACATAAATACTAATTTCACTCCGTTTTTAATTTGTATTTAAAGTATGGCCTTAACTAAGAAGTGATTTCTGGATCAGAATGATGTTTTCGAACATGACAAAAATTACTTTTCAGAATAAATAAGCCATTTATTTAACGCTTATTTTCCCTTACTTGTACCTACCTCTGTAATCAACTTCTCTTAATACCTCACTAATCTTTTGAATCATAATCATTTGCCCTAACACAAATCCCTAACTATGCGGGATAAATGACCGTTTCCGTCGAAATTGTCGTTTAGCAGCTACTTAATTCAGTACACGGTGTATTATCTTGTGCCTTACAGCGGGTTCAACTCTAAAGCTCGGTTCAGACCATATTTTCTCGTAAGCCTGACTCCAAATTGCGGCGAACAGATTAACACCACGAATATGTGGTAATTACTGGACGAGGTGGCCCACTGAACAAACGTGGAGAGTTTTCGAGGAGATAATTTAAAATGCTACTGAAAAGGCGTATCAAAAAGTATATTCCTTACAGATTATTATCATTTGGCTAAAATATAAAATAATATCTAATGGTTTATTGCCCGTCTTATGTTTTGTTATTCGTTTTTATTAGAAGAATTAACATACCTGCAGCTTTAAACAAGAATAAGCGTTGGCCCTAGTTAACTCTCTCCTTACTTTCTCAAAAGATATTTTTTCATTCCGCTCGATCCATGTTCGTATCCCGGCTAAAATGTACCTAAAAACATTAGTTTGTACTTAATACTAAGTATCCAAGGACTGCGGAAGACCCTATATAACTTAGGAAAGCTAGCCTGCTTCGATTTGAACGTCATTTGGTAATGCCAACTATCGTTAATGCAACCTGCAAAGTTACTCTAATGTAAATAACGAGAATGATAAGAAAGAGAGCAAGGATTTGATTTGAGTATCTAATAGCACAAAAAGCATCCAGCATTATGAAAAAAGACAGAAAGATACCCACCAGAGAAATTTTCCAGAGCAAAGATGTATATTTTATTCTAGTTATAATAAAAAAATTTTGTTCCAGAGCGAAGATCGGCTCGTTAGCTGGAATGTTTATATATCGTAGGAAATTAACCAACCTATTTTGACATAACAAGTAATATCGTCAAAGAAAACTTCCGGTTTCATTTGTGTTAGCTGACAGTTGATGTTTTCTTTAATGAATGGTGGTATTGCTGCAACTATATATATATATATATATATATATATATATATATATATATATATATATATATATATATATATATATATATATATATATATATATATATATATATATATATATATATATATATATATATATATATATATATATATATATATATATATATATGTAGCTATAGAGTAGTTTAGCTTCATCCTGACTGTCCCCTCCCTGTCCAAAAGCTAGCTATGGTACTTTCTTCATGTTTTAACCCCTAAATTTTTCTTTTGTACTTTTTATATTTTCTTTTTAAGCAAATATCTGAAACTTAGGAGATACACCCTACAAAAAAGAACTATAAAAGTTGTCCCTACTTATCCTGGGAATTTCTTTTAACTTCACAAGGCCGTTGAATTCCTTAAAAATTTTAAACCATTGTTTTTCTTTCTTTTTGCATTTTCAAATAGAATATTTTCTAGAGGTTTTTAACCTGAAGGATTCTCAATTTACTTACTAATCTGCGTTGTTACAATATCTACATTTAACGTTAAGAAATGGTCTTAGAACAAAATCTAAAATATTTAAATTTAACGAATTTTTAAATACCTAACTACCAATCTATGTTTGGTTTATTGATTATTGAAGCAAATCATAGTCAAGTTATCGAATATTTGGATAGGTGTCTCCCCAAAAACGCTCTGGGCTGCGTTCTGAAATCGTTACACAATACGTTTTTCTTCCATTTTTCTTATCGAGATCCTTCATAAACTACGAATTCTTACATACATCTCATTATATCTAGATAGAACTACACCATCATTAAATACTGTAAAAAATATTGTAAGGTAATTTGAGCAAATAAAAGACGTGGAATTGAAAAAGAGAACTGTTGTAAGGAATGAACAAGTGGATCTTCAGTTTTTATTATTATATGAAGGTAAACATCTGATTTTCAATAAAATTTATTTATTACAATTTTTTTTGTGGTAGAACAACCTGAATGGAAAAATATTTGCGCATTTCACTCTTACAGGTTTAGGCAAGTGTAGAAGCTAATAGATATTCAAAAACTTTAAAGGTTTGAAGTCTGCGATGAGATCCTTAGGCAACTTCAAATGCATTCTTAATTTTTGAACCAAATTATTTTTACGAGAGTAACCCATACAAGAAGAGGGCCGTTAAAATCCAAGGAGGACGGGCTGTTCATTATTATTATTATTGTTAATATTAATATTTTTTGAAGAACTTTCAATAAGACAGTATAATAATATAACATAGCATTAAGATGGAGCATCACCACACAATATTAATCCTGTTACACAACAAATGTGGCACCAGTCCACATTTGTTGTGTTTTGGATCAAGAAAATGGAGTGAAATAGAAACCATTAACAGCAACTGTAGGTAATCCGTTACGGCTGTTATAAATCAGTAATTGGCAACTCAAGATTGTTTTCATATTAACAGAAAACATAATGAAAATGAACTAGTTCTTATTACTAACTTTGAGAATTGTTTCCTGAACTAATTTTGCTCCTGCTTTTTTGCTATATCTTTGTAGTTTCCTTTTATAATTTCTCTTTTTCTCTACGTTTATTAACAAACCCTGAAGTTGAGTGTCAAAATATAATGACCCACACTACACAAAGAGTTTAAAATAAATAGATATATGTTTAGGTAACGTATGCTGTAGTACGACAAGAATCAGATCGACTAAGCTGTTTATAGCCCAATCAGTTCGCATGTTAAATATTTAAGGGTGTCTTTTAATCTTTGATCTATTGTGCCCTTACTTACTTTATGGGAGTTGTTATATATTCCCTTAAAGTTTAAAAACTAGAGATTGTTTTAAGTAGTGTGCTTGAAGACGGCACAATTATTTTGAAGTTGACCCACACACTTTGTTACGGTTCTCGACTCGATCTAAATAATCATATAAACTTTTAATTATGATTATTATCCATAATAGGGCTGTATCATTTCCCAATATCCAACTGCTTTTTGTTTCAATCCACTAAAAAGTATATGCATACTGTAGTGCGTTTCACTTCTGCTGAAATTTCCTTGTAACCTTCATAGGCTTTGAAACTTATTTGCATTTTCTGATGTTAAGTAACTTTAGTAATGTATAAATTTAAATAGTCAAAAGTGTTTTAAGCGCTTCTAGAAGTGTAATGATACGGTTTACTATTCCGAATAGCATGTTCCAAAACTCCCCCATGCTGTCATTAGCGATGTCCGAAGGCGACCGCAAACGGGCTCCGATTGCCATCAGACGAGTCGACGCGACATGTCCTCGACGTGCCTGTTCTATCTGCGGAATTGTATGACTGTGGGGTTGGAGCCACAAACCCTAGATGACAGCTAAACAGTTTATATTGAGTTTTTTAATCAAAGACTTACCTTTAATAATATAATTTACCTTAAGCTTTAAAGTTGGAATCAGTTTATACAGAGGTTTATTATATTATAAGAAAACATGAGCAGGGTAGGATATTAAAATTTAAGCCATGATTTATGTTATTTTTCTGGTTTTTATCTAGTACGAAAGTATCTTTAAGTAGCTGATGCCATATTTTGGTCTTTCTTAAATGCTGGTTGGAGTTGGTAGATGTTATGCAACAGACTGGGAACAGCATTATGATATTTGAAAAATTAAATCAAGAAGAAAGAAGTATTACTTCTAAAGATAGAAAATTTTCTTGTTCATGCAATTGTTTGATTTTCTGTGTTGAAGATAAGTGAGGAGTTCTAGCTATAGATAACATTTTTTGCCATGAATTGTACGTGGTCTCGCTACCTTAATTGCAAGTATGATTTAGGGTAAATATTTATTTAAACTCTAAACTAAAAGTTAGTAAACAATCTTTTGGTTTATACCTAGTAATATGTCTTTAATAGAACACATGTTTCGCCCTACAAGTATTGGACGAAATAATTTAAGTTAATATAATAACCACCCTTAATGCAATGGTTGTTTTAGCGTAATTATATAATGTGCCCTAGTTTTTAGTGTAACATTTGTTTACGCACGACACAGCAGTCACCCCGCCGCGAATTTACGGGGGTTGGGGGGTTAAAACCCTAGCCAGAACCAGTTTACGTAAACAGATATGAAAGAAGTAGTATAAAATAAGATCTTATTTTCGTGTTTGAACCCCCCCAAGGCTAGTTTTACTAAACTAAAATGAAATAAGTAAAGACCTATTTTACTTATACATTTACGCTTGGACAACCAGTTATGTGATTTGCACTTTAACGCACAATCTAACAATTTCATATGAATTTCTCAAGGCAAAATTTAAAAAGCCCACCCCAATAGGAATGTTTCGGCGGTCATCTATGTCTAAGCAGTGTAGAATCATTGCTGCAAATGAGTCTAACAGAAATCCAATATTGGATGTTACCTTGAAAAATCAAAGTAAATCAAGGTATCTTTTCTCGAAGCAACGAAATCTAAGATAAAGATTTAAAATGTTGATACATGTATGTTTTTTTAATCATTATGCTTTTGAGGATTTTCATATGACTCCGCCAAGATAAACGTTATACTATATTGAAGGGGATTGGCAAATACGTCATGTGACCCAAAATTAATCAATAAGGTATCTTCCATTACATAGTACAAATCCCCTTGAAAAGGAAATCTAGATGTTTACTTAGTGAATAAAAGACAATTCCAGACTTAAACGGCTATTTTTTAGCAAACTTCACATTGCCGTACCACAGTTATGTCAACCAAAGCCCCTAGTTTCGCAATGTCCAAGATAAAGTAAATAAAACTAAAAAATATTTAAAAAACCTCTGTTCTATTCTTACGTCACAACAATTACACAAAATACATTAAAACAGAAATGATGCTAAGAAAAGCTTGGTACCTAATGATAATTTTAATTCAATCAACATCTGGGCTAAAATATTTTTTAGCAAATTAAATTCTTAAATGTTAGAGTTTATTGTAATTCCACGACCGCTACTAAATTTCTAAGCCTTGCCTACTCGTTTAAGCGGTCACGTGACCTTATAACATTCTGCTGAAGACCATTGTACTATTCTACTATAAGAATCCCGGATCAATGAAAGTGGGATGGTTTAATACGTAGAGTAATCGATCGAGGTTGTCATTCTAAATAAAACTTTTCTTACTGGGGTAATCTGATCTGAGGCTTTAAGTATTTTAGCTTGTATTTTGCAATAAAAGTAATTTCTTTATACTACTTAGAAATTAATATTGCAGAAACTTTACTATTGTTTAAATGATAATTTTGTTGCATCATGTTTAAACATATCCACCGTAATATAAATTCGTATAAACAATGAAGTGTCTAGGCAGGCTTGGTATCGTGGTACGATCGACTTATACTGTGAGGTAATCTTGGCAGTGGCTAAATATGTGAATAATGATCTCTATTTTTATTCTCACTTTAAGAAGATTTAGGATGTTGTCTTGGTAACCACAAATGTCGGTTTTGCTCCTGTTGATGACTCTGGTGGGGTTTTGTTGCATTAAGTTTTGGCGCTAGTTGTACTCGTCTCTCAACTGGTTGACTGTACTGATGAAGACCTTAAGTTAAATTCCAGTTCAAAGTATTTATATATGGTTAAAAAAAACGAAATATATATATATATATATATATATATATATATATATATATATATACATTTCGCTTTTTTTTTCTTTAACCGTATAGAAATACTTTGAAATGGAATTTTTTTGGGACGATCGCTAAAGCCCATTGAAATTTGCCAAATATAGACACGTGTCTCAAAACCCCACCAGAGTCACCAACAGGAGCAAAACCGACATTTGTGGTTACCAAGAGAACATCCTAATTCTTCTTAAAGTAAGAATAAAAATAGAGATCATTATTTTTATATTTAGCATTTAGCCACTGCCAAAATTACTTCAGAGTATAAGTCGATCGTACCACGATACCATATATATATATATATATATATATATATATATATATATATATATATATATATATATATATATCGTTTCTGTTTTAATGTATTTTGTGTAATTGTTAATCTGGTTTAAATCTTCTAATCTATTTTCCCTTACTTTAAAAAGCAGCGTTGTAAATGTGACGTAAGAATAGAACAGTAATTTTTTAAATATTTTTAAGTTTTATTTATTTTATCTAGGACATTGCGAAACATGTCATGTATTCAAGGTGCGTACTATGTATAATATTAATTTTGTTTTAAATATATTTTTGTTTTTTGGTCATTCTTTGTTTTAAATTTAATGTTTTTTGAGTGATGTTTTTTCAGTAATGTGTTTAACCATATAAATATTAACTGTACATGTTTTTATTGTAGAAAATAAACATCTTGAGAAAAAGTATTTATATATGGTTAAAAAAAACGACATATATATATATATATATATATATATATATATATATATATATATATATATATTCGTTTTTTTTTCTTTAACCGTACAGAAATACTTTAAAATGGAATTTTTTTGGGACGACCGCTAAAGCCCACCAGAGTCAGCAACAGGAGCAAAACCGACATTTGTGGTTACCAAGAGAACATGTATATAATCGTTTCTGTTTTAATGTATTTTGTGTAATTGTTGATCTGGTTTAAATCTTCTAATTCTATTTTGCCTTACTTTAAAAAGCAGCGTTGTAAATGTGACGTAAGAATAGAACAGTGATTTTTTAAATATTTTTAAGTTTTATTTACTTTATCTAGGACATTGCGATACATGTCATGTATCCAAGGTGCGTACTATGTATAATATTAATTTTGTTTTAAATATATTTTTGTTTTTTGGTAATTGTTTGTTTTAAATGTAATGTTTTTTGAGTGATGTTTTTTTCAGTAATGTGTTTAACCATTTAAATATTAACTATACATATTTTTATTGCAGAAAATAAATATCTTGAAAAAGCTCAATATAATAAGCGAAACGTCAATTGAATTATAGTTTTACTTCTCAATGAGTTAACCTATGCCCAAAAAAATAATTAACAAAAAAAAAAAAAAATATATATATATATATATATATATATATATATATATATATATATCTATATATATTTACCACATATATAAAATAAGGGCACGATTTCTTATGTTAAAATCTAATTTAGCTGATATTGGTTGGAAGAAGTGTATTCTAGTTTAATACTCAAATCTATTTCTACCGTTCCTTCAAGTATTTGAGAGGATTATTACTAATTTCTCAATCCATTTCGTATTGAAAAGTTCGACTTTCCAAAATCCAACAACAGCCGGACAGTAACGTGACAACAAAACTTCTCCTGGCATTTTTCAAGTAATACGCAATTTCTTGTGACGAAAATCTTTCTATTCATCAATTTTTATTTATTTCGTTCCCATAGATTTCATGCATTCCAATGTTTGACAATACAGAAAGACAAGAGATATGATGCATTCGCTCAAGAAATAGTATTTTTGCGCAAAGAGTCGCAGGGACGAACGGGACCCTCCATACTATGCGGACGAATCAACAAATAGACGATTGCAGTGAGTAGCGGGCTTAAAAATATCATCCTAAATCTTTAAAAAGTTGTAACTTTTTTAGATTTCATCCAATAACCTATTGAATGTTTTTTGGCAGAACCTCGAGGCATTGTACTTTTTAAAAAAATACACCAAAACTCCAAGAGGTAAGGCTGTTTTATAATACATTTTATTTTTAATCAGTACAAATAAAAAAACACCAAACGTTAAGAACATTTAATGCTTTATACACAAGTAGTTTTTCTTTAAAAGCATTTAGCTGCAAACTTGAAAGGCTGTTTTGTACCTTGCCTGCTCATTAATTTTGTCTTATCACAATTTCAATAAAGTTAGTTTTTAGCTAGCTACAGGTAAAAAATCAGAAAAAAATTAAGAAAAGGGATTTTTTTTTAAAGAAGCTACGATATACGTAATTTTGTTACACTTTTTTGAAGATATATTCCTATTCTAAAGGATTTTTTCTCTAATCTCTGTTCTTTCAGAATCCCTGTATTTTTGTCGAAAACTTAAATGTTTGATTACTTCCCAAACTTCGACCATGCACATTTTCAATTGGCTTCATGAGACCGTAAAAATTAATGTTCCCTAAAAAATTCAAATCAATATTTTGATTCTTGACAAGTATGGTGTCATCTCATACTTGACTTGTATATATATATATATATATATATATATATATATATATATATATATATATATATATATATATATATATATATATATATATATATATATATATATATATATATATATATATATATATATATATATATATATATATATATATATATATATATATATAAAATCAGGAATACAAGACAGTAATAATGAAATTATATTGTTAAATTACTTCATGTCTCTACCAACCAACAACCATAAATTGATTTTTTTAATCGACAGAATTTTCAAAGAATACGAAATTGTGTATATTTTTTAAAGGAACACCCAGTACGTATAGTTTTGTTGAATTCTTTATCTTATTTTCAGTTTTTGAGATAAGAGCTTAGTAGTTTATTAAACATATATAGTGAAAAATTCTATATGGTGAATTAAAATGCAGGATTTGATAATTCCAAATAATGTTTTAAATAAATGGGCTACAATATAATGCATATAGGTTGGTTGTTTGTTGCTTGTCATGCGTAGACCCTACTCGTACAAGTTCTTGATTATATTTAACGCTTTAGTTTAACAGTAGAACAATACAGTTTAACGGTAGAACAATATATTTTTGCTACTGCAGCTTTACAGAAATGCAGATAATACATAATTAGGCATTTACATGCTTTAAATTCGGCTCTTTATTTTAAATACATATAATGCTTTATTAATTTGTAGTATATTGCGTTTTTTCTTCATTTGCAATGAAATGTTTTACATAACTGTTTTTTTTTTGCTAAAACTAAAACATTGAGGCGATTGCCAAAAAATCAACTGAAAAATAAGTAATAGTCATGTGTTTTAGAAAATAAGTTATGACAATAAGAATTACCAATATTTTAGTTATTAATTTAAAAAAAAAACAACTTGATTATGATTGCAGTACTTAAAAATTGACTAAACACTTAGGTAATTAGATGTACTGTATTTTAAGTACTTAGGAAATATACTTAAAACTAAATAGAGTATGTACTTGATATGTATACTTTTTTTTTGTAACATACTGGTACTTAATACGGCAAGTAGATTTTTAAAATCAGATACTTAATACTGGTTACTTTAAGTACTTTGGCTGAGTACTTATCACAGCTATGATACAGTAATAAACTATTGACAAAAATTAGCTTAATGTCTTTTTTATATTTCTATTGATGACTAGCATTTTGGGGGGGACTCTTTATCAAGCAACTTATTATTGTGTGTATTTAAAATGTGATATACCAACGAAATCAGAACAGAATATGGCAGGTTGAAATTTTATCAAGATAAATTGATCATACTGTACATAAAAATATTCTTTTACATCAAAGCTTATTATCGTTAAGCCTTTCTTAGAAGGCCTGAAACTTGAGATGAGATATTTCGGGATAATAGATTAAACAAAATTCTGACGGCTTTAAGAGAGAAGGTTTAAAATAATGGTTTATCTACTGTTTTGAGTAATCTATTAAGCTGCTTTACTGTCACCTGTCAGGTGATAAACTCTAATAACAGAACAACATTAGTATATCCAACTTTACAGAGAAGCAATATCAAATTCATTTCACACTTTACACTTATATTCAATATTGTCTTGAAATTAAAACGATATAAAATCTAAAGCACATTTATTGTAATTTGAATCAGTGGCGTATGTAAGGGGGGAGGGGGTTTGTGGATGCCAAGATTTTCTCAAGTATTAAGTAAACCAACCCAAAACTTATCTTTTGAAGATCAAATAAACCGTTTTCAAAAAAATATATAAAAATTGCTTAGAGGTATACTTGTATTATTACTCGATTCATGATGATCTAAATACAAAAAAATGGGGAGACTGTGCACCTAAGAATAAAAAGGTTTAAATAAACTAACTAGCTATTTATATAAAAGGCTTAGTAGAGGTCCTGGCAGAAACTATCCCTGTATTTTTTCGGTTCATGATGTGCATATTTATAATTTATATGCGTTACACATCAATCTAGAAATAGCTACTATATTAATTTTCTGCATCAAATTCCAAACACTATAATAATAAAATATTCAGTAAAAAAATATTGCAAATATACACTTTTGAATAAAACTCATTTATTTAGTTTTTATTGTATATTCATCAGGGTTTTCTGTCTAAAGAGATTCACAGTCTAAAGAAGTAGATTAATGTTCCACACCTTTACCGACATCTTTGATACACCAGTAGCCTGAAAAGCATGAGCATAATATCTTTAATCTCTCCGTATTACCAGCCAACTGACGTTTGTAAACAGCACCGAAAGGGCTTGACAGTCTATACAGGGTTGTTAACATTAAGAGACATTATAAATTATATTTAATGTAATAAAAAAAACGTAACGTATTTTTACTTGAGACAACTCAAGTTTACTTTTTAAAAAATATTATTTTAAGTAGCACATTCAAAGGATGCAAAATGGCCAAAAAATTAGGAGGACTGGCATATCGTTTTTTGATTGAATTCTAGCGCAACTTACTGCGAACAAAAATGTGTTAACATGTCAGTGGTGATATATATGGTTAGTCGAAGATCGTAGTTAAATACTTTTTCTACAAAGTTTTGCTGAAATAAGTGAGAATTAAATGTTTGTTAATAAGACAGTCACTGCCATATTACTTGATATCAATACTAAGTAAGGTAAATTACAAATATTCCTGATATTAGATATATCCAACATCTTCAAATAATTTCCATCTAACCTTATAAAGACTAATTAATTGATCTTACAAAAAAACCACATTTTTCTCAATTTACAAAAAAGTTGTTATTAGTAAATACCAGTCAATTTTTGTACTGATGTAAAATCCCTTAGAGGCCGATTTTTATTTTTTCATAGCTATAAATCCAATCAGATACGAGGTATGTTAAATCAAATCTCGTTAAAACTTATACCTAATTTAATATTACAGATTTAAGATCACCGAAAATACAGTTTAATAAAATTTTGGAAACTGGGAAATTCGTTAAAACAACCATTGAAATCCCTTTCTGTAACTCATTATTTAAAACATATGTTAAAACATAACACGGAAAGTAGTTAAACTATCGACTAAAATTAAATTAGCAAACCGCTCATATTTCAGATTATTTTAGGAAAGATCATTAGTTATACCGTTAACTACTTTTATAACTATATCTAGGTTTGTAGTTTAAAATTTTTGTGACACAGATTTAGGCCAAATATAGTCATTATTTTGTAATGAGGTGATGGTTTAAAATAGATCTCAATAAGAACATACTAAACGAAGCTTATAGGAATACTTCCACCTGAACCTAGCAGTAATCACGCAAGCACCTTCGCATACTTACTCTCACAGTATTTGCCGTTCCATCAAAGAACATATTCATAGCAGATATCATCAGCTGAATTAAAACAGCATAATTAAAAGAGCGGAAAGCGTATCATTCAGATGGAAATTATGAACTTGAAAAAGCAAAGGAATTTTCAGCATACATGATGATGAACCTATCAAAATCCTACCCTCCGAATGAGAAGCTATGGTTATGGATTTGACAATCTACAATGAAAAAATTGACGATGTTTTAAGAAGAGCCTGTCAGCAACCTCACAGCGTTTGTAGACAGGAAAATCTATCAAATTATCGATCTTTACAGATCATTCAAAACCATTTCCTCGCAATTAGATTTGAACTTTCGTAAGTAGTTGTAAATGATTTAAAAGCTTTAATATTAATAGATGATAGTTAAAAAAACTAGAAAACACGCTTTTGTCAGAAACGCATTAAAAAGTACATCTGAATATTAAGTATATTAAATAAAGAATCAAAAGAAATCCCTCATAATCTCAAAAAAATTGAAGAACTTAATAACACAGATATCTCAACGTAATACGCTCAAATGCAAGGAAATCTTACATTATTATAAAACTAATATAAAATACGAAAATTCATTTGCTTTTGAAACTACTACTGATATACGAAATATTATTTTAAAACTCAAAAATAAAGCATTCGATCAGGATAAGCTGATCTTCCATTTACTCTAGTTATGATTTGCTGTTCATTTATTATCCTACATGTAACACACACTATTAATTTTTGTATCAGAAGGTCATATTTTCCAAAACTGTAGAAAGCTGCTAACATCCTGCCTTTTCCCAAAAAACAAAGTTTTAGAAAAAGTTGTAGAATTTCAGATTTCATAATACGTTTTTAAAAAAATATATAATTGCGTATAAACATTCTGGATTTAGGAAAGGGTCCACAACATTTACTGACATAAAGGATGATATTGTTGGGGCACATAATGTGGGAAATTATCTTGTCTTATAGGACTACAACAAAGCTTTCGACATGTTATATCATGAAATTCTTATTGCTTTACTCAAATATATTGGATTCCACATAACATCATCAGATTTTATTTTCTCATTTTTATCTGGTTGAACGCAAAGGGTTGTTATCCGGGGTAATTTTTGACAATCATTACCTATTAATGTAGGAGTTCCACAAGGAAGTCTTTTAGGTCCTCTCATGTATAGTATTTTTACTTCAACATTCCTGGAAGCACTACAATCTTGTCAATATCATCTTTACGCGGACGATACTCAACTGAATGAATCTTGAAGCAATAAGTTCTATATCAAAAAATTATTTAGTTCCAATCAATCCAAGTCGGTGGCGTTATTATTCTTTAACGAGAATGTAAGAAATTCTATCTTAAATGAAAGTAAGCTGAAACTTGAGTATGTAGTAATTACCTTATTAAAATGAGTGCGAAAAACTTAAGGCTTGTCATAGAAAACAAATCAAAATTTACAAAATATTTATAATATCTTGTCTGCGAAAAGAGTTTTTTCTGCTTAGACAGCTTTATGCTTACAGGCACTATCTCTCAAAAGAAACAAAAAAGAACCTATGCGCCTCTCTAGTTCTACTTCATTTCAATTTTTGCGATAGTATTTATGGACCTTTTCTAGATGTAATTTATACGAAAAGAATTTAAAACCTTCAAAATTCGTTCATAAATTGGTCGATCTAGGTTGGCTAAATATGTATAATCGACGAGTTCTGCATTCACCGTGCTTTTTTAATAAAATCATAAAGTTAAAAACACCACCATACTTCCATAAAAAAATTAAAATTTCGGACAGACGTACATAACTTAAATATTCCTAGACTTGATATTTTAACAACTCCGTCTCATGACAAAGAGCTTTTTAAAAAATCATTTTCCTATTGTATATCCTCTTCTATAAATAAACATAAACTAAGGGATTTCTCTCAGACACCTGCCACTTTTAGAGTGAAACCCAAGAATTATTATTCTTCGTTTAATCTGCAGACTCTCCCACAATACGTAAATTTATGTTGATAGTTATATAGCCATTACACTTGCGACACTCTCTTTTCCCTATCTTCTTTGTGTCTCTATTGTCTTTACCAGTTCTTTGTCTACTTTTTTTCCATTTTTTTTTTCATTCTTTCTCTTCTCGTTTTTCAAGCAACCTTTCTTGCAACGACTCATTCGCTGATTTAATTATATGTAGAGGTAAGTAGAAGTTTGTTTCCTAAATCATTGGCCTCAGCAGTCCCTGCGATTTTATCGCTGGTAGGTGTAAAAATGGTCCTTATTCCCCGAGTAGACTTAAGATAAAATAATTTGTATGTTTGCAATAATTAATAAGGATAAATAGTTTGTTTGTTCTCACTCACAGAACAAAACTTTTTTTACCTGTTTTGCAATAGGTTTTTCAGATTTACCTAAATCTGCATTAACCAAAAATATTTGTAAAAGCTAAATTATTCAGGTCAATTTGATCGTTAAGTAATAAACCTGTGTGTTTAAGTTTGTTTATTTCTAAAGATTCTAGTAAATTTAATTTTAAGCCTTTTTTTTCTGTATGTAAAACTTTAAAATTTTTATTGAAATGATTGTAATTAACTAAATGAGATGCATAATCACATCCGTCATCCCCCTTGATAAAGCATTTAAAATGTTTATTTATCCTTTTGTCGAAACTTCTACCTGTTTACCCGATACGTTTTTGGACAATCCTTACCAGTTAATTTATAGGCATCTGATTTATTATTTAAATTTGTTTTTGATTTATTATTTTTTATAAATTTAATTTTATATGCTATATTCACATTTAATTTGCTAAGTATATGCCTGTTACTTAACGATTAAACTGACCTGTATATTTCAAATCTTACAAATATTTTTTGTTAATATAGATTTAGTTAAAGGTGAAAAACCTATTGTATAACAGGTAAAAAAAGCTAATTTTATTTCCATTCTATTTATCCCATGAAGCTACATTGTTGACGAAACATGTAATAAGTTTGTTTTCTTTAATATAGCGGACGTTTTAAGTAAACATTGTTTTTTTTTACTTAGTGCCATATATCTTAGTTATGGATTTCCACCAAGTATCGGCCGAATCAATCCAGTTTTTAAAATACTTTGTTACGTTATATGCATTCTACCCTTGACAGTTCAATGACTGCCAAAAAGCGTGGGACGTTTTAAAGAAATTAATAAAAGTACATGCTGTTCAAAGAACCGTAACCAAAAAACGCCCCACGCTTTATGGCTTAGTCATTGAAAGTGTCGAATGCACATATTGCAACAAAATATTTTAAATAAATTACATTATTTTGTACTTTTTAGCCCGTTATTGACGAAAATGTGTTTTTTTAAACTATAATTTTATTTATTTTTACTTTTTAGTCTTACAATATGTTTAACAAATTACTGGCAATGTATTGGACTCAAGACAAACCAAATAAGCCAAAACTAGAGGAGTGTACTAGCGGGTACCAGGGGTACCATTTGGAGCCATCGAGCTAGTTATATCAGTTCGATAGTACCAAATTGTGTATTGGACTCATCAAAACAAACCATATGAGCCCAAACCCGAGTGTTTAATAGCTGGTACAGCGGTACCATTTAGTACTTTCGAGCCATCCAGATCAACCCAATGGTACCAAATTATTATATTTACATCCGAATTACATAAGGTTAAAAGTGACTGGTACCATTTGATACTGATCAGATCAGCTTGATGCTACCAAATTATTGAATTAATAGCCGAATTACCTACAATTATTGCAAAATTTTAAATTGATACGATAAATAGATGTAGGATAAAATGAACCGATACGATTTAGTACTGTTCTGATAATCTCAATGGTACCAAATTATTATAATGTCATCTAAATTATATACACTTGCAAAATTTCAAATTCATACAACTGGAAGTGAGTTAAAATCCACCGGTATGATTTGATACAATCAAGCTGATCTTATCAGTTATAAAAAAAAATCAAATTTCATTTACCGTGCAGCTGTGTTAGTCCTAACTAATTTAAGATCATTTTTTAATAAATTATAGCATATATTTATGGAAAACTTTATAAAATTCTAAATAGTAACTAATTTAAGAGTAAGTAAATTTGTAATGTCTCTAGGATAATTGTCTTCCACAACTTTCTGCAATTTAAGTTTAAGAGTTCCACCCTGTGTTCTACATTCAGCGAGAAAAATGACGGCGCGTTAATCACGGCGGGCCATAAATATGCCTCCGCGTTTTATTAAGGCCCCGCGGCCTCCTCGACGCCCAAACTTTGCCCGCATCGGCTGATTTACGACAGCGAGACACTCTGCCGACAACCGGTTATGAGCACGAAGAATTGCTCGTACCTTTGTGGGCCCTTTCTTACAGTGCAGACACAAAATATTGATTCTTAATCCGTATTTTTCATCTGCATTACTAAAATTTGCATTTAGGTGTAGTAGCTGTGATATAAGTATATAACAATTTTTAATATGTCTTAATAAAATTAATTTTTGTATTTTTATATTAATGAATAATTTTTGTATTGTTAGCTGTTTTTTTTACAATCACTATTGAAAACGTAGGTAATTTTCTTTTGCTGGAACTTCCGTGGTTATAATTTTTTTCTTTTGTTAGGAATAGTGAAGTGTGAACCAATTTAATTCCGAACATAGTCATTTAGTAACACTTGTCTTTAAATATTTTTATTGGGCGACAATTTGTTCAATGATATATTGGATTCGTATCAATATTTTACCAGTTTCTACCGAAGCCACATCTGATATTTGCGCATAATTTAAAATAAATTGAATAAGTAGATTTTACAAGGATTTTTTTTCACTTTGTTCTGTTCTTTTAAATTCGTTCCAATTTATCCCTATATTCTTTTTTTTTAATTTTCCTCATGTTACATTTTCTTGAAGTCAATTGAATAAGAAGATTTATTTACGTTGATTTTTTAAATATAATTTGGTCGAAACTTTGTTTCGCCATCTTGTATTCGTACCAAAATGTTTTCAGTTCATTCCTATGAGTTAACTAACACGACCGACGGTTATCATTTTTAAAAAACTTTATTTTACAAAAAAAAATGTCTATATTAAAAATACAAAATTATAGGTTATAAAAATGGATGCTTCTAATGCTCCGCTCTGCTTCGGCGTAATAGTATACCGTGTGTCCCAGATTCGCTTCTCTATATAGTGATCTCGGTTCCTATTATACCTACAGCAAAGGTTAAATGGGGAAAGTTTTAGAGGAAACTTATTGCATTCGATATCTGGCTTCAGATTTACGATCGATCAATAAGTTTGGGAAATATCGGCGAAAAACCGAAAATGGCGGATTTCGTTTTTTTCTAGTATGTCCAGAACGGTAAATTTGACAGCTGTCAAAATGTGACATTATTCGGACACATTTTTAAGACAAATAAGATGTCGTATACGACACGTCTTCATTGTTTTTTCTTAACCCGCAACCCGCCTCAACTTTCATTTTTCTTAAGACCGCCATATTGGATTTTTCGATTTTTGGAAAGAGCCTAAAATTTCCAGTCTAGTGATATCTCACAAGTGCATTTAAGATTTTAGTGTCATCAAAATATCACACTTCGTAAATTAGGTTTCAATGTTTTTAAAGGAGGCCATGGTTTATTTGCCACAAGATTACATTAAAAAGTAAGTAATGTATTGAACGCATTAAATTTTCAATACACCATGAACGTAAATAACGACTTAAAAAATCTAAATGAGCTTTACCTACTTTGTAAGTGGGTAACATTAATTGACGTCCATTTGCATCGAAACATTTTTGACAATTGGTGACTGTTTTTCGTACAACCCTGGTAAGTGTATTTCGGTTAATATTTCTAAATGTGTCCAGAACTCTTTGTCTCAGGATTTCTATGGTCACAGGGGATCTAGGAGGCCAAGATATTGGACCATTTAAAGAAATTATTCTTTCGTCAAACTGCTCTCTTAAGAAGTTCCTGACTTGAATTGTATTGTAAGCCGGACATCCGTCTTGTTAAAACCAAGTTCTTCTTAATTCATCTTCCGTTAGAATAGCTCGTAAGGCTGGTACAACCTGGTTTCGCAAAAGCTCTAAGTACCTCTGCCCGTTTAGGTTGTAGTCAAACAAAAATGGTCCAATAAGTCGATTTCCTGAAATGATTAATAATTTATAAATAAGTGCCCAACAGTCAAGGGCGGCAGGGTCGGCCGGGTGGTACTAGAAAATATAAATTATAAAGGGAAAATTATCTTTATTAAAAAGTAGATATTTTCTTTCCAAAAATAATTATCGAAACATCTCGTAATGAATGAGCTTGTATACAGTTGAAACTTATTCAGCTTTATTATGGAAAAAAAACATATTTGGTTAGCGGGAAGTAATAGCCGTAATAAATTATTTTGTTGGTATTGCATATTAATTTCGGAAATACTAAATCAATTTATTTCAGTGATATAATAATCTTAAAGAAGTACACCGTGCCTTAATAACACATAAAATATCAAAAGAACAAACCTCTTGCGCTTTAAAATTTAAATTATTCGGAAATACAGCTGAACGTCTTTCTATAAATCATAATGAAATGGTATATTTTTCATAACGCAAGAACTAGGCTTCCCGGGTAATAATAAATCATTAAATTCAGACAATCAAAATAATTTTAGAGAATTAACTAAATCTGCAGAACATTTTGAGTGAATGATTTTTAATTTTGAAAACGCGATTGTGTTTTCGATATCTTGTAATATTAGGTCTATGATTTCGTACTTTTTATTTTGGCCTATTTGTTGAATAGTAGAATTAAATTTATTGATGATGCTTGTGGAAATCGAGTTTTGGTTTCGAATGTTTTCAGCCAACTTACTTTCATTTTCTTCTAAATCTTTTATTAATTTTTCATAGTGTTCACTATCTGTTGCATCTAGATTTCCCGTTACAGCTTTAAAAACAGAGCCTACTATAATTGATATGATAATACCTCTCTTAAACCTCTGGAGATGGGGTATTATTTCTTTTAATTTATTTTCTATCCTATCTTGTGTAAGTTTTAATATTTTTAAGTAATTAGTCGAATCGGCATAATATTCTTTATGAGTAATTAGAGAAGTCGTTATATTCTTGGATATATAAGGCAATTTGTTAATTTCTAGTATAATAGGACTTAAGTCATAATAATGAATTAGTGTGTAGGTGTATTCTTTAAGTTTTGCTTGTCCTAGCTTTAATGTGTAAATTTAAGAGTTCTGTTACTACAGTATTTTTAAACTCGGTACCATTATCCACTATAATTTGATTAGGTATACTGTGGTGAGAGAAGAATAACAGTAGTTTGTCTACAATTTTGGTGGCGGGAAGAGAATGGAGTGCATATGCTTCTGCATATTTGGAGAAACTATCTATTATAGTTAAAAATTTGATTTTTTCAAGTATATATGTGTCTAAATGTATGATTTCAAATGGTTTAGTAGCTGTGGGTGTGACGTTCATTTGCATATTAATTGGGTGACGTTCGTATTTACTTTTTTGGCAAATTTCGCAGTTAATAATATATTATAACAATAATATTTGTCTTTGATTCTATGTATTGTTTCGTCAATGCCGCGGTGGTTGGTTTTTGATTCGTGGTGATTTTGTACTATTTTTGGGATGCTTTTTTTATCAGTGACGTCTATTAATTTATTTAAACATCTTTTAAATTTTAAAGATGGCCATTTAAATGTTTTTCGGATAACCTCACAAAATGGCTCACATATTTCGGATTTTTCGAAATATAAATGGTATTGTTTATCGGGAATTATCAACTCTTTAACAAAAGTTAGTATGTCTTGATCAAAATTATTTTCGGATATTTGGATATTGATACTACGCTTTTTCTCAAACAAAATGGTAATTTTTGGTTTTGCCGGAGAATGTAATACTGAAGAAATAATAATTTAATTAGAACCATAGTTTACAGGAATATCGCAAATAGGAATTCCCACTATAGGATCTTCGCTTTCATTTTTAGGAACTGTCATATTTTTGTCAGGTGGTTGGCCGTCAGCTGATGTCTGTGCTGTCATGTCATTGACCTGTGCGAGATTTTGCGAGAAAATTTTCTGTTGTCTCTTTCGTATGCAGCTCTATTCGAGAGGGAGCATCAGCATTTGTGTTTAATTTTCTCTTTTGTATAATATGTTGTAATCATACTTGTCAAGTTTAATAATCCATCTTAGTAATTTTGAACTAGGATCCTTTAAAGAGAAAAGCCATTGGAGTGGTTTGTGATCCGTTACTAAATTAATTTTTCTGCCAAATATATATGGGCGAAAATATTTAGTAGCCCAAACGATTGCCAGGATTTCCTTTTCGATGGTTGAATAGTTTCTTTCAGAACCATTTAGTGTCCTTGATGCGTAGGTCACGGGCAGGTCTTGTCCAATTTGTCAATTGCGAGAGGACAGTTCCAATAGCTACGCTACTTGCGTCCGTTGTTAAGTTAAATGGCTTTGAAAAGTCCGGGTATTGTAGTATAGGCTCGTTTATTAGTAAATTTTTACTCATATCGAAGCATTCTAAAAATTCCTTATTATGTTCTATAGTGGCACCTTTCTTTAAAAATTTTGTAAGTGGTTTTGTTATTTTGGCGAAGTCCTTAATGAATCGCCTATAATACCCTAACAATCCTAAGAAACCTTTAATTTGTTTTGTTGTTTTAGGAATCGGGAATTTTTTTATAGTTTCTGTCTTGTCCGGGTTTGGTTTAACACCATTTGCTGTGACAACATGGCCAAGATATGCCACTTCTTTTTGCAGGAATTCCGATTTATCTAGCTGAATTTTGAAATTAGATTCGCGCAAACGCTGACAAACACTTTTTAATCTTTCTAGATGTTCCTGAAGTGATGTAGAAAAGACTATTATATCATCTAGCTATACTAAACATTTTTCGTTCTGAATTCGGCGAGGAATATTATCCATCACTCGCTGAAAGGTTGCGGGGGCGATCTCCAATCCGAATGGCATTCGCAAAAATTCATAGTGCCCATTTTCGGTACTAAATGCCGTTGTTTCAATGTCATTGTCATGTACTCGAATTTAATGAAATCCACTAGCCAAATCTAAGGTGGTAAAGTATTGGCATTTGCCTAATTTGTCTGTAATATTAGGGAGGGGGTACCTATCGTCCAAATTTACACCCCTACAGTCCAAAACTACCCTATATTTTGCAACCCCCGAGGCGTCTGCCTTCTTGGGGACCACCCAAAGTGGTGAGCTCCACGGAGAACTACTTGGTAGTATAATTTTTCATCTAACATCTTTTTAATCTGTTTTTTCACCTCTTCTTTATGTATGAAGGGGTAGCGATAGGACTCCGTATATACTGGTATCTTATCTGATGTTTTAATTCGATGTTTTATTTCACTAGTAAAGGTTAATGGGGCGTTTTCATTATAAAATATGTCTGTATATCCGTGAATTAAATTTAGAATTTTATTTTTTTCCTCGTCATTCAAATGGTCGATACGAAATTTAAAAAAGTCTAATTACGATTTGGGACAGTCATTAAAATTGTTTAAGTCGATCTCGCGTATTTCATTACAGCTAAATTTTTCCATGGTAATTGTTTCTGAGAGTTCTAATGTTACGGGTTCGCACGTGTCATTTAACACCGTTGTTAGTGCAAAACCTTTTCTCGCAACTGATAAAGACTCGGGTATCTCGCAGTTATGTAATTTTTGATGAGGTATGATTACATCATCATTTTTTATGGAAGTTTTAATTTTTATAACTTGTTCGACGCGAGATGGAGTCGTTATACAATGTATTTGGTTTTGTGTTTTGTAAAACTGCAATTTAATACGCGCATAAGTTGTTTCTAGGAATCCCTTATGAAAGTCAAGGTTGGCTTGCAAAAGTTTAAGATTATCGAGTCCCAGGAGACCGTCAAATACATTGTGAAATTTAAAAAGATAAAATTTCATATTTTTGTTTTCGGGTAAATTAAATATTTTTGATGAAGGTATAAGAACACTGTACTGATGGGCGGATTTTTGAAAAACCGTCGAAAGTAAAAAGGGGTCATTAGTTATACAATTGGGATATAATTTTTTGGCAATATTTGGGTCGATAAATGATCTAGTCGAACCCGAATCTATTAATATTTTTAGGTTTGTTTCCGGGAATACGATATAGGATAGTTTGCTAGAATCAGACATATTAAAAAAAATTACTTCAGTCTTTAAGTCTTTTTGTCTTGTTGAGACGGGTCCTGAAAATTTTCATTACTCTCGGTTGTTTCTTCATAAGAATATTGGTGAGGTAGGGTATGGTCAGTAAGACACGTATATATGTCAGATTGCCCTTTTGTTTCCTTACATTCATTATTTACGTAAGGATAGTAATTATTTTGGTCGTAATATTAATACTGATGTTGATCATTTTGGTCATAATGGCAGTATTGGTTATCGTCATATGTGAATTGTTTTGATTGATATAAATTTTGAGTTTCGGCATTATAAACCTCTTCAAAAACTAATTTTGGTGGGTTGTAATTAGATGTAGTGGGCATAGGTTTAAAGACTGACGTTTCTATGCCTGACATAGGCGTGGATGTTTGTAACTGTTTTTGTTGGTTCGGTTTAAAAACATTTGGTCTGTTGTTAGGTTTGCCGAAAACTTAAGAATTCGTAAAATATTTTGGTTGTGGCCTATTTGGATTCGGTGTAACAGTATAGGTTGTGTTGGGAAGTTGGGTTTAAAAGCATTGTGTGGTGTTGGTGAATTATAAAAACGATTTGGATTTACTGCGAAGTTAGGTTGAAAAAAATTAAAACTATGTTGTATAGGCTTAAAATTATTATTTTTTGTAATTGCTGGACTAGGTTTTGTTTCATTTTGAAAATAATGTATATTGTATTTTTGACTAACAAATTGCATTAAATTATCTGGCCTCATACACCTTATGGTTGTTCCAAGCGGCTCTTTTAACCCTGATAAAAATGTCTTAAGAGCGAGGTCGTTATATAGTTCGCGTTTTAAATGTTTTGCTGAAATATTTGTTTCATGCGAGTCTATATAAGAGCATAACAGATTTAAAATGTGTAATACTCTATCATAAAAATTATTAGGCTTTTCATTCGGTAATTGCTTCATCATAATCAAATCTCTATTCCGACAAGCTTCATCCCTATGATCAGCAAAGTTACGACGTAGGGTGTCCTTCAGACTATCCCACGTGCCAACGTTTTGAATATTTGCAACTAATTTAGCATGGCCAGTAAGTTTACCTATTATCGAGTTCAATAAATAAATATTTTGAAAATTCTGTGTATTGTCTTTATCATAAAAGGCATCGATACGTGATTGGCAAGTTGAAATATACCTATTTAAATCATTCGGGTTTCCATCAAAAACCGGAACACAATTTAGGTATTCTGGCTTAAATTGCGACATATTGCTTATAAATGAATTATTAACCGATTGATTATTAATATCAAAATTTGTAGAACCTAAACTTTCACTAATATGTTTATATTTATAATTATGAATGCTTGAGTTTATTTCTAAGTTTAATGCTTCTAAATATGTATTAGAAACAGAGTCAGCTGAACGCGTCGAAATTTTTAAATTTTGTAATTCGGAAACAATATTTTCAATAGACATCAAATCAACTACACTTACAATAAAACAAGAAGGTCAACTCTGGTCATTTCTATAAGGCAAGCTTCAGTTGTGCATGGGCAATTTAAGTCCGTCCCCAAGTCTTCGTCTTTGCGAAGACAGGCGATACTGGGCCTATCTTCCCATGATCGGCTGATCGACGGTAATCCGCAGTTCTGCGATAGATTGGAAACTTTCTATGTTCGGAAAATTCCACTTTACTTCAAGCACCTCCGACAACGTCACAACAATTAGATCTTTTTCGGTTAATTCGATTAAAACGAAAAAAATCAATACAATGGATATGTATCGATTCCCGAAAATCCGTTCCGACTGCGCCAGTTAACTAACACGACCGACGGTTTTCCTTTTTAAAAATTGTCAACATTAAAAATACAAAATTATAAGTTATAAAAATGGATGCTTCTAACTGACTGCTCCGCTCTGCTTCGGCGTAATAGTATATAGGCATCGGATCCGCTGGATCAGCAGTTCTTGGGAATGGATCGTGACATAACTTATGTAACACTTGATATTTCAGCAAACATTTGAGATAAATTGCATAATTAGTTTAAAAGTAATAATTTTTTAATATTTCTCTAGACCATCAAAATATTATTAGGTCATCCGCATATGACCACCACAGTTAGTTCTTGGAGAAAATTTGAAATCAATCTATAAAGTGGTTTTTCAGTCTGAATTTTTAAATATTTTATCAAGCCGCCGTTTTGTTTCGACATCCTGGATTTGTACCAACATTTTAACAGTTAATTCCTACGTAGTATTTGATTTTTGATGCAAATTTTGAGGTAAATTGGAAGAATAGTTTTTTAGGAATCTTTTTTTAACATTTCACTAGGCCGCCATTTTCTTTCGTTATATTGGTTTTTTACCAAAATCTTACTATATAAATATTTATCAACACCAAAAGTTAGGGCACGAGCGGGGATCGAACCCGCACCTCTGAATCACTAGCCCATTGCTCTAACCAATTGCGCTTTCGCACCACTGATAAGCAATTCATTAGAACTTGTACATATTCAAACCCACCAGTATCATAACCATTGTTGATCCTGCGAAATATTTTAACCTTTATGGCGCGGCGTTCTTGACTGGACGTCAAATCTGACATCGCTATTAGGTACCGTCCATATTAGTAAATTTATGATTTTTTTACGTTATGCTCGTATAAGCCAAATTTTGAACAGAAGTATTTTATCAGTATCTTTTTAAACTGTGAACTGTGGAGCTATAGTACGGGCGGGGATCGAACCCGCACCTCTCGATCACTAGTCCATTGCACTAACCAGTATCGTACCACTGATAAGCAATTCATTAGAACTTGTACATATTCAAACCCACCAGTATCATAACCATTGTTGCTGCTGCCAAATATTCTAACCTTTATGGCGCGCCGTAGAATATTTGGCAGGACTAACAAAGGTTATGATACCGGTGGGTTTGAATATGTACAAGTTCTAATGAATTGCTTATCAGTGGTACGATAGCGCAATTGGTTAGAGCAATGGACTTGTGATCCAGAGGTGCGGGTTCGATCCCCGATAATACCATAACTTTTGCTGTTGATTATAAATATTTCTTAAAAAATATTTCACAGTTTAAAAACAAACTGATAAAATACTCCTGTTCAAAATCTTACCATGTTATACCCATATGACCCTTAATTTTGGACCAAAATTTCAAATCAATCGGGTGAGTACTTTTTTAGCTTTGCCGCCAACAAAATGACATACAGACCGATGGAATTGAGAAAACATGTTTTTCGTCATCTAAGGACCTTGAAACGTAAAGATCTGAAAAAATCTCGGAAGGTGGTTTTTTCACGATTACAATACTTTTCTTTTACTTTTACCAGGGAAGTAAAAATTTTCCTTTCATTAGGAATAGTAAAGTTTAATCCAAATTAGTTCCGTACAGAGTCATTAAGGGGGCAGTTGCAGTCAATTAGCATTGAGAAAATATCGCGTAAAATGATCAAAAATAGGTTGTTTTCTGTGATAGTCTGCGAAGTTATAAAAATGAATTTGAGGATCAGAGTTTAACACATATCTTCTAAAACACTTCTAAATTAAATTGGGTATGTTGAATTTTTCATTTTAGCCTTTAAAAGTAAAAAAAAATCTGTTTATATGTCTAGTAATTTTTCGAAAATAATAGCGGTACTAACCTTGAGCTATCGGAAGTAATTTCGTCAAATTCCAAAATACTCAAATTGGAGAGCATACATATAGGTACATTACTGAAAAAAAATTGATCCGAAAAACATAGTAGTTTTTTTCCAAACTATCACCAAAGATAATTACTAAAATCTTGGAATATTTTAGTAATTAGAGGAGAATACGTTAGGCTGGCAATTGCAGTTGGTAACAAGTAAAGTTTGAACCCCTACCGCAAGAGGTCGACCTAAATTTTTCAATATTTTCTAATGGAAGGAAGAGCGCATTGACGTCAAAGAAAATGGAATTCCGATCGCGTGTTGACAATGACGTCAGATAAATAAACATTTATCTCTCGCATGGTCTTTCGTTTATTTTTTATGAGATTTTAGGGTTTTTCTTTTAAATAACGTTTAGAATATTTTAATACACATCATGTTGGAAAAACTAAGTAATCAGTAGATTTGGGCAAACGGAAAAACATAACTGAACTATGTGGGATATTAATGAAGAGTAATGTATGTTTAGGTCATATCTTAGTTTATTACGGTGGGCTCGTGTAACAAATTTTCTTTAATTAATAATAATTCACACTGTTATTGGTTGTTTTTTGTCATGTAACATAAAAAAAATCAATCAAACTATTCTTAGTAGCAAAAAATTATGCCAAATACTAAATTTTGGAAAGGATTTCTTAACTCAAAATTGTTCTATTTTAAAAAATAGAAATATATAGATTTATTTGACCCTATGCAAAGAAAACGAATTGATGTTTCATATAGGTATTTAATAAAGTATACCTAACTGGACATTTAATGTCAAAATAAACAAGTTTATAAAATTTCCTGCATGCTTTTAAACGTCCTCACATGTAGTTATTTATATTTTTATATCGGGTATGCAAAATAGTCCATTGTATAAAAAACAAAATACGCCTTGAGCGGGTGAAAATCTTCTCCCTCAAACTGCTAAGAAAATAGGAACAGTTGTATAGAATTTAAAAGTAAAGTAAGTACGTAAATGGACTATAATTCTGCCATAGCACAAAACATGAATAAGCATGCTGTTTCTACTCTTTTTTGCAAAATTACAAACAGCTTTTAATGAACCATGACAAATTATTTTAGCTTAAATTAAGCACTGAAATTTATTAGTCATGAAATGTTTTCAGGTATATCTGGGTATAAGAGTGTTTTTTCTTTATTTTGATTCAAACTTCTACAATTTGTTATAATGGTCAGACAAAAATAAACTTTGAATACAAAATTTTAAAAAATATCTCCAAGATTCTAAACATATTTAGTCTCGTTTGAAATCTTAGAATTGCAACGTCAGTAAAATGAAAATAGTTCTACTAATGGTTTAACTTCTAGTCTAAGCAGATAAAAAAATTGTTCTCCTTTTACAAAAATAAAAAATTGTTTTGCAAGTTTCTGACGGGATTTTTCTATCTTCTGATAGGTCTAAAAGATAGCAAGAGAAAAAGTTTGAATATAAAGTTTTTTCTTTTATAAATATTGAAGATGGATGAGAAAAAAACTCTGTTTGGGGTTAGTCATTTATTAGGAAATAATAGCATTTACATAAATGGTATTTATATATTACAATATCATCATATACATTTTTAAGATTAGGAAAATAGTATCTATCTACAGTAATAATAATTTATTGAAGAAACCAACAGATCTTTTATTTTATATAAAATGTAGTTGCTTAGTCGCTAACAGAACGAACTAACTATATTTGTAGCCTAATTAATATATTTAAGCATTGATTAGATTTAAAAAAAACAATAATTCAAATTATGAGTCGGTTAAAATTTAAAATAATTATGTTTTTATTTTTGGACTACATATATAACCAAATGTAGAAATGAACATATTTTTTATTTGTATCCTAAAATTATTAAACTAAATATTCCTAATTTACAAATCAGTAATTATGTTTTTTTTGCTTATAGCATTTAAATAAATAATATGTAAGATAACATTTTAGTAGCAATTGAAAGATATTTTTTGTAGTTTGGCTGGGTATTCATGAGTATGTTATCAAACTGTGGAACTTATACACTACAAATGTATAGTAGGTATATTAAATTATAAAATTCTGAGAACAGTTTGACTTTCTTGTGTGTAGTGTAGTGTAGAGGTAACATTCAGCCTATTCCGAATGGATTTACGTTAAAACCATACTCCAACACAAAAACAGCCAAACTCTTAGAAAGAGCCAGTTAATAGTTAATATTTATATTTATATATATATATATATATATATATATATATATATATATATATATATATATTAATTTTTTCTTGGGCATAGGTTAGCTCATTGAAAAGTAAAACTATAATTCATATCGACGTTTCGCTTATTATATGAGCTTTCTCAATTTTTTTCTTGGAACCATTTCAAAATAAATATCTTGAGAAAGCTCAATATAATGAGCGAATCGTCGATATGAATTATAGTTTTACTTTTCAATGAGTTAACCTATGCTCTAGAAAATAATTAACAGAATATTTATATATGGTTAAAGAAAAAAAAATATAATATATAATATATATATATATATATATATATATATATATATATATATATATATATATATATATATATATATATATATATATATATATATATATATATACATATATATATATATATATATATATATATATATATATATATATATATATATATATATATATATATATATATATATATATATATATATATATATATATATATATATATATATATATATATGACCTTGAAGAAGTTCGCGTCATATGGGAATTTTTTTTATTAGGTCACTTTCTCAAAATTTAACATAGGTAATAACTTTTGCTTTACTAAGGATGATAAATGGCTTATACAAAAATAAATATGTGACCTGCGTTACCTGTCATACCTGTTTTATTTTATTTATTAAGTATGAAAAATTACTTAGAGGGAATAGTCACTTGTGTTCCCTGCCAGAATTGACATATTTTTTTAAAGAAGTCGCAGAGAAAGGGTATATTTCTTTAAAGAAGTCGCAGAGAAAGGTGTTATTTGCTAAAATACGAGAAAGTGCTATAAAAAAAGGTGTTTCTTTTATAGTTTTACATATGTTAAATTTTGGTCAGCAACTCTAATTTTCAATTTTTATATCTTTGTCCAATGCACTTAAATATTAAAAGAATAGTTTTAAATTTCGATTATGCTCCTAAATTAGTCAATTACGACTTTTTTGTATTACGATATCTATTTACTATCGAAAATCTTTAATTAATACATATATACTTAAAATTCCCAAAATCACCACTTTGCATCAACCTTAACATACTTTTGAGAAGCAATTTTAATTTTTTTCCAAAAAAGACACAGTTTGTGGAATATTTAGGTATAAGAAATTAATATTATGTTAAGGTTACTAACAGAAAACTCCTTTTTTTAAGTTAGACAATTATTATTTTTTTAGAATTTTCAAAAATCAGGGAAAAGTTAAAAAAAATATTGGAATTTTTGACCAAAATTTGGTAAGCATATGTAAAATTAAAAAATAAACAACTTTTCTTAATACAACTTTTTCATGTAAAAATAAGACCATTTTTCTATAATTTTTTTAAAGAAATGTCAATTTTGACAGGTAATGCAAGTTTTCTGATGTAAGTCTTTTATAAATATAGTAGTATAATATAATGTAACATATAAACTTGAAAATCATACCAGTATAGGTGAACAAACAAATTATTAATATAAAGACATGGCTGAGGCAAGCATCAGATAAATGGTCCTTATGAAATGTACACTCCAGAATGCTACACATACCACATGGTATGAATTAGCAAACAACACAAATAAGTAGTAGTGAAACAATGCATTAATACTGAACCACTTACAGTGTATACAAAACAACAAACTCTCAATATAACATGACTATCAGCAACAAAATTGGGATAGCTATGGGGTCACCTTTATCTCCATTTCTAAGTAGAAACTTTTTGCATTAAATATAATTCAAATATATCTACATAAAGAGATCTTATTACTACATTCTGCACACAACAAACACGCCTACTCATACTCATAAGATGCATTAACTAGTCATGGGGATTTACTACAAAAGCATAAACTGTTCTACTAACGATTACAAACTTCTAAATCTATAAATTAAAATATATTTCCTTTTCTGCTTTCTTCATCGATGGTGAGATTCAAAATTACATGGTCTCTTGGCTTGTACAGTTCGTAGCAATAAACAGTTTTCTTGTGATATGGAGTTTTCTTTGTACCTGGAGAAAAAGTAACTAGAATTAGTTTTTTCCTTGTTTATGTGAAAATATGGTGTTTACTCTCTACAATTAATACATACCTAACAAAATAAAAAAATTAAATTCTGTGTCAAAATTAAATATGTTTTATCAGTACTACACAAAAAAGGTCCAAGTAAAATAGGTATAAGTTAATGTTTAATTGTAAAAGCTTTGGAAGTTTTAATTTAATACTAGGTAGTAAGCAAATTTTTAAGAAGGGTCTGCTGCATTTTACTTTCCTACATATTAGTAATAGGCAAAATACCTTACATATATTTTTTTGCCTATTATTAACAGTAATGATATAGAACAAATTCTCTTTAATGCTAATTAGTAGGAAAAAAGACGCAAAAACAGCTTCATTAGCGAGATGGACTCGATATAATAATAAAGCCAGAATAATTAAATATTATTCATATAAACTGAAAAGAATGAAAACAATTGTATTTATAATTTCAACTTAACAGCTGTTTTCCATTAGATTCAGGCAAGGCCCAAGCAAATAAAGAAAAGCAAAGGAAAAGTGCATATAAAAAAACATGTTTATTTTAATCATTATCAACTGTTGTCATACATATAAAAGTAAGTTATAAACTATAACTACTATTAGGACAAGCTACAGAACCCTCAAAATAGAACAGAAAAAATTTAGCAAGTTCTTTGAAAGAAAACATAATTGATGTACCACACCTTAGACCTAAAATTCTCAGTTATTATTTTTTAATAAAAATCGACATTTTGTGTATTTTGAATACGTACAAAGAAAAAAATGGTTGGAGATAAAAATAATATTTTAGTTTGCTTTAATATGATTTAAAGGTTATCTTTTGAAATAATAATTACATTACCTGATAATAATAAATGTGATTTCTTTTATACTATATTTAATGTTTAGTCAAGTACTCAATATGTAAAAAGTCTAAATAAACAAATAGAATTTTGGGAATTTAATAGCTGTAATAAAAAGTGTTTTACCATCAGGTGTAGCAGCTAAGTGGTTAAATTCTTCATAAATAAAATTGGCAGGTTCCTTGATTTTTGCATTTGGTCTTGACTGTGCGAATTTCTGCCCTGCAACACTCTCTTTTTGCTTTCCATAAAGTGTGTAATAGGTTTTAAAATGCCTTAGATTTATAATGGAACTGATCAGGTTATTGCAGGAAGTGTTATGTCGCCTTTTACTTACTGTGCCAAATACTGAAGCTGTTAATATGTATTTTCTAATTTCTCCCTAAAATGGATTATCCCACTGCCCAACTGTACTTCTTGAAGTAACCTAGAAAAATGTTCATATATTTAAAAATATTAGGGAGCATGTAATACACCAGAGTATTATATAGAAGTATAAATGAACAAAGTCTAACAGAAAATGAACACTATACAAAAACATACTCGCAAAGACAGATGTGCCTACTCAAAACATAAATGCCATTCAGTTGTCTTACTATATTAAGTTGCCCCAGAATCTTAATACTCTATATAATATATTTCTAAAAATAGTAAAATCTATAGACTTTTGTGTTATACCTCCCACTACTATTATAACCAGTATAAGTATAAATGAACCAGGCCTACTGTAAATGCAAGCTATACAAAAATATAGTCACACAGGAAGATGTGTCTACATTTTCTCTAAATCAATACATATATTGCTGCCCTTCAGCCTAAAATTAATGATGGTCAATGTCTAAAGTAAATCCTATATGAAATGCAGTATACTTCAGGCATCGTTGTTTAAAAACCAACTTTAGCTACTGCAATCAATGTATTAAATACTATTTGAATTAATTAATAATTTTACTTAATTTTTCTTTTTTTTTCTTTAATTTCTAATTTGCGCGAGTCCCTCCAATGCATACCAAAAACAAGCTTAATATTTTTACAAAATGAAAAACCTAATATTATTGAGATATAGTAAATATAGAGTAAAAAGAGAGAACAAAAAAGGCGAGTTTCAAAAAACTGTTTTAATTTCTTGATCTAAACAAAAATAAAAACTTTTTATAAACCAGTGGCACACTTTACTCTTTCTTTAATATGAATTATGTTTTTCCCCAGACGCCATGAAATGGATAATTATAATCCTAATACTTTCAATAAAACTATCTATAAAACATTATTTCGTTTTATTAAGACAGCCTGTATCTCAAAGACAAAACAAAACATAGACTATAGGAAACTATATATATATATATATATATATATATATAAATATATATATACGCGAGTCCCTCCAATGCATACCAAAAACAAGCTTAATATTGGATGGAAGTTACAAAATGAAAAACCTAATATTATTGAGATATAGTAAATATAGAGTAAAAAGAGAGAACAAAAAAGGCGAGTTTCAAAAAACTGTAGATTTAATTTCTTGATCTAAACAAAAATAAAAACTTTTTATAAACCAGTGGCACACTTTACTCTTTCTTTAATATGAATTATGTTGCCCTTTCCCCAGACGCCATGAAATGGATAATTATAATCCTAATACTTTCAGCCCCTTGTCATCCAATAAAACTATCTATAAAACATTATTTCGTTTTATTAAGACAGCCTGTATCTCAAAGACAAAACAAAACATAGACTATAGGAAACATGTTTATATGAATTCTCATAAAATACGTCAAGGAATGACCTACTTAAAAATTACATAAAATTAAGGAACAATGTATATTGTTTTATGTTTTCGCAGTCTCATATAATAAATATATATATATATATATATATATATATATATATATATATATATATATATATATATATATATATATATATATATATATATATATATATATATATATATATATATATATATATATATATATATATATATATATATATATATATATATATATATATATATATATATATATATATATATATATATATATATATATATATATATATATATATATATATATATATATATATATATATATATATATATATATATATATATATATATATATATATATATATATATATATATATATATATATATATATATATATATATATATATATATATATATATATATATATATATATATATATATATATATATATATGTATATATTATATATATTACTAATAATATTAGTAAATCCAGTAATAATCAAGAACAAATAAAAGTAGTGTTAGGATTATATAAGTGTCAGTCTTCTTATATGCTGCTAGATTTTTTTTTACATCATCAAACTATATTTCTCTTCATGTGAACCCCTTCCCTATCCCACATATTTTAACGGCCTATACAAAGACAAGTTTTTACTTTTTAAATGTGGTTGTAAAACAGTACAACCAAGTGCCCAAAATTATGGAATAACGTCTCTACAGCCAACACCTTACATTTTGCCACCTTGCATTGTTTGCCTTTACAAAACTTGTCAGGGCAAACACCACTTGTGCATGCATAATTTTTTTTATTGTAATTTTGTAAGGGTTTTAGTATCCACTTGAATTATCTAAACCTTTAAAAGATCTTTTCGTAATTCATTTTGGCACATTGTATTAGGAATACTTTTAGAAATATGTGATACTTTCAAATATTTTAGTGAAAGATCTCTCTCATTACCACGCTTCTTTGCAAAACTGGTTGAATATGTATGGCCTTTGTTCATATCATACCTACAATAAAAGATGCATACATGTAGTTGAAACTGTTGTAATATTATCTGAAATAATAGGGAACTATATTTTTTTTTCTTTATAAATATCTTTAGCATGTCCAACGTGCTATTATATCTTAACAACACGGTAAACTGACTGGTATACCTATGGCACTTATATGATAAAGCCCAGGGGTATACACTTTTGTTTTTGAGGGAACCAAGTGAGACCCCAAAAATAGAGAGGGCGGTGAAAGAAAAAAGAGGTCAGGTGGATTTCAAGACATACATTTGAAGTGAAAAAATTTAAATAATGAGACTAAGATTCCAAAAAATATATTTTATTAAAAAAATATATTTATTTTACTTAGAATAACTTTAAACAAATATATAAGTAATATCTATAAAGTAGTAAAAGTAATCAAATCAATAAGACTTATAAATTTTTTGGAACATTAAATTGATTAGTTGATAGCTCGATGATACAAGTTGTAGGATATTTTTTCTTATTTGCAGTTTCAAGCGCATACTTAAATCATGCGTCTTTCACAAATTTGAATAATTCAGGTTAATATGTCCAAAAAAATATTAAAACATGTTAAGTTATTTATTACATTGTGCTTTTGACTCTACATATTTAAAAATCCTAAGTTCAATTATTTTTGAGATATGACATTTGAAAAATGACAATTTGATATTTAGAAAGGCTGTAAAATCTAAATAATTCTATTTAGAGCAGAAATTGTGTACTCCTACCTCAGTTTTGTATGATCTTTCTTATGGTCCCGTAAAAGGGAAGTATTGTAATCGTGAAAAAATCACCCTAAGAGATTTTTGCAGATCTTTGCATTTTAGGGTTTCGGGATCCCAAAAAAAAAACATTTCCATTGAGATTTAGAAGAGCAGTTTTGTATAGTCGTCCGTGTGGTCTCGTAAGAGAATTCTGTAGGAAGAAACTTGTTGGTAAAGGTGAATTTATCGATTTTTTTTTATCAGAAAAAGTCTTTCTTCTATATAGACTAAAAGCTGATGCTATAAGAAAGACCTTAAAAAACTAAGCATGTAATAAAAAAAATGGTATTATATTTAAAGAAAATTACCATCGATGTTAGCATCTGAACCTTGTATAGCGATAATGTTAAAAAGAAGCAATAAATAATATTACATATTTTAATATTTCTGCTTGTATTTCTGTCTAAAATGATTATCCAATATTCATTGAATTTGTGTAAAACTTAGAGGTTCCATATATTTTTTAGGCAGTTGTGTTGTAGGCTAGATTTCTTACCATTCTTTTTTTTCGAAAAATTGATTTAATAATAAACATGTATTTATTCCGGTGATATTTGTTGACTTACACACTGCCTTAACAAATAAAATACCAGTTCTGGATAGCACAATTTCGTTCAAGTTAATAAGAAATACGACAATACAGAGTAATACTAGTAATACCTGGAATTTTGAACTAGAAACAATTCTGTATTAAAAAACATGCAAGTTAAAAAAAAAAGAGGAATACACATTTGGATGCTTATTTACTTTACTTATTTTTGTTACATTTTAGAAATATTTTTAAATATACATATTGGTATAAAACGTAGTGGTGATATCAACGTTTATTTTTTAAATAAAACACCAATTTCTTTTGAGTTTTGAATTTTGTCCCAGATTCTAGCTATTTGTATGTAGTATCTTTACTTATTTTTGAGATTTTGACTTCTGAAAATTTGTATTTTCATATTTGGAGAGGATGTAACATCACAAAACAGATCTCGCTTATGGCAAGAGATAGAAAAATGGTTAAATATGGAAAGTTTTAGACAATTTCGTTACAAGCCTAATAGCACCTGCAGGCGAATTCTAGCCATTAAGTTCTTGAGATATTTAAAAACGACTAAAATATTGCATTTTTAGAATTATGCTAATATTTTTTTAAAGTTGTAAACATATTGCCAAAGCATTTTTTTGTCTAACATTTTATGGTGCTGTCATATTTTGACTCTGATGTTTCGTAAACGAGGGGCCATCATCAACTTTTTGTAACAAACCTTTGCATTCCAAAATCCAATGATGTAATGCACTCATACATTAAAAGTATTTAAAATTTGAGGAAATCAAGGTTATTCCTCTCTCTCTAACATATTGTCTCTTATGGGAAAACCTCAAATATGTCCTGTTCAAATATTAAGTCTGTTATATTATTAGTTTGAGAGGTCAAATGCTTGTTAAAAAAAATTACATAAATTACCAAGCTTGTAAAGAACGAAAAAAAAAGACTGTCAATTTTACAAGATATTACTATAAATTATATTTTTCAAATGGGACATCCTGACTATTATATGTCCCTCACTCCACTATGTAATAGTGTTGTCCGTCTCTCTCTAACACACTGCCTCATATGGTTTTCTTAAATTGATCGGGTGTCTTTGAAGATAAAGTTATCAAACCAGATATTATAGGAAGGATGCCTTTCTTGAGTTATAAATGCAGAATTCATTGCTATTACCACATTTCTATTCATACAATTTTAATAACTTTTTGTTTCTGTAATTGTTTTGCATTTAACGCAGTTGTCCGCGGCTCCATAAAAGTCACGGTGGTGCATTCTTTTTCCAAATAACTTATACACATTCAACATTTTGTTAAAGCAAAATATGAAAGGTCCTTGAGCATTAAAGTCGAAACAAATATTTTTAACTTTCTACTTTGTCCTTGGAAAGTAAAATTAAATATTTTGCTAAAAAAGGCATGTCAGATCCATGGAAGTATCTCTAGAAAACTGATAGGTCCCCCACAGGTAAGGATGCCAGATGGCTGAGACTTCCGAAATTGTCCCAGAATTTGTCAGCTTATTTCATGTCTCGGAAATTAAATGTTCTGTCCCGGAAATTCAAAATTGTTTGTTACTTTTTTTCTTTTTTGTAATAGTTATCAAATTTCACTGTTTTTGTTTTCATAGAATATTTTTGTTAAATACTAAATTTCAAACTATCCCTTTAATAATTGGCAGAGATCGCAATTCCCCAACTCTCTTCCATCGCAAACACTTTCTTTAAAAAGGGATCATTATTCATAAATTCTAAAACTTCGAAAAATTAAATAGACGTTGATGTATTTTGCTGAGTGGTGCGTGCGGAGCTTATATAGGAAATATCGAACAGTTTTCCTAGTTTTTCCGAAATTCAGGTGTTTGAAGTTTTGGAAAGGGTGTCGTAAGACGCCTATTTTTTAGGTATTTTTGATAAAATTTCGGATTAAAATTGACTAGAATTTTAAGTTATAAAAACTAAAAAGTTGATTATTTCCTACTAAATACTGAGCAACTGATTATTATGTTTTCAGTAAAAGTATAATAAGGTAAAAAACGTTTTTTTTAGATTAGTGTATATATCTGACATTATATTGCTACAAGCTAAAACGACACATCGATATACATTTTTAACTATCAAGCCTTAACAATGTTATAAAATTCCACTTAATCTTGACACTTGCAAAAATCAAAATATTTTCTTGATTTATTTTAATGAGCAAAATATATTGCATCCTACCGAAGTATTATAGCCTGAAAACATTAAAAAATAAATAATTTAAATGAGTAATAGCAAAATACAAGATATTTATTTTCAATAATCTAAACTTTTAAAGATTAGGTTTTTGTATATAGTTTTGACTTAAAAATGTATCAAACTATCTGAAAAGTTTCTGGAATTTTGCGGAAATTTTACTTGAAATATCCATTTTAAACTTTTCGGAAAAGTCGATTTTCACATCAAATTTTTATTTTATTTGAGATTTTGATAGTTTACTCTTCCAATTTTTCCGGAAATTTCATGAAGTTTATTGAAAATTTCAATCGAAATTTCCTCATCTACTTTTCCGAAAAGTCATATCTCTAATTCTACTTGGTATTTGGACGTCTTAAAGCGCTAGTGAATTATGCAAGGTTTTGTCAATATGCCAAGATTTTAAAAATCTTAACAAAACATGATTTATTTCTTATTTTCAATATCCTTTAGAAATACTTTTGATCAGACTATTTAGCTTTCTTACTAATTTAAATGTCCGATGTCCATTTGTCAAGAACAGAGACAAGTTCTTTCTAACAAAATTAACTAGCGCACCAATTTCGATAAAAAATAGACTGCAGGATTTTCGTGGATGGAGACGAAGCATGCATCTTATTACTCTTTTCTGGGTTTTAAATTTGTCCATAAAAGATTCAGATGACCCCCAAAATAATGTTCCACAACTAAGCCAAGACTGAATGTAAGCATAGTAGAAAACTTGAATGCTATGAGAAGATATAATGTCTCGAAGTCTGCAAATTTACTGCACACACACTATTCAGCTTAGATTGGAGTTTCAGAATGTGTTGTTCCCAGCCGATACTACAATCGATATGGACACCTAGAAACTATGGAATTGGTATTTGGGATAGACTTGTGTTCGTAGTTTACATACAACGGTTCAACAATGAGCCTGTTCTTACCGAACAAGATGTTCCCGTTTTGCTACTATTCAGTCGAAGGTGGTTCCTCTCGCACCACGAAGCCATCCGATTCACTATAACTGAACAACCTATCGATAAACCGGGGCGATCCAGCCTCGATATAACAACGGATGTGTCATCTGCAGACTGGCCGACAAGTCCACCCTCCAGACCATCAGACAGATCATTCACATACAGCAGTAACAGCAGGGGCCTCAAAATGGAACCCTGCGGGGCGCCCTTCCTAATTAATGTACGGGCCCGCAACCGCTTCTCTATTATCCAGACGTTCGATAATTTTTCTAACCGCTTGAAAAATGACCGTTTCTGTAAACTTACCAGACAAGAAACCGAGCTTATTATTCTTAAGAATATTACGTTGAATAGTACATTTTAGAAGACGATTATATATCACCCTCTCAAAGACCTTCGACACCGGGGACAGGAGAGATACCGGCTTTTAGTTTGGTGAGCAGTGCACATCACCCTTCTTATGGATAGGCACCACCTTGAAAATCTTCAATGAACCCGAAAAAATTCCCAGTTCAAGACAGTTATTAATAACGAAAGTTAATGGTACAGAAATCATTTGCACGATGTGTTTGAGAAGAAACAGTGGGAATTCATCAATTCCAGAAGAGTATTTATTTGGCAAAGTCATAATAATTCGAAGAATTTCATTGCGATCTACTGGCTCTAAAAATAAAGAATTTGGATCTATAAAATTTAAGTTGTAATTACTATCATTGAAGATTGCAGCATCTCAGAGATCAAACTGACTTTCAAAATTACGCAAAACAGTCCCAGGATCGACAATCATATCATTATTTTCATTGCGTAATGTAATATTTTTCATATTAGTATCCCTTTCTTTCTTTATTAATTTAAAATATTTTTATAGAGATCTTTTACATGACTAGCATAGTTTTTTATTTCACGGTTTACCCGACAAGATACGTTTTTTATTAGACTGTTGCAATTTTGCAAATTGGAAATGAAATATTAAAATAGTAGTTTAAAATATTTTTAAATATGTTATATTGATCATTAGGATCCTTCCGGTCATAAACATCAGCCCATTCCTCATTACTCAGAAAAGCTTGAAAATTTAATATGTTATGGGTATAGAACCTCTTTTTTATAAAAACGGACTTGTTTTTAACACCTGTAATTCGAATAATAATTTTTTGACTAAAATGATCAGAAATATTGTTGAGTATAGTATAAAAAAGTAATTGGGATGCTGGAATGTTAGTCAGAATATTATCAATTTTAGTGCTTATGAAGTTACCCATCCTGGTGACTCCCGTAGCGTGCGGAGTCAAACTGTAGCTAGATGTTAGGTGTAATAATGTTAAAAGAGCTGGGCTTTCTTCAGCAAAGTTGATGTTGAAGAAAATTGAGTAAATTTAAAAGTCATCAAGGTCAGCCATGCTTAAAAACCCTTTATATTTACAAATTCCCCTTTATATTAAGAAAATTCCAAAATTGTATTATCTGCTACAATACTTGAAGAAATAGTTCGGCTCCAATTCTCTGAATGAAAAGCTAACCAGATGGTAGCCTTTTAGATTTACCCCCTTAATGCCGTTGTTCAATATCCAACACAAAATGTATTAGACATTTTCTAAGCAACAAGTATATCAAGCTCCAAGGTTTTGTTATTTAGGCTCCTCAAATTTAAATGAGCCACACACTTACTTGGCTAGAACTGCTTGTTAAATATACCTCACTTGGGCCTCGGAGTTCGCCGATATTAGATTTATCCCGGCCCGATGACGCTGAAGGTTAAGAAAATGGTTAAGCTTCACAGCATAACTTTTTCTTTGTTATCTTTGGGTAGTCCCAGTTTAAAGGAACTCAGCAAGTAATTTTTGGTTCTCATCTTCTGACATGTAGAATTTTTTTCGAGATCGTGCTTCTTTAAAAATTCATTTCGCTGGTTGGGTATTTTTTGATAAACCTGAAATAAATACCCCGTGCACCCTCTGAGCGACTTGTAGTGAGCCCTTGTTTTCATTAGTGCCCTTTAAAAAGCAGGGCGTTTTACTCGATCGTGTTCAAGAAATTTTTATTTTTTTTTTCTGTTTAGAACTGTCCAATGATTTTCACTATTTTCATTTTCAGTTTCCTTAAGGTTAGTTTGCGTTTGATCAGACTCTTCTTCTTTAAATACTTCGGGAGAATCGGTACCAAAAAACTTGCCCGTGACCGCTTGCAGTGGCTGGATTGTAAAAGAAGACGTTCCGATCTCTTTCTAATTTTACTTATTTCGTCACGAGATGAAGTTGCTGGTAACTTCTGAGTTGTTTCTTGTGTTTTTGTTTTATCAAACTTTATTTTATCGATCATGGAGTTTGAACCTTGTTCGAATAATTGTTTTTCCAAGTTTTCTACTTTGTTTTGTAAAAACTTACAGTTTTTTTGGAGAGCTCATTTCTACCAGTTTTATTTTTAGCACGTTGAATTCCTCTTAAAAATCGGTCAGTCTCGTCAGCCATCTTTGATAATAATGGTGCTGGTCTAGTTTTTAGTGAATACAGGGGCAAGCCAAAGACTTTTTTGTAACTTCAAGATATTTTGTATTCTTATTTTAATTGCAATAGACCTACGTGTTCTTAAGACATACATTTTTAAATTTAGTCCTAGAAAATGAATTTTATGATTTTATATTCTTAAGACATTTAAGTACAATATCAAGATATTATTTACAAAAAATATACCCCTAAAAATATAATTTATTAATGTCAATACTACCAAATTATTATTTTTTAAGACTGAAGGTAAATGACACTCATTCTCTACGGAATTTAGTTAAAAAATCCTGTCTTTATTGTTTTAAAAGTATAATTATGACTTCTTTAATTTACAAACCTTTTTTCTCTCAGAAATGTATTCTATGTATTGCCTACAGTTATTTTTAGAAAATAAATTGTAAATATGACAATTTGCGTTCACGCCCATTTTTTTAGGTTTCGAGATAGATCTATGACATCATTTGCGCATATCACGCCATGTTACCGTATTACTCAATCAAAGAACCAAACTGAGCTCACGACAAGTTTTTTGGTACTTTCGTTTGGTAACTGTGATCTTCAATTTTTCCCCTACCAAAGCCGGTTATCATCTGCCCTGTTTCTGAACTGAGCTTACTTAGAAACTTGTCTGTGTACCTTCACATATTTTTTTACAATTTTTAAAACCCATAAAACATTTTTTTACAGAGTGGAACTTTTAACTGGAATAATTTTAATAACATTCAAAATAGTTATAATTTGAAATACTGTTTTACCCGTCAAACTGATTAAATCCTCGGAATTTTTGGTAATAACGCCTGGCTTCTGACGTCGTCTTTGTAAGAATAATGACCCCGTATATTTAAATCCATAGAACATTCTTAACACATTTTATTTTCCTAAACAAAAATTTAACGGGTTTGGAGAAAATGACGCCTCAAAATTCTCAATTTGGGTCCTTAGATCTCTTTATCAGTAAACGGTTGAACTTAGAACAAAATAACTCGCACTTTCCTATCTTCTTAACATATCAAGATCACTTAGATTATCATTATGTTCCGGTTTGGACAAAAATGACAAAATTTGGCATTGGTGTCCGTTTCTAGTTTGAAGGGAAGTTGCCAGTGTCCCACAATGACAATTTTGAGGTGTGAAAATTATAATATATACTTAAAAAAGTGTATGACGTCATAACTCTTACACAAATGGCGTCAAATCGGCGTTTCCCAAAAAGATCTAGAGGGGACGAAATTAATTTGACGGGTACTACGGGTAGAACAGTTAAATATTCCTTCCCGAATATAAAGCTCTGAAGTTTCGCAAATGTGTCTGTTAAAATATTTTGAAAAAGACTGTCCTCTCTATTATTTATTTATACCCCTCGTATATACGCCAACGAGATACAGGCGTTCAAACCATCTAATCTAGTGAGCTAGTGCATAAAACAAGCCAACTGACAAAGGGTCAAAGAGAATCAAAACCTGCATCATCCACCGCAGCAGCATCAAACAACCGATGTCAATTAATCAAAATGCGGCCGACTTTGATTGTTAAATGAAAATATAATGATATGAACGCCATTAATTATATCGCGGGACCCACTGCATCATCGTGCTTTTGACAGCTTTTTCATCGATCAACTTGCCCAATTGATGGATTTTATTAATATGTACAAGAGGGGTGCATCACGTAACCTATCTTGTGGGATTTCCTGATCCATATTTTTTTTATTAAAAACATATACTTATATAAGTAAGTGAATTTCGAGAAAACGGGATTAGGAATCAAAAAATATACAACTTTAGGCTTAAGCAAATAGAGCTTCTTCTTTGGAATAAAATTTGAATACCCCTTTGTTTTCTAATACTAGACACCAAATAAGACACAAATATCAATTATTTTAAATATATAAAAGAGTACCTGTAAATGTATCAGGGTTAAAAATAGAGAACTTATTGGTAGCGCTACTGTATAAGTCAGGAACGATAGGCGTTGTAATTTGTTTTATGATAATTTTTCTGGCTGGTATATCTAGGTGAGCCTGATTATTTTTGACGTATTTACATGCAACTTGTCAAATGCGGTTTGATATGAATTCCAGAACTTGTTCATGAAGTTGCTAGTACAATAGTTATTTGGCCAAATTTTGAAAAAAGTTTTTAGGAAAATGTTATTGTTGGGTTAGAAAATCATATACTATTTTTTTTAATATCAGTGAGAGTTGGGAAAAAGTCAATGTTTTATAAAAAATCGGTAAACCAAAAAAAAAATGTGATTTTTTTCCTTAATACTACTACCAGAGAGCTCGTGAGAAAAAACTGTAAGAGTTTTGTAATAGCTCATATTTCAAGAAAGATAGGAGGACATGGTTTCGACCAAAAAATTGGGCTCACCGAACAATACCTTCGATAATTTTTTCAGATATGGGCGAAAAAAACTTTTTCACCTAAAATCATCTGTAACTCGAAAACGGTGTATCCTAGGCAAAAAAAGAGAGACCCACTTCCATACAGACTAGCCACTGCCTGAAGGAATTCTAAGACAACACCCAGTGCATTTTTTTGCACACAAAATTTGGAATTTGCATCCTGCCCTCTAGGTGACTTTGGGGGGCGGGGTGGGGTTAAGATTGAAAATTGGGTCGAACTCCAACTTTTGACCCTTTTGCTCTAAGAAGCACCATTTTTGAGATATTGGCAAAAAAATTTTTTTAAGAAATTTCTAAAAATTTGTAAAAAATTATTTTTACCTTTACAGATCTAGCAATCTGTAACCAGTTAGTGAAGAAACAAAAAAAAATTACTTATTCAATTTATTTTAAATTATGCTCAAAAATCATATTTAGCATAGGTATACACTGTAAAATATACTGTTGTTTGTAATCAACACTATAAAAAGGTCAGTTAGCTTTCCTATAGTGGTATTATGCTAATTAGTATCTGAAGCTGGCCCTGATACTATTTGTCAAAACACCTAGTGATGACAGCCTAATTTCATATTGTTTGAGCCGTACGCAAATCAATGCTGACGCTAATGTTCGACGTGACAGGCCGCATTACTGATTAATGCGCTGATAGCTGAGCGCTGAATATGGAAGTATTATAGCCTCATCGTTGCTAATTTCATCAGGCCAATTACTATTGCCAGTAAATATGACAGCATGTCAGAAAGCTGCTAGACTATGACAAGTGAGTTTGCAAAAAGTTTGTGTATAAAGCTTATAATAAAAAAGGACCGAAAACTGTAATTCAATTTTAAGTTACTAACAAGCATTATAAAATACTAAATATAATAGAAACAGATCAGGAAGCGGAGCGTAGTAATGATTTATGCCGTGAAGAAAATTGATAAAATCAAATAACTAAAATAAATAATATAGAGTAGAAACTCATTATTTCCTGAGTTTCAAAGTTCTAAGGAAAAAAATTATGTCAACATACGTTTTAAAAAAATGGACAAGAAACTATCAAATTTTTATAGACCTTGAAAAATGCCTTACAAAATTGCTTAGCAAACAATACACATATGGCAAATAGTTTGAGGGGTAACACTAATTTTGTTAAAAAATAGATTCAAACTTAAGGGAAAAGACATGCTCATAATTTTAACATATTGTATGCCAATTTTCTGGGGAAAAAACAACTCATTGGACAGAATGAGGTAAAGGTCAGTATGTCGTACGCTTAAAATGTTATCCAGAAAATCGGTAAATTTTCCCTTCCCACGTTATGAATCTGTTTTATTATTAGGAATAGTGTAGTATGACCCTATTTAGTTTCGTATAGAGCCTGTAAGTAACACATATAATTTTAATTTTTGTAGATAAAAGGAAGAATTTAGGAGGGAAAATTTGGTCCAGTTCCTTCTCGGATAAGTTTTACCCAATTACTCTGACGTTCCCTCACAAGAATTTCCTCCGTTTATCTAGAAAAGTGAATATTAATTTTATTTCATTTACTAGCTATTTTTTAAGAATGACATTTTTTAAGAAATCAACAAATATATAAATTGATATATTTGATTATAGTAGGGTATCTATTTTGAATTTATTAATTTATTGTTCACACGTTCGTAACCTATTGTATTGTTAGTTTTAAAATCAATTATATAGTTATGTTTTTAAAAATAGTTTGAATTTTATACTCTAAGGAATATTAAAAATTATTACTGCATAACTTACTATTAGTTATGGAGTTTTTTTTGTTTTTTCATAAATATATGCCTCATTAATATTATTGATACTAGAATCAACTGTCAAAAGAATCGTAAACAATGTTATAAGTATGAATAGTTACGTGGTATCGCTCCTGTATGCGGTTCAGCGTATGCAAATATCTGCAAAATCAGAACAAATTAATTTGTCAATATGCACTTTGAAATCAGGATATTAATATCTGACTGGCGAACAGACGGACAGACAGACGGGCGGGCGGGTTGATCGACTGTAGGATATTTGTGCGAACAGGATGGTTTTCAGGACGTTGATTAGATCAGCGGCCGGGATAATTACGTTGTCGAGAGATTTTCGATAGAAATGAAAGATGAAAGCTCATTTATGGTATATCTGTTGAAATGCCAAACTTAATTTCTTTCATCTGCTGTAGCACCAGCCCTCGTTGGTATTAAATATTTCAGGGTGCTTAATGATTTTATTCTTTAGTATTTCTTTGATTATAGCTCGAGACTGACGTAAGAACCTTGGAATCCTTTACACTATTTACGTGTCTTGTAAAATACTGATGTTTGGTGACAGCGGATTAAACATATTATTTTTTACCTATGCATCTGTCACGCGCCTTAAGTCTAACCACGGAAAATATAGCTTAAGCGCGTAGCTATTTTTTCTGCGGTCTAACAGACAGATCGACCAGTTGCACCTATCAGTACTTTAAAACAGAAACAAAGAACTTTTGGTTGCACCGAAATTACGTCTGTGCATCTAAAAAATGTTTTCCTTCGGTATTAAAATAGGTTGGTTCTTTAAACAAATTATTTTTTAAAAGTTGTAGATATTTAGAAACCCTATCTTTTGAGATGTTTCTGGTGGAAAAGCGATGGTTGGTTTCCGAGAAAATTGCGAAAAACCCTTAAAAATAAGCTAATTTGGCAAATGTCAATGACCTATGGAATTTCAAACATAGCTTTGAACGTTGTACAAATATAGGCTACGTGATGCTAAAAATATGTGCAAAATATTCACCCTGTAACTTCATTTGTTAACGAATTATCACTGCAAAGAGAAGCAGATGCAGCAGGCACGTCGGAACTTGTCGTGTCTCTCTGTTTTTTAGGTAAGAGTCCCTTCTGTTATACGTACCTACTATAAAAGAAGAAAATATTTATAATAATAAAATGTCTAACATATTAAAATGCACCTACCGCTTTAATGTTTTATAAACTAAAGAAAATGTATAAAAATAAGTTTCAAATTCACGTGTTTCTTGTTTTAGTAGAGTCAGCTGAAGCTGCATTTCGACGTTGTTCGTACGTTGGAATTGGGGAGTACAAATTCGAATAGTGCCGACGACATTAGTGCCGACGTTGCCAGACAAAACATCGGTGGGACGTGGGCATAAAGGCTGCAATTGTAATATAGTAGCCGGACTGGATTTGGCAGTTTACTACGTTTATATTAGTCCAATTAAAGGTGTTATTTTGCTTTTACTTTATCGTTTATAATGGTTGATGTATATTCTGCCAAATATATAATTGAAAGTAAAATACTTACACATCTAAATTTGATATTCCTTTTTTTGCACGTATACGAGCTGGATTTTCAAATAATCGCCACTTCACTGATAAACATGGTAGTTTTAAAAAATATATACTAATGGTAAAATTCTGTTATATATTTAATGTCATTCTTGCATAGTGGCCGCTTAATATTCCGCCTTTGGTTAGTTTAAAATTGGAGGAATTTATCAGGACTAAAAATGTACGCCTTTTTTTGCTTCTTCTAACTCCGTGTCGGCAGCTTTCACTTTAAGAAACCATCCGTGTCGAATCCAGACCCGCTGGAAGTTAGAGAGTAAAAAAAACTTAAAAACTAATTATTCGACGACATCTGTCTTGTACGTACATAAAGTTCATATGAACTAGAATTTCCCGGAAAGTCTGCGCTATAGCTTAAGAAATGGCCGAGTTATGCTGTTTCGAAAAAAGTTGCTTAATTTGTATGAAAAAAATATTTTGACAGCTGTCAAAAAAATGATTTTTTAAATACAGATTTAATAACTTTCAATGAAGAAGTTTATTAAAAAAAAATTGACAGTGGTTTTTACAGTTTTATGTTGTTTTTACATGCCTAATTTATTTGAAAAAAATATTTTGATAGCTGTCAATAAAAAAATTTCCGTAACTTCTAAACTACTTAAAAATTTTAAATACGGTTTTCACAGTTACATGTAAGTTTTGTTTCGTAATTTATTAGAACAATAAATTTACAAATGTCAATAAAAATTATTTTTACCTATACCTTGAACTGCTTAAAATTTTTAAATACGACGATGACCTTTTCCCGTAAATTCTAAACTACTTAAGAATTTAAAATACGTCTTCCACGGTTCCATCTGATTTTAGTAGCGTAATTCATTAAAAAAATATACTTTGACAATTGTCAAAAATTCGTTTTTTCCTTAAAAAATTTGAACTGCTTGAAATTTTTAAATACAGTTTTCATAGTTTTAAGTAACTACAAGGTGTAACTTGTGTAACTGTAACTTTTGTGCTGCTTAAAATTTTTAAAAAAGTTGTATTACATATCCATGTAATTCTTATTGGAGCATTATTTTTAAAAAATTTGACAATATTCCTCTCCATGTCTGAACTGCCTTAGATTTTTAATTACGGGTTTGATAGTTCGTGGTAGTTTTAATGAGGTAATTTAATTTAAGAAAAATCTTGACATCGGTAAAAAAAATTTTTTTCCTGTAACTTCTGAATCGCTTAAAATTTCTAGGTACGGTTTCCACAATTCAACGTAACTTTTAATGACGTAATTTATTTTAGAAAAATATTTTGGCAGCTTTCAAAAAATGTCTAATCTCCCTAATTATATAAATTGGGATAATAGATAGAGTTTATTCAAATCATAACCGCACGGTTGTGATCTACAAATATAAAAATAATAATGTAAGAAAAGTGGACAAACACCACAACCTGGAATATAGTTCGTTACTTATTTGCCCAAATGAGTGCAAAAAATACCATAATATAAGTTATTAATGAGCATTAACTAAGAAATACGTTATCGTAATTTAAATTTGTAACAACAGAAACATAAATCGGTAATAAAATAATATGATATAATATACGGTGCCATTTATTTAATTAATTTTAACAAAGATACTATATACTAAAAAGCACATCTTCGGCAACCACGTCGCAAATTGCTTCTTGTAATTTCCTGACCGGCTAAGCACCGAGATTTCGGAAAATGACCCTTCGGGGAAATTCAATGGCTTCTTGATCTTATTTTCCTACCTCTCAGGTTTTTGACGATTCAACGAACTCGCCAAAATGAACCACCATAAAAATGAATTAAGCGAAAGAAGGAAAACGACTTATTTTTAATAGTCCAGGAAGCAGAGTCATTAGAAAAATTAGGCAGTTTTCAATTTTTTAATTGTAGCTCTATGAAAGTCCTTTCTAGTTGGCTAAAGTTTACATTGCTAGATACTCCGAAAGTTAAAAAAAAAGCTAAAATTATATTTTCGCCAATATCTGCCAAAATATTATAGATTGAGAATGTGAAACAATGTCATAATTTCTGAGGACTTTATTTGCGGTTTATCATGAGATTTTTGAGGACCCAAGACTAAAAATTAAGATGACCAAGAGTATTGATTATTTGCCATTATCCTGTTACAAACGACGACAGGAAAAGAGGGGTCATAAGATACACAGACGAAATAGGAAGACAAACAAAACCTGTTACGAGTCCGAATATATGATATTTACCTGACAGGTAGGACAGCATTAACAGGGCCATAAGTTGCACAAAAAATAATCCAACTAGCCCAATTTCAAGAACTTACAATGTATGCGATATGAAATTAAAAGTAATTGTATAAAAAGATATACTACTGAAATATGCCATTAAATCTTACATAAAACATTTTTCGTTGAGTAGTAATTAGTGATGCAGCGAGAGGAGACGAGACTACGTTCATCTCGTCTCGCCTCGACTTTGGTTAATCTCGTCTCGTCTCGTCTCGTCTCGAAAAATCCCGTCTCGACTTTAAGTATTTTAGTCTATCCGGTCAAAGGTTAAATAAATATCTTCCATGAAGATGAAGTTTTAGCTATAAACACCCACAGTGTATCAATGAACCCCGCGCTTGGATATTAATACCTTGAAAATGCCTTGGGTAAGGGGTACAGTAATTGGCACTTTAAGAAACTATTTTGATTACTTCTGCTGTAATTTTTTGTTTTGACAGAAAAATGACACAAAATTGTTTTTACACGTTACATATGTATTTAAACTACTGATTACAAAATCCGTTTACAACTTTAGTGATACTTTAACGTCTAAAACACAATAAATATCTACTTGAACTAAAAATGTATTATTGGCACCCAAAATATAGTTATTAGCACTTTAAAATACAATTATTGGCACCTGTAAAAAGTTAAACAAAACTACGAATATAGCTTTATTAGGTATATTATACTATATTTATTACAACAAAGAACATAAGATTTATAAAATATTTGTCTTGTTGTCTACAAAACACGATTCTCAATATAGTTAAAACTCATGGTTGTTCAGAAACATTAGGTAAGTACAAAAAACAACATAAATCCTTCAAAACAAACATTATAAACTACTAAAAAAATTACAATTTTTAAAACTATATTTTTTAGGTACAATAAACCCTTATAAAATAAAAAATGTGTCATGATAATTCAAAAACCTTTGGTATGTAGGTACGAAAAACATTAATAGTGCTTTAAAATAAATATTATTATTCATTATTTCTATTTTTAACCAATAAAAAACTTAAAGTAGTTTCTAAATTATTTTTAACGATATAGTGCATTAAATGTATTTTTCATACGTACTTATTATTTAAATCTTTACTTATTGTTTTTACACAAGCTTGACAAATATAGCTTTTTACAACTGGTGGCATATTATTATGTTTTGTAATGCATTGAGGGTTAATAATTTCTATTACAAGTATTACATTTTATACCAGAGATAATTTGTGTAATATTAAAAGTGCAAGTAAAGCAAAGCCCTGAAAACACTTTTTTATTATTAACAAAATCTTCAAAATTATATACATGTCATTGTTACTTGTTTTCTTGTTTCATTTTGAAATAAATTTCTGACATGCACTGGTTTTAACGATTTATTCGTTTCACAAGATTTATTTTCAACACACTTACTTCTTATTAAAACGTTAGAAATGACATTTACAACTGCAGACTTTGGACTTATTTTTTCAACGCATTCTTTATTTGTTTTTCCTTTTTCAGGTATTTTCCTAGCTTTTTGCAGTAGTCGCCTTTTTCTTTTTACCGAATCTTTTTTTGTTTCCATCTTTTGTTTAGCCTTAATTAGTCTATTTTTTTTCTATTTTCTTTAGCTTCTCCTTCTGCTTTCCATTTATTTAACTTAGAAAAGTAAGTTAGTAGTTAATTTTTCTCCACTGGTCAGATGTCAATACAAACGGCAGTTTTTCGGAATTTTTTTTCCTTTTCTTTGTGTTGTATCAGGCCACCTTAAATATTTTTTATTTCAGGTGTTTCATTGAGGAGTTCTCTAAGAGTCATGGTGTTTGCCATTATAGTTATTAACTCAGGGTCATTTTTTTAGTTCGGGAGTTTCCATAGTTGCTTTCAAGGTACATGTCGCTTCATCTAACATTTCAGGCGACGTATTTTTAACAGGTGGCGATTCGTTATTATATGTTTCTACTGTTTTAGATGGAGATGACATAAAAATAATTGGGATATCATTTAAATCAAAGACTTGGACGTTTTCGTCTCCATCACCGAGATGTATATTTTCAGTTTTTTTAAATTCTTCAAATTCTTCATATGTATCCACTTTTTTTTCATTACCTTTAATTTTTATCTTATCTTGTGCAAGTGATCTCTCTAAATTCTCGGTTCTTTCTTCCAGTATATTCGTATTCTTCGATTCGCTTTCTGTTTCAGCAACAATGTGGTCCGGTACAAAGAGTTTATATATACTGATGAGTACTTGAAAATGTTCACTTTGTGACTGAATGTTTGCAGCTTAATACTTTCAATGCATTGAAATAAATTTTCTCCCACTATATCTTTAAATTTGGAAAAAGTGAGAGTTGTGTTTTTTAAAATTCTTGAATTTACAGTATCTTTCGGTAATTTTAGTTTGCCTAAACATTTTGTATAATCTATAGACGATGGATTCCATGGAAAAATTCCGCACGCACGGAACCCATTCATAATTGTTTCAGGTTTTAACTGATTTATGGCTTTATCCAAAATAGGTGCTAATTTATCTTTTGTTAGTAAATTTGTTGGATTAGTTTTTCTCCACTCTAACACTCCCTTTTTCCGAAGATTTTTGATGGGTTTAAAAGCCGAAACATCTGCAGGCTGGAGGATCCTGGTAGAGTTTGGGTATAATGCCACTAAAACAATTTTAAGTCTGGTACATAACTCACTTCATATGTAAGATGTGTTGTATGTCCATCTACAAATAAGATTACAGGGAACTTTATTTTGGATTTTACAAGATAATGATGGAAAACATTGCCGATATACTCGTTAAAAACTTCTGCTTTCATCCATACATTTGAAGATGTTCTTGGAATATTTGAAGTAATATCAGCTGGTAGTCTTTTATAAGGAAATACAATCATGGGAGGGGTTGTCTCTCCTGCAGCCGAAAATGTAAATAAAACTGCCACTGACTTTGCTTGGCCATGACCCACCTCATATACATTGCGAGTACCTACAGTGCTATAACATTTTTTGTTTTCGGGCATAACTGAAAGTTGGTTTCATCAAAATTAAAGACTCTCTTCGAATCTTGCAAAATATCGAATAGGTTTCCATCCTTTAAATATGTTTTTATTTTTGAAAACCAACCTCTTAAATCCCGTTCACTTACTGACGCACTGGCTGCAGTTACCGCTTGTGGCTGTCTTTCAGTTAAAACTGGATGGCGTCTCAAGAAACATTTATACCAACCATCACCTGGATAGTTATTTTTAAATTTGCAATTTGTTCTAGGGTTTTTGTCCAGAAAAGCTTTAACACTGGACTGAAGATTTTCTTTTCTCTGCGGAAAGCCTTTTCTGACACTATCTTCTATCCATTTTACTAAGACGGTCTCCTCTCTCATATTTAAAACTGGTGGGGGTCCATAACGAATTTTAGAGAAGTTTTCACCTAATCGAAACTGCAGTATACCACGTGGAATACCATATTTTTTTGATGTAGTTTTTTTAGTCATCCCATGTTTTATCTCTTGTAACGCTTTTTGCAGGATCTCTTCACTATATCTTTTATTATATTTCTTTCCTTCGTAAACTTTCGGCATTTTCTGTAAAAAATACGAATTGTTTACCTAAGGACCATCGTAACTGGGAATATATAAATTGAAACAATAAAGTCGATTTAGTTATTCGCACACACAAAATCCAGTTATTGGCAGGGTGCCAACAACTATATCTGAATATATTTTTGTAAGTTTTTAAAATAAAAAATTCAAATTTATCGTAAGGAAATGTAATGGGCTAGAAAAGTTTAGTAAAAAACGTAGAAAACGTTATTTAGTAATTGGCACTTAGTGCCAATAATTGTTTAACCGTTCAATCCACTGGATAGTAATTGGCACCTAAATTAAATAAAAAGAGCGGGAAAAAATCACCAGCGAAAGCGTTTTTTTAAAGCCTTAAACGATATTTATTGTACACATAACCATATCAAAATTTTACTTAAATCCAAAATATTTAAAATCAAGCCAAAATAGCAAGCCTACTTTATGAACTTTACTAAAATTATCCTTGATTATGGAACACACACGTCATGCACTTGTTCATATAAGTGCAACAATACTAACTGTCAAAAGTAGGATGATGCAGTTACTGGATGGCGAATGGCAATATTGCCAGATCTTACTCCATTTACCAAAAACTGTGTATTTAATATTGGAATCTTAATATATCCATATTTATGAAATGGTGCCAATAATACCCTGAGTGCCAACAACTGTACTGTTTACCCTTCTAACCTTTTATGTGATAAATTTAATTGATCACAATACGTAATTTATAAAATAATCGATATTTTTAATCACAACATTATAACATTACTGACTGTAGACTTTGTGTTTGCTAATTTACAGAATGTCAACTTTGATAAAATAATTTTCTGATATTTTTGTTGCAAGTTTGAAATCTTTCTACCTATTCTAACAGTGTGGTGTTTGCTACACTAAGAACTGAATTGTTATGCTAAATAATAAATATTCCAATGTTAAAAAAAATCGCATTTTTATAAATTGACCCCAATTTTTCTCCCGGGGTATAGTTAATCTTGACCAAAATAGGCTGATACTAAAGAGTATGGTATGGAATGATACCACAACAATTATTTGTCTCTTTTTGTGCCGATACCTTCAATTGCGTGCCGAATACAATAAAGCAATAAAGGCCCTTTTGCAGCGAAGACCATAAACCATTATTAGTTTTTTCTTACATTTTATTAAGTTTTTATATGCACTAAAAAGTTGTAAAAAGAATGCATAGTTAGTTGAAGGCCAAATATTTTTTTTAAAATCAACCTAAAAAGATCTTATTCAGTTGACTATAGATTTTGCAGAAGCAATAAATGTGATATGGGGATAAACTGGTATAAATTCAAAATGATGTAACAAAATAGCGGTGTGTATCCAGGTAAAAACTACTTATTGAATTCAAATCGAAATATTGGTAGGATTCGAATATGATGGAACAAAATGGCGCCCAATAAAAATGTTTGAACCAAATTAGGTCACACTATTTCTAATAAAAGTAAAGATTCATAACGAGGGAAGTTTCGAGTAAAAATAATTTACCGATTTTTTTAAGATTGGAAGCTGATTACTCCAGTTTGGATTTGAATGAAGTTTTCAGAGTAGTGTCAAAGTAGTCACACAGCAAGCATATTGTAAAAAACGATAAATTCACCTTTACCCACAACTTCTCTAGTACAGAATTTCACTAAATACGTATAAAACAGTTATTATTATTTGTTTTCCATAACTTTCTTTATATAGTCTATAGAAAATAAATTATATCCTTTATTATTTTTCTCCATCGAAATTTTACCTAATATTTAAACATTTAATTAGGCCGCCATTTTGTTTTGGCATATAGGGTTCGCTTGAACTTCTGCAAAATTTCAGGTTAATTAATTAAGTAGTTTTTTGACACTGAATTTTTATATATTTCACTTGGCCGCCATTTTGTTCCATCATAATGGCTTTAAACAAAATTTTTCCCAGTTTATTCCTATATCACACTTTAATTTGTGCAAATTTCGAAGTCCATCTGATAAGTAGTTTCTTAATAATGAATTTTGTAAAGCCGCCATTTTGTTCTGCCATATTGGACTTTTATCAAAATATTACAATTCCATCCCCATACGACCCTTGATTTTTCCTTGAAATTTAAACTTAATCGGATAAAGAGTTTTTGAGCTGTGACGCGTAATGACAGACTGACGGAAATGGGAAAACATGTTTTTCGGCGGCCCAAAAAACGCGTGTTTTGTAACTTCATTATCTAACTATAAGAATCTCGATTTCTCGGCACATGGCAAAGAGATTTTAATAAATCGAACTGTTTTTTAAAAGTTACACAATCACCTTTCATTTCATGTCACGTATATTGTATCTTCTTAAAATGGCGTTAGTTGGATGCACTCCACAGGCGTCTGGATGTATGTATATAAAATAAGCCATCATTAAAAAAAAATTAATCCTTATTTCTGTTGACCCACAGTTTTTAGACTACCTATTTCGTCTGTTTATCTTATCATCCCTATTATGTTCTCACCGTCGCATAATATACCGTACCCACAAGGAGAATAAACATATTTATTTATAAAAAGACGGTTAAATCTGTAAAATCGTAAAAATATTAGGACAAAAGAGGATCTCCATCGTTAATGTTCTATTTTTAAACATTAAAAAATATTAATTTCTTTATTTATTATACTGACATATTAAAAATTTAGAAAATTTTCGCTTGACAAGATATCATTTCTGGCATTAGGTTGATATAATTCTGTGTAATTATGGGGTTATAAAGGGTTATCGAGTATTTAGTCGCCATCTTGACAGTTTAGAGGGCAGTCTTTCGAATCGCCTCGTCGAAGGCAGGCAGACCTCTGTGTTTTTAACATAAGTGGTTCCACGTGTTCGGTTTAGCTGCTCTATTGCGGGGGAGATGCGGAAGACTCAACCGCTTAGTGTGAAAACTGACATCCCCGCTAGAAAAGGAGCAGACGCTGTAAACCTGTGGGGCCTAGTTGTTTCTGCATTCCATCCTATTCGTCCGCTCAGTTCTATCGTTGATTGAAGGAAAAAGGAAGATGCGCAACCTTATGGGCGAATTCGTGGCACAAAAGGTGTCCGACATATAGCTGGCGACATCGTCGCTGCTAGGAAAGGTGTCCGAGATTTGCTTGGCGCCGCGTGCTGCCAGTCGTTTACAGCGAAACAGCGGATAGATCGGATAATCGGCGGAGATGTACGAATCGCTTACCTGTATTGTTTACATCATAGTGGTTATTATTTTTTTGCTCGTTTTTGAATCAAACTCGTGAATTTTTAACTCTACGAAACTAGAGTTCGTTTCATTCTTGTGAAACTGTTAATTAAAGCAAGTATGTCTGCCAGAAAAATAGAGTGTGCGTATGTTGGATGCAAAAATAAAAGAAAAAATAAAAATAATGTGGTGAGCTTTTTTAAATTCCCTGTGACGAGGCCCGACATTCTTTGTCAATGGGTACGAAACTGTGGCAATGTTGAATAAATAAACGTTTATGTGAAAATCATCGTTCTAAACACGATATGTATTCAAGTGGCGAAAGACAATTACCGAAGAAAATGCTGTTTCTATATTTTGGAAAGGTAAGTGTTTTTTATTTTGAATCTTATTTTTGGAATGTCCTTGCTAAAATTAAATTAAAATAAAGAATAAATGTTACCTCACAGAAATTTGATGTTTTTTTGAATCTCTGAGTATTGGAACTTTCTTCTCTTGATTAGTACTGTTTTTAAAATAAATTAGATGGGTCGTGAATTTATGGCGCCCGATAAATACATGCGCTTGTAGGTAACGGCCGTATACAACCAATAGTATAAAGAAATAACGGGGATTCTGCCAAAAAGTTTATAATACATTTTTTTTTCTAAGCTTTCGAAATAACTCATTTCTTCTTTAGGGCTCTATAATAACCTAATTATCAGAAGATTTAGGACTTTTTTTACAATTAAAAAGTATTTACACTAATTAAAATGCAAAGACAATATTGAGGGAATTTTCAGAAAATATAAAATTGGATAGATTTTAACTACTAAAATTTTGACATCATTTGACAAGAAATAAACAACTTAAAACCAATTGTTTTTCTATTAAATAATACTCACAGAAATACGTTAAATATGTCAAATATATCATTTTATATTTTCTGAATATTCAGTCAAAATTGTCTTTTCATTTTAATTAGTGTAAGTACTTTTTAATTGTAAAAAGCCCTAAATTTTCTGATAATTATGTTATTATAGAGCCCTGAAGAAGAAATGAATTATTTTGAAAGCTTGGCTATTAGAAAATAAATGTACTATAGACTTTTTGGCCGAATCTCCGTTATTTCTTTATACTTCTATATATATAATATTTATATATATATATATATATATATATATATATATATATATATATATTATAAATAAGTGCAATAGATGTTTAAAGGGGTTTGAAAGATTATAAAAATCAAAATAAGTCGATATCGCGATATACATCCATCACCATTTTCAGACACACTGTATACACCATGGGCCTAAATTTAATTGATTTTAAAATATTGAGGAAAATTTTCCTTTTATAATTTCGACAACCTGTATAATCCAAACGGTTTGACTTAGCGAAAGCCCGGAGCAAAACGGTTGGCACATTCCAATTTTATTTTTACTTCCCTCGTAAAAGGGAGATATTGAAATCGTGAAAAAATCACCCTCCGAGGTTTTTTCAGATCTTCAGGTTTTAAGGTCCCTAGATGCCGAAAAACATGTTTTGCCTGTTCGCGGCATAGCTAAAAAAGTACTAACCGGATTGAACTTATATTTTGATCAAAAATTAAGGGTTATCTGGGGATGACATAGTAACATTTTGGTAAAAATCCAATATGGCAAAACAAAATAGTGGGCTACTGAAATGTTATAAAAAATTTTACTAAAAAATTACTTATCCAATTTATCTGAAATTGTGTACAGAAATCAAGTAATATGTAGGAATCATCTAGTAAAATTTTAGTACGAATCCAAAATGGCGGAACAAAAAGGCGGTTTAATAAAATATTCTAAAATTCAGCCTGAAAAACTTCTTAATGGACGGATTTCAAATTGTGTTTCATAACTAATAGTGGTATAGAGTAGAACTAGTAAAGCTGTACTAATTCAAAATAGCGAAACACCATGGCGGCCAAATAAAATATTTATAATCGCGAAAACATCACCGTTTCAGATTTCAGATATTTTCAGGTTTTAGCGTGCCTAGATTCCAGAAAATATTTTATCAATTTCCTCGGTCCGTCTGTCGGTTTGCCTGTCTGTCTCTCAGTTCGCGGCATAGCTTAAAAACTACTCATTAGATTGACTTCAAATTTTAGTCAACAATTGATGATTACATGTGGGTGACCTGGTAATGTTTTGATAAAAGTCCGATATGCCGGAACCAGATGGCGACCTAGTGCAAGGTGAAAAAAAGTACTACTAAAAAACTAATTATCAAATTTCTTCAAATTTTTGCCCAAAAATCATGGGAATGAACCCAGTAACATTTTGGTATGAATATAAGATAGAAAAACAAAATGATATTAATTTCAAATTTTATGCAAGCATTAACCTGACCTAGAATAAACTGGTAAAGTTGTGTTACGAATTCAAGATGGCGAAACAAAATAGCGGCCAAATAATCTTTACTTCCCTCGTAAAAGGAAAGTATTGTCATCGTGAAAAAACACCCTACGAGATTGATTCAGATCTTTACGTTTCAGGGTCCCAAGATGCCGAAAAACATGTTTTCTTAATTCTGTTGGTCTGTCTGTCGATCCGTATCTTCCCGGCATAGCTAAAAGCTACTTACCCAATTGACTACAAATTATAGTTAAAAATTAAGGCACAGTTTAATTCTGTGATTAAGGGTCATATGGGAATGACCTGGTAATATTTTAGTAAAAATCTAATGTCAAAACAAAATGGCGGCCTAGTGAAATTATTACTAAAAACTACTTAACCAATTTATTTTAAATTTGGCACAGAAATCAAGAATTACGTAGAAATCAACTGGTAAAATTGTAGTACGAATTCAAAATGGCGGCTTAATGGAATATTTATATATTTAACCTAAAAAAAACTATTTAGGTAATGGACTGATTTCAAACTGTGTACCATAACTAATTGGGGTATAATTCAAGATTGGGGAATAAAATAGTGGCCAAATAAAATATATATAATCGTGAAAAAATCACCCTCTCAGGTTTTAAATATTTTCAGGTTTTAGCGTCCCTAGATGCCAAAAAATGATTTTATTGCCATCGGTTCATCTGTCTGGTTTAAGAGTCATATGGGGATGACCTAGAAATATTTAGGTAAAAATCGAATATGCCTGAACAAGATGGCGGCCTTAAAAAACTTTAAAAATGTATTATTTAAAAAACTAGTTATCCAATTTCCTCAGATGTTGCACAAAAAACATGTATTACGTAGGAATTAATTGGTAATATATTGGTATGAATATAAGATAGTAAAACAAAATACCGGCCTAGCAAAATATTTAAAAAATCAACCTGAAAGAACTACTCATTAGATTAATTTTAAAATGTATGCATGCATTAAATGTGATATAGAGATAAATTGGTAAAGTTGTGGAATTCAAGATGGCGGAACAAAATGGCGGCCAAATGTTTCTTTTTTACTAGAGATAGATGAGAACAAGCTCTAAAAACAAAAGGGTTTTTCTGAACTGTCGTCGGGAGTTTTATAGGGTTAAACTGGTACGAGTTCAACATGACGTAACAAAATGGCGGTATGTATCAATGTAAAGAATAAAAAATGGATAGTCACGAAAATAAAGATTTGGAAAATAAACCACATAGAAAAATAATAATTTTGTCGAATACATAATTTTTTCAGTTTCCTTTCCTGACCGCGATAGTAAGTTTAATATTTACTATGTCAATTCAGTGAAATAATTCAAAACAACAAAACAATGGTTTGCTATTTAAAAAAAACGTGTTAGTGCTTTTTAATATTTGTTGTAAAATCTATATATTTTAAACACTGAGCTAAACTTTTCAGCAAGTTCGTGAGAGAGTTGTACTGCACCGATTTATAGGATTTTTTTTTAAATGATCGTCTGGTGACCGAGACCTTTCACATCTATTTTTTGTATTGTATACAGGGTGTTTCAAAAAATTCGGGTTACGGTTTGATCACGATTCTGCTCAAACTGCTTGATGAAAAAACATGCCTTTTGGTTGGTAGTAGAATGTAGAGGTTGGAGAAGAAGGAATTTTTCACTCAGTGTCAAACCTGCCCCTTTAAAAAACGGTTGGTTTTTCGGCTAAACCCTTAAGCTTGTGTATTTTATTTGGTTATTAACATATATTATAACAGTTAGTTTAACATATTTTAAGGGTTCTTAAACATTTATACAAAGTGTTTCAAAAAATTGGGCCACTGATTAATCACGATTCTGCTCAAAAATCAAATTTTAAGGGGATGAAATCGCCTCTTAAATAATACAATATTTTTTATTTAAAAACGGTTAATTTCTCAAAACAACGCTTGATCAGGTATATTTCATTTTATTTTTTACATATTTTTTTAAAAATGTATACACGGTGGTCCAAAAAATCGGAAATAATTTATAAACAAAAATCTCTCAAGCCCCTGTTGACAAAAATTGAACGAAAATGCAAACACGTGGTTTCTAAAATTAATCATCATCTAGGGACCCGAAAACGTGAAGATCCGAAAAAATCTCGGAGAGTGATTTTTTCACAATTACAATATTTCCCTTTTACGAGGGAAGTAAAAAGAACACCGTAAATTGTAAGTCTTCAATATTTATGGATAGTACTTATTTAGTAGTTAAATGTAAGTTTATTTTAACATTTTTTTCTAAATTTTCGTTTTCTTTTTAATGCAAACGTTGCATATTTATTTACCTTTTGTTTTGATTATGTATTATTTTTTAAGTACATGTTTTGTTTGAAAATTTTGAAATAAAGCCATTTTATTTCAACTTTGCTTTTATTTATCTGTGCCCTAAGTCATTGTAAAAAAAAATAAAAATATTCTATGAACAATATTTTTTCATTAAAAAAAGGGAAAATCGCTCACATTGAGAACAAGGTATCCCAATTCTAGGAGGGAGAAGCTATACGAGATATGGAAAAGTGTAAACTGCCTAGATTTGAAATTTTCTACCGAGTTTTTTAAAAAGATATTTTTAAATAAATGTCACATCATCACAGCCACCTTTTTCCCTCTACCAAAATACGCTATTAAGTTTACAATGCGACGATTAATCTCCGAACGATCATCATAAACTTTGCTTTTTAAATAGTCAAACATTTTGTGTTCTTCTTAATAAACAGTAATTTTAATTCTAAATCCAACAGCATATCATACCTAACATTTTTCCGATATTTCGGACTAAAAAAACCATCATCAATCCTAAAAAAACCATCATCAATGCTCATCGACAATATGACGTGATTAGATTTTTGACCCGATGTTTCGTTCCTCATTGTAAATTAGCACTGATGAAGGATTTTATTAGTCAGAAATATTGGGACATCCTGTAGCTATATTAGTTCAGAATAATGTAAAAAATAAATTTTGTCTTTAAAAAAGGTAAGTAACAATAATTTGTAAATTAAAATTTCGATTTAAACGTAGACCTAAAACAATCTGCTTTATTTTGTATTATTAAAGTAGCACAAGGATTTTTTCCTATATTTACAGAGAAAATGTCTCAGCAGAAATTTGGACGTTTCGCATAATTATTTAAGTAATAGCAGCAAAATGGCGTTAACAAAAATATATACTAATATTTAAAAATCTGCATGTATAGCGCGCGTTAAAATTTATAATTAAATAACTAAATATAACTTTCATGTTGTAGTATGTAGAAAAATCGGTAAATTCCTTTACCCGGAACTTCCCTCGTTGTGAATTCTTACTTTTATTAGGAAAAGTGAAGTGTAATCCAAGTTAGTTCAGTACAGAGTCACAGTATATATGTGTTACATATACTGTCTCTTCATTTTTATTGGGGGCCATTTTGTTCCTATGGGATTCCTACCAATATTTTTACCATTTCCTTTCTGTCTATGCCACATTTGACTTTTGGGCTTAATTTAAAATAAATTCAATAAGTATCCCATTTTCATATTTAATTTTTCTGCAAAATTTAAAATCAAATGCTCAATGCTGCTATGCTGATTTTTTGAAAAATTTATTTGGCGGTTTTCTGTTTCGCCATCTTAAATTGAAACCCATATTATCATCTTTACCTACTTCGTTGGTCCGCAGATATTAATTTTCAGAACGGTTTTTATTAACAATCCCCTTGTTGTTGTGTTAGGGTGGTGTATTATTTGGCGTTAGGATCCAGTAAAAAAAAACAACGTTTCGCCAATTTATTGTTGCATCCTCAGGACACATAGATTTTTCTATCCTACATGAAAGCCATATTAGTCTTTACCCGCTCCGTTGGTCCGCAGATATTTCCTAACCCAAAAAAATACACCACTCTAACATAACCACAAGAAGATCGTTAACGAAAACCATTTAGAAATTTAATATCTGGGAAATATCTGCAAACGAACGGAGTAGGTATAGACTGATAATAGGGGTATCATGCAGGATATAAAATTTATGTGTCCTGAGGATGCAACAATAAAGTTGCGAAAATTTAAAAAAGACATTTGCTTATTTTCTGGACTCTAACCCTAAATAATACACCACTCTAACATAAAAACAAGAGGATCGTTAACGAAGACCATTTAGAAACTTAATATAGGAAATATCTGCGGTCCAAGGTAGTAGGTAAATACTGAAAATATGGGTTTCATGCAGGATATAGAATCTATATGTGTCCTGAGGATGCAACAATAAAGTTTCGAAACGTCGACATATTAAAAAGTCTTTTATTTTACTGGATCCTAACTCCAAATAATACACCACTGTAAAATAACAACATGAGAATCGTCGCCCAGCAACTTAATATCTGGGAAATATCTGCGAACAAACGGAATACGTAAAGACTGATAATATGGGTTTCATACTGGATATAGAATCTACATATGCATCCTGAAGATGCAACAATACTGTTGAGAAACATGGACAATTTATAAAAAAACTTGTTTTTTTTAACTGAATCTTAACCACAAATGATACACCACTCTAACAAAATTTTTTCAACATTGTTCTGCCATATTGGATTTTTATCATAATATTATCAGGCCATCCTCATATGACCCTTAATTTTTTATCAAAATTTGAACTCAATCGGGTAAGTAGTATTTAAGCTATGTCGCGAACTGACACACAGATTGACAGACGAACCGACGGAATTGATAAAACATGTTTTTTGACATCTAGAGACGCTAAAACGTGAAGATATGTAAACCCTGAGACGGTGATCCTCTCCATGATTACATAAAATTTATTTGGCCGCAATTTTGTTCGCTATCTTGAATTAGTAACAAAATTTTACTAGTTGAGCCCTATATCACAATTAGTTATGGCACACAACTTGAAATCAATCCGTTAAGTAGTTTTTCTGGCTGCAGTTTTAAATAATTTATTATACCGCCCTATTGTTTCGCCATCTTGGATTCGTATCAAAATTTTATCAGTTGATTCCAACATAATACTTGATCTTTATACAAAATTTGAAATAAATTGAATAAGCAGTTTTTTCAAAATCATTTTTTTAACATTTCACTAGGCCGCCATTTTGGATTTTTACCAAAATATTACCAAGTCATACCCATATGACCCTTAATTTTTGACCAAAATTTGAAGCCAATCGGGTAAATAGTCTTTAAGCTATGCCGCGAACTGACAGGCAGAACATCAGAATTGATAAAACATATTTTTTGGCATCTAGCGACGCTAAAACGTAAAGATGTGCAAAACCTGAGAGGGTGATTTTTTCAAACATTTTATTTTGCCGCCATCTTGAATTAATACCACTATTTTACTAGTTAATCCCCATACTACAATTAGTTATGGCACACAATTTGAAATCAAACCATTAAGTAGTTTTTTCATGCTGAATTTTTAAATATTTTATTATGCAGGCATTTTGTTCCGCCATCTTGGATTTCTACCAAAATGTTACCACTTGTTTTCAACATAATACTTGATGTTTTTGCAAAATTTGAAATAAATTGGATGAGTAGTTTTTTAATATTAATTTTTTTAATACTTCACTACGCCACCATTTTGTTTCGCCATATTCGATTTACCAAAATATTACCAGGTCGTCCCCATATGACCTTCCATTTTTGACCAAAATTTGAAGTCAATCGGATAAGTAGTTTTTTAGCAACGCCGCGAATAGACAGGCAGACAGACCGATGGAATTGAGAAATCATGTTTTTCGTCATCTGGGGACCCTAAAACGTGAAGATCCGAACAAATCTCGGAAAGAGAGGGAAATAAAAAGAACACCAGTTGCGTAAATTGTATGTATTCAATATTTATGGATAGTACCTATTTAGTAGTTAAATGTAAGTTTATTTTCACATTTTGTCTAAATTTTCATTACCTTTTTAATGCAAAAATTGCATATTTATTTACCTATTGTTTTGAGTATGTATTATTTCTAAATTACGTTTTGTTTGAAAATTTTGAAATATAGTCATTGTAAAAAAAATTCAAATCTTTTATGAACAATATTTTTCTTTAATTTTTAATTTAAACACATGGTGTACAGGGTATTCCAATTTCTAGGGTGGTGACTATTGGGAGAAGCTATACGAGATATAGAAAAATTTAAGTTGTTGCAAAGTTGCCCAGTTTTGTGCTCAATCAAATGCCGTTTTGAAATTGAGGATATTTTGAAGAAATATTTGAAAATCGTTTTATTTATTACCAAATTTTTTTTTAAAAAATATTTTCAGATAAATGTCATCAGCACAGCCACCATATTCCCTCTACCAAAATATGTTATTTAATTTTACGATTTTAAGTTTACGATTCGACGATTCATCGCCGAAAGTTCATCATAAACTTTGCTTTTTAAATAGTCAAAAATTTTATGTTATTCTTAATAAACAGTAACTTTAATTCTAAATCCAACAGCGTATCACACTTAACAATTTTTCGATATTCCGGATTAAAAAAACATCATCAATGCTAGTTAATAAAAATTGTCGAGGAACGGAAAGCCCGCGTCGAGTCAAAAATGCATTTATCTACGTTAATTTGAAGCCAAAAATGTGGTAATGGAAATGTGAAATTTATTTTTCTCTACCTCTTTTATTAGAATCAAAAAAGAAGTACCTAATTCAAAAATATTTCACTTTTTTGTTTACTCCGGAAGTTATTTAAAAATTCATTCTCCTTGCCATTTTTTTCTCGACAATATGACGTGATTAGATTTTTGACTCGATGTTTCGGTCCTCATCATAAATTAACACTGATGACGGGTTTTATTTGTCAGAAACATTGGAAAAAAGTTCAATTTTGGGACACCCTGTACATTTACTAGTTCAGAATAATGTAAACAGTAAATTTTGTCTTAAAAAAAGGTAATTAACAATAATTTGTAAATTAAAGTTTAGATTTAATCGTATATCTAAAATAATCTCCTTTATTTTGTAATCATAAAATAACACAAAGTTTTTTTCTTATTGTTAAGACCTATAATTACTACGGCTAAAGCGATAGAATTTTTGTTGGATTAAATAATAGCGTTGGGTGATCAATAAACCATAATAATATTGCGCGGCACCGCACCGTCTTTCACGAATCTCATCGTTTCCCGATCAACGCCGCAGCTGACAGTCATCACAGCAATAACCGAACAACTGGGAATGGATGTTTTATGCGTTTGCCGTACAGCGGCTCCACCGTACAGCAACTGAAACGTAAGTGGAATGATCATCACTGCCACGAATTCGCTCATAAGGTTGCGCATCTTCCTTTTTCCTTCAATCAACTGATGATTGATCCTTTTTCCTTCAATCAAGGGTTCTATATAGAATATTAGCTAATAGCCGCTATGTAGCGGAAGTAGGAGGGGTAAGGGAATAGCTTGAAAGAAAAGGTCACATCGTGAGACCAGTAGTACTCTCAAGGGGCATCTAGTGGAGACCAAGATGCATTAGAGTTTTAAAGAAAGATTTAAAGTTATTTGTAATATACGGGGTGTACCGGGAGCCTAGAGCTGACTATCCGGACAGCCCACAGATAACGTCTTCAAAGTGGAATAAGGTGTAAATCATCTAGAATGGTCGTTCTAACTCTGACTAAGTCTCATACGGAGAACATTCTGGCAAATGGACTAGTTTCCGCGCCAACAATCTAGAAACAATAACAACAGTTTAGAACAGTTAATGCAGATTATCAAACAAAAAAATTGGCAACAATGGCTTGATAATGAATTATTAGTTCATATTTATAAACGGGTTAGGAAATATTGTTTAAAGTATAGTAACGCTAAATGTTATTAATTTAAACCTTCTGTGAGATTACACTATTTATAACTGTCCTGTTCTCAGTGTGATGATTTTTTTACATTGCGCATATCGGAAAACTGACTTTCGAACCTCCCGTTATATCTATTTTGATTACTATAGTTTTTGGACACTAAAAACTAATATCATTTCTAGTTATCATATAAACGACTTAATTTATATTAACTTTAAAAGTAAAACATTAGCTTGCATTAAGTATATTTCGATAAGCTCAAAAAAATCCATGTGAAGATTATCTTTCTGACCTTTCTTTTAAAAATAACGCCAAAAACGAAGAAGGAGAACCAAATCATACTACATGGGGTGTCAAGAAAGTAGTATCTGAATAAAACTTTCAGCAAGTTAATGTTAGTTGTTAAGTTAAGGAATTGGCAGGAGGATCCCAAAAAGTTACAATTTCAAAACTATTCGAAGAAAGAACTGCCAGGGCTCTGCTTGAAGATAAACAATCAATCTTTTATACGTAAAACATTGGATAACACGTAGTAGTTTTATATAATACAATTATCGTCTTAAACGGCAGGAGACATCGGAATACTCTTACTGATTAGATAACAGCCATTAGATACAAACTTGACTTCTTAAACAAGAAACAAGTTTATTAGATATTTCCTCAGTAGAATCAGGAATAAGGAAGTCATGCAAGAAAATTCTTAATCAATTAAAATAATTTTAGGACGATTATTTCACAGATTCATTGCACAATCCCGGCAAAATCAATATGCAAAAGTTATTATTTAAACGACAGTATTCTACTTTGTGAATGTTAGGTCAAATATGTCTTAGTCATTATATTTTCATCATCATCATCGTCATCCTTATTATTCTTTGCATCAACTGCTGGATATGAGTCTCCTGTCTCACGAACTTATTCTGTGTGTCTTAAATATTTTTAATAGTTATATGTAACCTAGAGTTAGTCACCGGAATAAATATATATATATATATATATATATATATATATATATATATATATATATATATATATATACATCAGATAGATTTGGTTAGTGTTTTGGCTTTAACGATAATGCCTTCGCGCTCCAGCGCCTAACCTGATGCTAATCCGGTATCGATACACGTATGTTACAGAATATCTGTAATAGACTGTACCAAAAACCATTACATTAACCAAATTCTATGCAATTCTATGTCAAACAATAGCATTTTTCCAGCGTCTTTATGGATTAAAAAAGCCGTGCAAGAAAGTTTTTAATCAACTAAGATCACAACATTTATTTTACGAAAATATAATGAAAAATCAAACCGGTACAAATGGCAAACATTTTCGATGCTGTGTCGGCGAAAACCGGAGCCCTAGGTTCACCATTAGTTATTTTTCTGGCCCTTTTTTTGGGGTATAAATAGAATATGCAAAACTATGATTGTTTTTTTTTTCAGGCATCAATTATTCTCTGTGTGTTCACATAGACCGCCCTTTGTCGAAACCTGCTAAGAGATTCAAAATCTGAAGTTCCGCCATTGATAAAATGACACTTGTATTAGTTAAATATAGCATTGTTCATGGCACGGCAGATGTTATTAATATAAATTATTGTTATTGAATAGGACCCGAGGGTAAAAGTCATTTCTTAAGAGCGATATGATTGAGACTCACTTGCTGAAGAAAGCTTTAATAGTATTTAAATTATGATTATTATATTGGCTGTATGCCCATGATGAACTTCAGAAAATGTATCAGAATAGTATCATCTTAACAACTATTGGCACACATTTTCAACAACAATTAAAATGGATTTTTCTTCTTTTGTTCCCATAATATTGACCTAAATTTTAAGTAAAGAATTTACGGTATTTTAAAGAAATTAATGAAAAATTGTAATTGAATCAGCTGATTAAAAAATATTTAAAGCATCAAGACGTTTTGCCCCTATAAATATTTTGTAAGAAAGAATGTACTTGGCTTTAAACAGCTTAAAATGTTTTAACATATATTAGGTCAAATTGGACTACGCCAATGAAGAGAATGTACTAGAGTTCATAGGTTAGCTGGTGTAGGTGTTATCTGGCAGCAAGTGTTTTACATAATAACTGCATCTATATGCGCTTGCATCTGGGGAACTACTATAGATTAGCATTTAGTTGCTGCTCAGTCCGTGTTGATTCCAACAACTGACAAATCGGTATATGGCCGTTCGTCTGCAAGGCTGCGCTATAAAAATGCTTACCGCATATCTACATGTATTTAAATCGATGTAAAGCGTGAAGAATGACACCGAGAAAATTATAGCAATGACAGTGGGAGAGAAAATATGATATCGGCTCCGAAGCTATAATATAATAGACAGGAAAACGGCTATTGTTTCGTCTGATCGAAATTACTTTTTTTTTTGGGTAATTTAATCTATTTTATTTACTTTAAATTAATTAATAAATATTTCACGTTTTATAAGCAAACTGAAATTATTGATAAGTTTAACCGAACTCCCGGTATAATATTTTCGCGCGTCATGTGACAATCTCCCCATATGGCCAGGAAGAAATGTGCACTGCGCGCATGACCTCGGAAGTAGCGAAGGAAGCCTTCCAAAAAAAATTAGCTGAGCACTCTCTCGATACTAACTCGACTAAGAGAACACATGTGAGAGTGCATTAAAACCCCCTTTTTTTAGCCGGCTAATATTAAATATAACCCCCATGTAAACATAAACAGTACTTTAAAAGTGCAAGGGAGTGAATCCATCCAGAAGAAAGTTTGAGACATCGAGCAACCATAAGGTAGGCCATGTTTATTAAGAAATTGTCACATTCGTTTTTTTTTACGTTTTTGATAATTAGAATTGAGATTAAACTAAATTTCCTATAAACTACAGTCCACAAGCTCTTTCTCGCACAGCTATTTTGGGAAATTTCTATAGACACATTAGTTGGTGCTCGACGATGAACTCAAGCGGTTTAGATTATTGAGACATTTAGAATTAGGAAAAGACAGAACTTTGAATTGATTTACCAATTTTTTAAAGTATTATGTGAATACACAAAAGCCACTTTTTATATAATTTTGCGGTGTAGGTAGTCAGATTTTAGATGTTATTGTAATCTGCGACCCTCCTTACTCTTATCCTCCTCCTTAACTTTACACAAAGCACCTGTCGATCGCATTAAACGGTTACTAGAGCGCTACCTTTGACAAATGACAGCAACAGATTTTGAAATCAAGAAAGATAACTTAGTCATTGAAAACCTACGTTCACATTAAAGTATTAGGTATCACACAAATAGGCATAACGACAAAATAGATAAAACATATTTTTTGGCATCTAGGAACGCTAAAACGTGAAGATATGTAAAACCTGAGAGGTTTTTCACAATTACAAACATTTTATTTGACCGCCATTTTGTTCGGCCATCTTGAATTAGTACTGCAATTTGACTAGTTGTCCCCTATACCACAATTTCTTATAGGACATAATTTGAAATTAATTCATTAAGTAGTTTTTTAAGGCTGAATTTTTAAATATTTTGTTAAGCTGCCATTTTGTTCCGTCATCTTGTATTCGAACCAAAATATTATCAGTTGATTCCAACATAATACTTGATGTTTGTATAAAATTTGAGATGTATTGAATTAGTAGTTTTTTAGCTATGCCGCGAACAGACAAACCGACGGAATTAAGAAAACATGTTTTTCAGCATCTAGGGTCCCTGAAACGTGAAGATCTGAAAAATCCCGGAGGGTGATTTTTTCACGATTACGATACTAATGGAAAATGGAAAATAAAAATTATTGAAAACTTACAAAACTGAAGTATTTTAGTAGCGTAAAATCTAAGTATTTTACAGGGTGTTTTATAAGAGAGAACATTTTTATATAAAATTTGAACACCCTGTAAATAGAAAATTGCAGTACTTAGCTTTGCACTTATTAAAGCATTTCAATTAGTGATTGCGTGAGAAATAAAATACTCGAATTTTGTAAGTTTTCCATAAATATTTTTTTTTTAGATTCTGGCACATTAATGTACATACAAATTACATGTCTCAAACCCCAAGCTCATAGGAACCTTTTAAGTGAATTTTAAAAACTTTGCTTTCCAAATTTTTACGTTCCGTGATTTCAGTGAACGTGATACCACCAAACTAGAACGGACCCTGTAATTGATAAACCGACTGAAAAGTGAAGCAGGGGCAATAGACAGAGAGAATTCGATGAAATGGTATACATGTTCTTGTCACCTCCATTAAGCCAAATGGCGATTTGTCATAATTAATTGTTTTAGGTAGAAATTATTTGAGTTTTGGTTTTGTATTTGAGATGAATCATTAGCAAATCATTTACTCTGTTAAATGTTTGTTAAATCGTATTGTTCGTATTTTGGTTACAATGTTTATTTTCTTCAAAAACATTTGTGTAGATTACGCTTGCAATAAATAATTTTCCTATAGTTTATGTCAATATCGCGAAAACCATAATTAAATGAAATATGTTTTATATATTATAGTTATTATATGTGGAATATAAAAAAGGTGGTTTAAAGTTTTTTGTATAGAAAAAACTTATTTCTTAAGCATTTATAAATTAACATAAATAAATTAATAAAAAATGCTAAAATCAGAGTGTTTCTATAACCTGGTAATAAGTCGTTTTACTGGAATTTAAAAAAAATTAAATCTTTGATAAGAATTTTTAAAAAAACTTTTTTTGCTCTCTATCCCTCTCATTTTGTTTTTTCTTTGAGTAGATGGTTACTAAATATTTTTTCAATCAGGTGTCAGGTAATTTGCCTACACTTTTTCGTAAATGGGAAAATACAGTTTTGCTATTAAATTACCAAAGTTGGATTTCGAATACATGCATATCTAGTATCTAAAAAAAAAATACATCAAAATAATTCCAAGGATATGATTTTAATAATATTACATAGTTCACTCGAACTAAATATAGTTCATTCAAACGATCATCAGGATTTCGCTCTTTCTAGAGCTCATCAGGCCGCCATAGACTTAAGAGGCATAAACGTAGACACGAATCAATAGTGTAATTCAATGCCGGTCATGGTATTAGCTAGCGGGGTAGATGTTTCTGCGATTCCAATTTGAACATATTATATATTTTAATTTAGTATTTTCAGATTACTGTTCAAAAATTTAAATTAAAGTTTTCCTTTCTTTTAAATTATTATTTGTTTTGTCACCTATTTTTTAAAATATGTAATTTCTACGTTTAATAGATAAATCATACACTTGTGCTTATACAATAGTGTGTTAGTAAATTAAAGTGAAAATAATAAGACAATTTGATCTTCCATCTTTGGGTATATTATATTGTATAATATAACAATATATAGTACTGATTAAAACGACATATTATGTTTAATAAAACCACACCAACAACAAACAATATTAGTAATGAACTTTTAAACAAACATTCTTGCTCCGTTTTGGGCTTGCATGAATACTTTAGCAGTGAAATTAAGTTGTTACACCCCTCTAGAGAGTATCGAGATGATGTATAAAAGTAAGGGTTTCCCGAAAAGTGTTATCGTGTCGTAAAATGCAAAGTGCCACCGTATTAAAATGAGTTATGGGTCCAGCAGCGCCCGTAAACCAAATAAAGCGCTGCTTCATGTGCTGCCTTATCGGGAATGGGACCGTTATGGGGCTACGGCCCGTAAAAAGGTGCCCCGGAAATTACAGGGATATATACGGGGGTAAATCGGAAGGTCAGGAAATTCTTAATGTGCGTATCTCACCTTGCTTTAGGTAACATCTACTGTAAATAACAAAGCGCATAGATAGCAAAAAAAATCATAAAATATACTTACAGGTAAAAAAAAACCTCCACAGGGAACCCAACATAGATTATCAAGACAAAATACCTCTTCTGGGAGCAGGGGCTGGCATAGTTTTTCCCCATGTTTGTTTTTGACTGACCATGACTGTCACAGTTAACAGTTTACAAAAACAAGGAGTAAGCTTTTAAACAAAAAGTATTGTTGCGGTAAAGGACAGTCTCAGTGCAGAGGCAAGACGCTGACAAATTGGCAAAGACTTTAGTTTTTATTTATGTCCTTTCGCACTCATTATCAGTTGCAGTACATTAACGGTAAAAACCATTAAAGAGAAGAGCCACAGTACTCTGGATCTACAATAGAAATTTTAGAATTCTCTTACAAAAACAACGCTGATGTTCGCTCTACAAAGAAACTAGTCGATAGCCTAGGTGAAACGTTGTTTCCAGTAGGCATGTAAAAAAGAATTAACTGTTCGTAGGTGGTGTAACTTTAATGAGAAACCCTCCATCTATAACAAAATAACCGTGTCAATTTCTGAAATTGTCTGCGGACTTGCTATCTTTTTTAAAAAAATATTTTTGTTAAATCATAAATAAAACAATTTGGTTTTACCCATTAATTTTCCCATGTTGTTCCACCTATTAAATTTATGTACCCCGAAGAACTAACAACTGCAAATGACTCAGCATGAAGGATAATAGCGAAAATTGAATTTCACATCCAGTCTACCGACCTGTATATAATTTGATTAGCTACACATACTTGACTGTTGACCAGTGGCGATCATAACTTACGAGATTCGAAATGAAATATGATGGATTCACTGGCTTTGATGTAAAGAGAATTTCTTTGAACTAAACGAGGTGTATTTATACATGTACACTGTACAGCGCATAAAGTATAACATTAGTACTGGATGTTTACACTCTGAGACTGATTTAAATAAAAACTAAAGGTTTCTTTTCGGAGATTAAATTTGACAGAAAATGAATAAAAATGTTAGTCATTATGGCGCCTATGTCTCAATAAAATAACCGCCTAATGAAATGTTTTAAAAAACAATACTTATCCATTTGTCTTAGTAGTTATGATATACTGATACTCAGTATCTACTTGTATTTTGTTCACGTTAGTGTATGTGTTTATTTTTTTAATGACAGTACTAATTTTTCAAATGTTTTGTCGTTGCTTTTTTTGCAGTTGAAAAAGATTGCGCAAGTAATCAAAACGTCCGGCTAATACAAACAAACAAAAATTAAATATGCAGTAGTCATCAAAAACTGAAGTTTTATAAATATATATATATATATATATATATATATATATATATATATATATATGTATATGTATATATATATATATATATATATATATATATATATATATATATATATATATATATATATTTTTTAAACATTTTATTTGGCTGCCATTTTGTTTTGCTATGTTATATTCATACCAAAATGTTATGAGTTCATTCGTAATATTTGATTTTTTTGCAACATATGAGATAAATTGTGTGAGTAGTCTTTCAGGAATAACTCTTTTAACGTCACACTAGGCCGTCATTTTGTTTTGCCACATTGGATTTTTACCAAAATGTTACCCAGTTATCCCTATACGACCCTTAATTTTTGACCAAAATTTGAAGTCAATCAGCACGAACAGTCAGACAGACGTGCAGACAGATCGACAAAATTGAGAAAATATGGAGAAAAATAATAAATGATATAATTAATATTTCATAGACTAAGGGAATAAAATTACAAAGAGATACTTAATGATAATATAAAAATAAATTAAAAACAAATTTTGAAATTCACTTTTCTCAACAACTTCCCTGTTACAGAATTCCACTACATGGAGATAACACATTTTATGAATCTATACAGTTGTTTGCTAATAATTTAAAAAAATGGTAATAACCTAAGAAATCAAATAAATGACAATTTATATAATTACCAAATACTTATATTCATATATTGGCTCTATTATCTGTACGCAGTGGAATTATGTATGCGAAAAGTTCTGGGTAAAGAGAGATTTACCGATTTTTTAATATTGAATTTCAAAACCAATCGTTATACCGAGTCACAGGTCAGTTATAAAAGCCGGCTTAAATCTCTCCGAGCTCAGTATTCCGATCCCGTAGAGTAATGTAAAATGTAAGTAAAAGCCAAATTTTCAAAGTAAACTTTTTATTAGTTCTCCAGAGACTTTTAGTATGCCACTGAATTTGGCGAAACCTATATAGGAGAAACTGGATGACCCACATCCACTAGGCTTAAAAAACAACATACAAAACATATTAGAAAAAAAGAAATTGTAGATTTTGCTGAAGCTGAAAACCAGCAGGCACTGAACATATCACAGATGTAAAAAAAGCCAAAATGTTTACATCAGGCTCGAAATTCTATAAACAAACATAAAATTAGAGAACCTGTTGAAATGTATGAACATTCTAACAACCAAGATGCGAGCTAGAGTCTTTATCACGAGGAAACCGATCGGGTCACGATAGAATGAGCAAAAGTTAGGTATAAAAGGATCTCTGAAGATGCCTTGTGTAATCGAAGGCCAAACGTCAGGACGTGATTTTTTTACTAATAATAGATATAAAGAAAAGAAAAAAAGGAACAATTTAATTTTTGTACACAAACTATCAGAATTGAAATTCTATAGAAATGGCTGTTATCTCAAAACTGCTTTAAGATCGACATGTTGTTTCCAAAGTGCGTACTATAAAATTTTATATTGTGTGGAATGTGTTTTTAATTGTATGTTGTTTGTTTTTATTCTAAGTTGATATGTTGTGTATTCATCTATAAACTAGTTGGGTGGGGTATGAATTTTTTGAAAGAATAATTTTTCGAATAATAATTTTTCGAATGAAGGTTTTCTCGAAAAATAACTTTTGTCCTGGTTATTTTTCGGTCTTAACTATAAGTTATTATATGTAAATACAATTAATTAATATGCATTACTTTTGTAACCTTTTTTAAGTTAACAATTTAATATTCTCTAAAAAATCATTTACATATGTAAACTAAAAACAAAAAAGAACAAATAAACACACTATAAAATTCGCATCGTTATTTAAATACTATAGCAATACTTTGTAATTGGTAATCACTGAAATCTTCTTAAAAACTGGACGCAACTACAATCAGCTTTTTGCATAATTTTTTTGTGCACACTCGCATTTAGGCCTTGCTCCCTTTTTAAAGCGTAAATGAATTTCCATAAACTTAAATGCCCACTTTTAAATTGCATAGCAAATGCGCTATGCCAACCTTCACAGAAGTTGTTCGTAATTGCAGACTCCTTCATTAGATTACGAACATTTTATAATGTATGGTAAAATCAATGGTAAAATCATGGTTTGTATCTGTTTCTTTTTCTTAATTTTTCTTTGTTGACTTTGCCAATCCATGTTTTTTCAAAGTATTTGACAAACTTATCTTATTATTACGGCAAGAGTTATCTTTCAATAATATCAAATATTTGTGTAATTTTGCCAATCGGGAGAAATGACAGAACCTGTAGTAATTTGACACTATAGGAACAAAGCATATCTGTATCATACTTGCCTATAGTTTTGTAGAAGACAACTTTTAAAATGGTAATAGCATCCTTAATGTGTAATATCAGGCAACACTGGTTTCACTGTCTTCAGATTGGCCATTTCAAAGTTCGTAACGATCAACTCCATTTCAAATTTATTTCAATGTCTTTAATTTTTAATAATAGATCAAAGTATGTTTTTTTCTTTTTGTTCTGAATAAAGGCATAGACTAAGGGGACTATAGTATTCTTCACTCTCCTATGAATTTTCAACACTTGAAATATTACTTTCGGAATATTTTTAAATGATGGTACATTTACAAAAACCATTCTTTGTATTGTATTGTTTCCGTTGTTTTTTACAATCTACTTTTAAAGTTGAGTCCTTGTTTTCTCTTGTTTTGGCAGCAAGACGAGAAATTATTGTGGTTTTCGGTCTGCCAGAGCGTACAGCATCTTTTAACTTTCCAGTTTGACGAAATTTTTTGTTAATTTTATTTACGGTAGATTTAGTTATTGGATTTCTGTTAGCATATTTGTCATTTAAAAAAGTTATATCTTGCAGATTTCTTATTCTATCCCCATAACCCAGTATCGCCATTGGATCCGGCATAATGTCATACCTAAGTGCACATATTTTCATTCATTCAAGTTCAGGTAAGCGGTATCTGAGATATTTCGCCGTTTCCATACTTTTGTTATATATATATATATATATATATATATATATATATATATATATATATATATATATATATATATATATATATATATATATATATATATATATATATATATATATATATATATATATATATATATATATATATATATATATATATATATATATATATATATATATATATATATATATATATATATATATATATATATATATATATATATATATATATATATATATATATATACTTACAGAGTTAACATAAAGTTAATTACAAGAACCAATAGAAGTAATATTTCAACGAACTGCCCTTTTCATTTGTATTTCAGTTGGCCATTTCCAGAGATTTACGTCCACCATCAACATTAAAAGACGGCGAAAGTGCCCAATAAATTTTACAAATGTCCTTTCCAAACGGTCAATATATCTGGCCCTTTCGATCCAGTGTTGCGGTACATGCACCTTCCTTTATCATACTAAAGGAAATGTAAGATCTCAGTGGTAGCCGTGATATCAATTTTGACAAAAACAAAAAAATATAGTAGGTTGAAAAAACTAGTTACAAGCTAATTGATATTTATTCGGTCACAAATTAATAGTGGCGTAACTTAACATCCTTGCAACCACGGCAACTCGTGGAAAAGGCAGGTTTCTTTAAGACCAAACGCTGAAACTTTATATCTGGCCAATACGTAATTAACAAAATATTAAAGGCTAAATATCATTCCAAATTAAAAACTAACTTTATACTTAATTCGTTTAATATAATCCGTAGTTTTCAATGAGGCTATCTTAGAAAAGTTCCTATTGTCACAAATTGCAACAAGAGCAAACATAATTTTTTAAAGTAAGCCAATATTTGGTAAAACTTCATGAAAAAATATAAATTTTTAGTTCCCTCGAATAAGAGAAGTATTGTAAAATTGTGAAAAAAATCGCCCTCTCAGGTTTTACATATCTTCAGGTTTAAGCGTCCCTAGCTGCCAAAAAATTTCTGTCTGTCTCTGAGTCAGTTCGCGGCATAGCTTAAAGATTACTTACCCGATTGAATTCAAATTTTCATCTAACATTAAGGGTCATATAGGGATGACTTGGTAATATTTTGATAAAAATCTATTATGGCGAAACAAAATGGCGATCTAGTGAAATGTTAAAAAATTATTATTTAAAAGCCACTTATCAAATTTATCTCAAATTTTGCACATCAAAGTGTTAGTGAATCATCAAAATTTTGAAACAAATCCAAGATGACGGAACAAAATGGCGACTTAATAAAATATTTAATAATTCAGCCTGAAAAACTACTTAATGGATTGATTTCAAATTGTATGCTATAACTAATTGTGGTATAGGGGTCAACTAGTACAATTGTGGTACCAATTCAAGGTGACCGAATAAAATGGCGACCAAATAAAATTTTTGTAATCGTGAAAAAAAATCACTCTCTCAGGTTTTACATATCTTCGGGTTTTAGCGTCCCTAGATGCAAAAAAAAAGTTTTACCAATTCCGTCGGTCCGTCTGTCAGTCTGTCTATCTGTCTGTCCATTCGCGGCATAGCTTAAAAACTACTTACTCGATTGACTTCAAATTTTGATAAAAAATTAAGAGTCATATGGGGATCTGGTAATATTTTGGAAAACATTCAATATGGCGAAACAAAATGGGAGCCTAGTGAAATGAAAAAAAATATTAAAAAATGCTTATCCATTTTATCTCAAATTTTGCATTGCATCAGGTATTATGTTAGAATGAACTGGTGAAATTTTGGTACGAGACCAAGAGGGCCATATAAAATTTGGTAATCATGAAAAAATCAGCCTCTCAGGTTTTACATATCTTCACGTTTTAGCATCTCCAGATGCCAAAAAATATGTCATCAATTCCGTCGGTCCGTCTGTCAGTCTGTTTCACTGTCTGTCAGTAGCTTAAAAACTACTTATTACATTGACTTCAAATGTTAATCAAGAATTAAAAGTCATATCGGTACGACCTGGTATGATTTTGGTAAATTACCTAATTTACCTCAAATTTTACACAAAAATAAAGTGTTAAATAGGAGCGAACTGGTAACATTTTGATATGAATATAGCAAAACAAAATATCAATTAATTTCAATTTTTCAAGAATTAAGTATGATTCAGAGATAAACTGGTACGAAACAAAATGGCGACCAAATAAAATTTTTAAAAAATCAACGTAAAAAATCTTGCAATTTTGCAGAAAAATTAAACGTGAAAATGGGATAAACTGATACAAATTCAGTATGACGTAACAAAATGTCGGTATTTGTCAATGTAAAACTACTTATTGAATTTATTTTAAATTACGCCCAACAGTCAAGTGTGGCATACGTAGAAAGAAACTGATAAGATATTGGTAGGAATACAATATGCTGGAACAAAATGGCGCCCAAGAAAAATGTTTGAAAAGACTGTATATGTAACGCATATATACTGTGACTATGTACTGAACTAAATTGGCTCACACTATTCCGAACAAATGGGAAAAAATCATAACGAGGAAAGTTCCGGGTAAAGGAAATTTACCGTTTTTTTTAACTGCATTGGTTGTATATATGCACATGCAAATATAGATTTCTCCCAACTATTGACGATGATAATTTATTAATTTATTTACTAATACAAGTATTAGTATTAATTATCTAGATAACTAATTTAAAAAAGACCGATAAAATGATTCTAAGTAGCATAATTGCTTAATATTATCATTTTAATAAAAAAAAATGTTGAAATGTATACAGGCCTAGCGCGAGGCATGTGCAAGAGGTTCACCACTTACAGCCCGCGTTTCAACCTGTTATACCGAATCATAGATAAAAAATTATTATAACTATATATTTTTTTCTAAGTCTTCAGTTTAGGCGAGAAAGTTTGGAAGCTTTTTTGTCATCAGTTGGTCTCGTATTAAAAGTCAACAGCACCATAAATTTATTTGCAGGTGACCCCGCAACATCTCGTCCTGACCATTTATCTTATATTTTCTGTTGAATCAATGATAAACCAAATTTATTGAATTAAACTCTAGAAAAGTTCCTCCTTACATTTCTTATATGTTTCTTATTCTCTTTAACCTCTCTTAAAGAGTTGGATTCTAGGTTACGTTTATTTTAATTTATTTTCTGTATCTGTCATGCTATGATCCTTTGGTCTACTATAATCTTGCATTAATTAATTATGTTTGCTCCTTTCATCCATTTTTGACGCATAAACATACACCAAAAAAGGAGGCATGTCATTCTTTTTATATCTTCTTCTTCAAGTGCCGTACCGATGGCGATGATCAGTAGGTGACTTAAAAACTTAAAACCTATCTTATATCAAGATGTATATAGTTTCTTGAATGCACTACATTAGACCATTATACTAGGGAATGTGTTCTACGTAGTGGTTTCCCGTTGCCTTCTTCGTGTAGTGTATGTGTTGAGTAAGAGGCCTTGTTACTGTTCACAGTCGACCAGTCTACGAACAGAGTCGTTATTTTATTATCCCAATGACTAAAGGCACCTCGGGAAGGTAACGAACTAGGCATATCGAGCACTCTTTATTTTAAAAAGTGCAGTGCCGGCTACGCCAAGTCTCGAACCTGCGCCCGGGTGGAAGGCCAGCACTCTTACCACTGAGCTACCGAGGTGTTTTTTTTTTATCACAAGCAATTATTAACTGTCAATGAAACACTATTATTTCCAAAGGATTTCAAATGGATAGTTTCTAAGAAACGTTCATACATTCAGCAAACATGCTTATTTTTATCAATAACTATGCATACAATCTTTATAATTTTCGCTAAGAGTTTTTGAAACATAAATCACGACGGACGTACTATAATGGATCCACAAAAGTGATCAATATGTTATATGTAACGTCTGATATTCTATTCTGGCTGCCACTATAGGGCACCTCTTCTTATATTCCCAAAAATACATGGTTTGTGTCGGATCAGTAAATACAAAACTAAAAAATAGCTATTACTTAATTAAAAGAGAAATTCTTTGAAAGACTTTTAGAGAAACAAAATCATTCTGTTTTTAAGTTTTTCCAAGGTGCAATAAAAGTTTTTAAAACATCATGAGTAAAAAAAAGACAATTTTTCAAATTTCAGATAATATTTGAAATTGTACTTTTTTAGTAAACAAATTCTCTACATGACTATCAATAATTACATTTAGTATGTTATTTCCTCATTAACAACCTTAACTATCAATTACCGTTTACTACACTAAAGATCTTTAAATGAAACCTATCCAATCGCACTTACCCCCCACAAAGTTATTTTTCCGCAACAAAACCCTCTTTACCCGCAAAGGGGTATAAAATATTTGATTGATGCCGAGCAATATTTCCTTGCTAACATCTATTGACGTTGATCAAATCTCCAACAGCGAAAATAATTATGAGAATATTCATTAGAGAAAGCCCTGAGGAAGCCCCCCGGGGGAAGAAACGTATAGTTTGCAAACGAAGCTAATAGAATCCTTTGGGGCGTGTGTAATAATACGGGTGAGTAGTTGCTAAAACCTTTGTTAGAGTGTATGCTTTCTGACTTTGAACAGTACTTAATGGGAAGCTGAGAATAGGTTTTGACCCTTTATGATCTGTGAAGTGGCAAATTTTGCTTTCAGAGAACGGTGAATAGACCTGTATGTTGTTGAAAGGTATTTACATTTAATAATATGTAATTAAGTATGGAGAGAGAATTTAGTAAGGATATTATACAGGAAGTGTGTGCATAGTAAAATTGTATATGAAACGATACACTGGATGTTCCAAAAAACAAGGGAAACAACTAATGAGAAATGCCGTAATATAAAATAACAAAATGTTATATATACACATAGGTTCTCAACTGTCTCATCTTCATGAAAAGTATTAATAAAAATGTGTTTCTTTCGGTTTTTATTTCCATCGTAAAAGTGTAGTATTATGATTGTAATCGTGAAAAAATCACCCTCCGAGACTTTTTCAGATCTTTACGTTTCAGGCTCCCTACATGCCAAAAAACATGTTTTCTCGATTCCGTTGGTCTGTCTGTTCGCGGCATAGCTAAAATACTACTTATCCGATTGGCTTCAAATTTTGGTCAAAAATTGAGAGTCATATGGAAATGACCTGGTAATATTTTGGTAAAAATCCACTATATCAAAACAAAATGGCGACCTAGTGAACAACTAACTGTGGTATAGAGATATACCAGTAAAACTGTAGTACTAATTCCAGATGGCACAACAAAATGGCAGTGTGCATAGTGTTTTAAATATATAGATTATGCCCAAAGATCAAGTATGACGTATGTGTGAACCGGTAAAATATTGGTAGGATTCTAATACTATGGAACAAAATGGCTCCCAATAAAATTGTTTGAAAAGACAGTATTTATGTGTTCCTAAATAACTATGAATTAACTTAATAGGGTCACACTTCACTATTCCTAATAAAAGGAAATATTCACAACAAGGGAAGTTCCGGGTAAAGAAAATTTACCGATTTTTCCCCTGCAAATATTCAAACTGAATTATTAAATTAGAATGAAACTTAATATAGGAAGAACATTCACAAAAATATATTTTTGTAATACATTATTTTCAGTTTTACTGACCAGTGGCGTACAAACTAGTAAGTTTATGCAATGTTCACTGCTATTCGGCCATAACTTATTTCGTGTTGCTGTTTTTGAAAATTAACTGTTTGTTATTTAGTCTCTGATTAATTTTATACGAAAAAATATACACTTTCAATAAATGCTATAATAATTTGAAATAATTAACGCTGATTTTATAAAGAAAAAATTAAGATTATTGGCAACTAAGAAATCGTGGTTGAGTTTAGACCGTGTCACATTGGAATTACTTTCCGACGTTTCTCCTACGATTGAATGAGGCATCTTCGGGAATCTGTGCTCAGCGACGCGTGACGCACCGTATAAATTGGTTTCCAGGTATGATGTAACAAAATAGAGAAAGTTGACATTATCTAAACCCAAGAACCATGATTTCTTAGTTGACTCCAGCAGGGAAAGCTTTCGCACTATATTAAGGGCAATCCTAGTTATTACAAATTTCAAAAATAATAATCACTTGCGATAAATGGATCATTGTCTATGCGGCTTAGATATACACATGCTTATATTGGCGTCGGTGAAACCTGAAATAAGAAGGTAAGTAACTACGACAATTAAGCTTTGATCCTTATTTTTAACATTCTATCGCTTTAATAATTTTACTAAGAATAAAATATATTGCTTGAATTTAAGTATGATTTTCATAATGTCTACCATTTATAAAACTAACATATCTTAGACATAATTGGTATTTATGGACTAAATCTAATTTTTTTTTAAATTAAATATTCGTAAATAAAAAAATGTAAACCCCCTGTATCTTGGACCAATATCTATGTAACATATTCTTCTTATTTTGTGCCAGAAAAATTTCTTATTAAGCGATGGCCCTTTATAAATATTTCTCGGGGAGTAATTGGCAATTTTATATACTTGCAAGTTGTTAAATGAATCTTCCATACAACAACGTTGAGATGTTAAAATGAATCATCACCCGTTCAAATTTTGGCAAGAATATAAGCTGTCCGAATAAAAATTCTAGATATTAATCTTTTAAAAATGTTACTCACTTACGTTGAAATTGTTATAGTGCTGGTAAACATTGGTATCCACGATAGCTATATGCATGGTGAAGTTAATAACAGTTTAATAATTCCATCCTTAATATGCTTTCGATATAAATGTCTATAGAGTATATAATTACCAAGAAACCAAAAATTATCACTTCCCTCATAAATTTATTACAACGGAAAAAATGATCCTTAGAGAATTTTGCATACCGTGGCGTTTTTAGGTCCCTAGATACCGAATAACATATTTTCTCATTTACGTGGGTTTGTCGGAATGTCTATGAATGACATAACTCAAAAACTACTTGCCCCATTGAATTTTGTCTAAAAATCAATGGTCACATGAGGAAAAATATTTTTGTAAAATCTAGGAAGGAAAAACAAAATGACACCATAATAAAATGTAATACGAATTAGTTATATAAATGAATGATGTTCTTTATTTTTTTCTCCATAACAAGAAGGTTCTTTGCCAGGATATGGAATTTTACCGAATAATTAAAACATTGTATTTGGTCACCTTTTTGTCCATCCATAATGGATTTACACAAACATTTTATCAGTTTACTCCTATAGAAAACATTATTTTTGAGCAAATTTAGAGGTCCAATTAATAAGTAGTTTCTTAATAGTGTTTTTTTACTTCCCTCATAAAAGAGAAGTATTGTTACCCTTCACGTTTCAAGGTCCCTTGATGACGAAAAATATGTTTTCTCGATTACGTCGGTCTGTGTGTCTGTCGGTCTGTCTGTTCGCGGCATAGCTAAAAAACTACTTAACTGATTTACTTTAAATTTTTGGTTTAATTTAAAGGTCATATGGGGATGACCTGGTAATATTTTGGTAAAAATCTCTAATGGCAAAACAAAATGACGGCCTAGTGAAATGTTAAAAAAATTATTATTAAGAAAGTGCTTATCCAATTTATATCAATTTTCTACAAAAATCAAGTATTATGTAAGAATCAACTGGTAAAATTTTGGTATGAATCTAAGATGGCGGAGCAAAATGGCGACTTGATAAAATATTTAAAATTTCAGCCTGAAAAAACTACTTAATGAATTGATTTTAATTTTTGTGGCATTACTAATTCTAGTATAGCGATGAACTACTAAAAGTGTGGTACTAATTCAAGATGGCAGAACAAAATAGCGGTCAAATAAAATTTTTGTAATCTGAAAAAATATGTTTTATCAAGTCCGTCGGTCCGTGTGTCGGTTTGTCTGTCTGTCTATCAGTTTGTCAAATTTTAATGAAAAATTAAGGCTCATATGGGGATGACCTTGTAATATTTTGGTACAAATGCAATATACCAGAACAAGATGGCGGCCTAAGGAAACGTTAAACAAATTATTACTAAAAAACTAATTATCCGATTTATCTCAAATATTGCACAAAAATCAAGTGTTATGTAGGAATTAACTGGTAATTTTGGTACGAATCCAAGATATTTAAATATTCAGCCAGAAAAAACTACTTAATGAACTGATTTAAAATTGTGTGCCATAACTAAGTGTAGTATAAAGATGAACTGGTAAAACTGTGGTATAAATTCAAAATGTCGGAACAAAATAGCGACCATATAGAAATTTTATAATTTGAAAAATCATCCCTCTCAGGTTTTACATATTTTCACGTTTTAGCGTCCCTAGATGCCAAAAAATATGTATAGCTTAAAAACTACTCATCAGAATGACTTCAAATTTTAATCAAAAATTAAGGCTCATATCATCCCCTGATAATATTTTGGTAAAAATCCAATATGCTGGAACAAAATGGCGACCTAATGAAGCATTAAAAAAATTAATACTTAAAAACTAATTATCCAATTTGCAGAAAAATCAAGAATTATGTAGGAATCAACTGGTAAAATCTTGATACGAATACAAGATGGTGGAACAAAATGGCTTAATAAAATATTTAGAAATTTCCTTGAAAAAAACTACGTAATGAACTGATTTCAAATTGTGCGCCATAACTAATTGTAGTATAGAGATGAACTAGTAAAACTGTGGTACTAATCCAATATGCCGAAACAAGATGGCGATTTAGTGAAAGATTAAACAACTATTACTAAAAAAACTAATTATCAATTTACCTCAAATTTTGCAAAAAAATAAAGTGTTACATAAGAACGAACTTGTAACATTTTAGTATGAATATAAGATAGCAAAACTAAATGGCGGCCTAATAAAATATTTAAAGAACCAATCTGAAAAAAACTACTTATTAGATTAATTTCAAATTTTGTGCAAGCATTAAGCGTGATATAGAGATAACTTGGTAAAGTTGTGTTACAAATTCAAGATAGCGGAACAAAATGGCGGCCAAATAACATGTTATGTCTTATTAAGTTGCCTGTAAATTTTGGAGAAAAAGTAAATGTGACGTAAGGATAAAGTGCGAGTTCAACATGACGTAACAAAAATGCGATGTGTGTCAATCTAAAAACTACTTCTTTAATAAATTTTAAATTATGCTCAAAATCAAGTGTGGCATAGGTTGAAACTACTGGTAAAGTATTGGTAGGGATCCAATATATTGGAACAAAATGGCGTCCAAAAAAATATTTGATTAGACAGTATATGTGTTCTTAAATAACTAAATACTGAACTTAATTGGTTCACACTTCACTATTCCTAATAAAAGGAAATTATCATAATAAGGGAAGTTCCGAGTAAAGGAAATGTACCGATTTTTTATATTTTGTGATACAGCCATTTTGTTCTACAATATTGGGGATTTTTACCAAAGCCATTTCATCCCCTAGGGACCGTTGATGTCTGACCAAAATTTAAAGCCTATCGGATAAGCTATGCTGGGTACAGACAGATAGCCCGACAAAACAGGTAAACCGACGAATATTGAAGACCATGTTTTTACCCGAAAACACAAAGATCTGCAAAAATCTCGGAGGGAAACTTTTTCAATTACGATAGTTCCCTCGTAAAAGGGGTAAAAAAAGGTAATATATTGATCTTTCTCGGCAAATAAACTTATATTATAAACGGTATATTTAGTTATTTTAAAACCTGAATTGCTTAATACTTATTTCTAGGCCACTAGATTTTTTAAAACGTATATATATAATATAATAAGTTAGTCTAATGCTCATAAAATTCATATTTTATTCAAAAAATTTAACATATTATATTGACTACTAACTATGTACTATTCTCAATTATTCTAAGTAGTCTTGTTACTTTAATTGCGATGTACTTGTAAGACGATAACGTATAAGCTGCGGTTTTTAGAAAACATATTAGTTACTTTTATCACTTCGGCTTCTATTATTTTTTTTGATGAGCTTATTTTGTAGCCATTCTTTTTTTTTTCAAATCAGAAGATCTTAGGCTGCATACCATATGAAATTAACAAATTAAAGTGAAATGAAAACTGAAGCGCGATAAAGAAAAACTCTACTTCTAACATGCGAAAGAAATGTGAAATGTATTTCTATTTTATTCCCTTTTATTTATCGAATTTCTGTATCGGAAACAAAAAAGAGGTAAATAAAGCGGTCACGATGAGAAATTGAGCTAATAAAACTGGATAAATTGGTATCAATAAATTCTGTGTGTCGAGACCCCAGAGCCACAAAACTACTCCGAAATTAACCGCTTTCCCGCGACAAGTTATCGGAGCAATTCTCAGTTGTTAACCCGCATAGATGTAATTGGTTGTCAAACGATTGGTTACTATCACATTCCATTGATTTCTCTATGCGCTTATTTTAAACTTGTTACCTCAGATATTCCTTAAATATAATATCAGATACAAAAACGTTCATAGGGAAACTATAAAATATTATTTAATTACATGAACAAGAAAAATATGTATATTTGATTATACATATATTATATTATGTAATTTATGTATTTCATGTATAATTTGAAGGTGTTCATCGTAACAGTAAATTCGATATACATTAAGTTCGTTTAAGGACGACAGTGTAAGGGAGGTAAATCATTTTTATTTTACAGAAAAAAGCCAAATATGTTTAGAATATATTAACTAAATTAAAAGACACTAAAAACTAAATACATTTGTCATATCACCTGATTTAAAGATATAAAAATCAAAATTTACAAAAAAAAAGTATCGCAATAAATTTTAAACATTCACTTAAATATTTTAAAATTTATTTTACTTTAACTTAAATAATACAAATGTATGTACATATGAGATAAGAATTAAAATTTTAAGTAGTCGCTTAGGGAAAACCATAACGTACTAATCACAAAAAAAAGTATAAATGTTTAGTTTCTTGTATTTTTTTATATAAAGGTGTGTTTCGTGTAATAAATGTATATATTTCTGTTTAAATTTTAATATTTATTTTCCAGTGCACTTTATAAAAAGTTGGTTTTTACATTTTTATATATATATTAAAATCTTCTTACAAATAGTATGACGCCGACTCCATAGGCCTCTAGGTAAACCCAAAGAAATTTTGTTTTGGTCGCGGAGCACCCACTGCAAACCACAGCTTAGCTTGTGAATTTTGTGAGCTTTCTTAAAATGAATTCAAAATCCTTGACCTGCAAATCTTGTGAAAATTTGCGTTTAAAAAATGTTTCTATTCCTTAACAACTATTTGTAAAAAAAATTGTGCAACTGTCAAAGATTAATATTCTAAAAATAATTTTTAAACTCCGTCTGTATAAACTCAGGAATGTTTAATAAAAGCATTTCTTTGCACAGCATTGGTTGAGGGGTAATCCAATATGAAAAGTTATTATAAATACAGCTTCGCTGCTTTGCACTGAGCCTACTCAATTCTCAGCTATACTAGTGTTGCCACCCTGATAAAATTGCACCAGTTAAAACAACTATCGCCGTCTAATATAATCAAGTCAGTGTTTAGTACAATTGCTATTAAAATCTAGTATAAATCTTGTTGCTAATTCGAAAATGTGCTCAAGCATAAGCATAAGCATTGGTGAGTTAATTTTAACTCTTTAAGTGTTTTTGAGATAATAATATCCCACCCATGTCTACGCTAAATATTCTTTACGATTATAGATTCCCACATGCACTAACAGCAAGAAGATAGCCACGTCTTCAAATTTCAAACCTCAGTCAGGTTTCGTTCGCACAACAAAACAGTCACAGATATTTAGTGGGCATATATTATTCCACTGAAACTAATAGAGTCAAAATTACCTGCCACGTGGTATTTTTTTAATGTGAAAAATTATAGTGTTTTACTCTATGAACTGAATCTGCAAATGGTAACTGTAAAAAAATATTAGTCCATATTTATAAATTTGTGATTTTTTGTTGCAATATTGGTAAGTTTTATTTGTAGTTACACTTGATAGGGCAGATTTTAAAACTAAAAAAAAATAAGTGTTTTTGTAGTATTAGAAATTATGTATAAATATATCAATTTGTCGCTATATGATATGGATATCTCCTTTCTACTTGTTAGATGTAGGGACAAATTAATTTTTTCGGCAAACTTGTTCTTTGGATATTTGTTCAAATAGGCTTTACCAAGAAACTGTTACTTCAAACATTATTTGATACTATTGTGCTTCAGTGAATGTTTGATACTTTTTGATACTATTTTTCGATAAAAGTATTACTTTGAAGTGAGCCCTGAGCGCGGTTTAAGAAGTAAGAGGGTAGACAAATTTAGTAAGTTTTACCTTAAAACAAAACGGTAATTAAAAACACTCTGTATTGGACGTCCATTATTACTATTATTATTATTATGAGGTCGTTTTTATAAAAATTACCCCCCCCCTTCCAGAACTCTTTTCTAAAACCAGTCTTGATGAGACTTTCTTATTAGCTCCATTACAAATGTTTCTAATGTTGTATTTTAGACAAACATGGCTGCACTTGGTCCAAGGAACTAGAAGAAAATGTAAATAAAATGGCTCATGAACTATATCACATAAACGATGAACAAGCAGAAGATTCAGAGGTTTGCGGCGACTCTGATGCAGATGACGATATGCCAGTTTCATTTGTCAGACATGGACCATTGATGACCATTGACATCCACTTGATCTTCCGTCCAACTTAACTCTCCTCCCAAGCATTATTTTGAAACGTCAAAGCTATGCATGAGTTTCTAATGATTCACAGACTTTAACTTACGAGTATTAAGGAAATTTAAAAAAAAAGGTCTTTTGTCACCTAGAGGGTTAAACACTGGGGATTAGCACATGGTGGGCAATTTACTGAATTAGTCTTGGTATAACTCGGAAATTATTTCTGGTAAGTGTCTTTTCACACGAAAGTGACAGTTTGGTGGCGCGAGGCGTTGGCGAGAGCTATAAGTGAAGACGGCTCTCTTTTAGGGATGCTTCACGTATCAAGCGTATCACATTTACGATAAAATACCTACAAATCTAAAACAGTTAACTATTCCGCAATACTAAAAAGAGCTTTTAGATCAACTTTACTCTGAGGTCGTTTTTCTCTTAAATGCTTTTTAGTGCTTTCTTCTGTTGTTTGTACGTTGTTGTGTTGTTTTACTTTGCTTTGAAGCTGTTGTACTGCAGCTTATTTTTGAATTAATTTAAAATATTCATATCATCATATAGTCTCATTTTTTCTTAAACTTATTCTACATATTCCTATTTTTATATATTATTATTTTTTTTCTTTTACATTTATTTGTAGTTTTATTTATATAATAGTTTGGACGGTAATATGAGTAGACGTTACCAAATGTCGTAAATATAAGTACTGTTCTGGCTAATTTGTAAACTATAGACACCTAGAAAGGTTCTATGTAAGAGTACCAATTCATGCTAAATATCTCCTTTTTGGGTGGTCCAAAGAGATGTAATAATACTGGATTACTTTGTTTGTGAATCTTTGAATTAATAAAAGACGATTCAAATGTATCATACACCCTAGTTCTTGACGACTGCATTTGAGGCATACACTTAAATGTCCTGTGTAACCTCTATTTCTTATACGACAGATTTAGTGACATAAAAATATTTTGTATATGCTGTCATGTTCTTTCTGGCTTTTGTCCTTCTAATGTAGAGAATAAGGTAATGCAGCAATCTGTGTAGTAAAATGAGACTGTATTAAGTGAGTACTAATTAATTTATTTGATAATTTTAATTTCACTATGACAATAATAACTATATAAAAACGCAATAAATTTCCTTTACCCGGTACTTCCCTCGTTATGGTTTTTTCCCCGTTTGTTAGGAATAGTGAAGTTTAGGACGTAGTCACAGTATATATGAGTTACATGTACTGTTTTTTCAACCAGTTTTATTGGGCGCCATTTTGTTCCATCATATTTCTTTCTACCTGTGGCACACTTGACTTTTGGGCACAATTTAAAATAAATTCAATAAGTTGTTTTTACATTAACATATACCGCCATTTTGTTACGTCATCTTTAATTCGTACCTATTTATCCTATTTTCACATTTAATTTTTCTGTAAAATTGAAAGATAACTGAACAAGATTTTTTTACCTTGATTTTTTAAAAAACGTATTTGGCCGCCATTTTGTTTTTGCCATTCTAAAGTCGTACCACAACTTTACCAGTTATCTCTATGTCACACTTAATTCTTGCACAAAAATTTATACTAATTTAGTAAATAGTATTTTCAGGCTCATATTTTAAATATTTTATTAGGCCATTATTTGGTTCTGCTATCTTGGATTTATATCAAAATGTTACCAGCTCATTACTATGTAACACTTGATTTTTGTGCAAAATTTGAGGTAAATTGGATAAGTTTTTTAACATTGTTCCGCCATATTGAATTTTTACCAAAATATTACCAGGTCTTCACCATATGACCCTTAATTTTTGACTAAAATGTGAAGTTAATCTGGTAAGTGGTTTTTATGGTATGCCGCGAACTAACAGACAGACAGACCGACCGACAGACAGAATTGATAAAATATATTTTTTGCCATCTAGGGACGCTAAAACGTGAAAATATGTAAAACCTGAGAAGATGATTTTATTCATGATTACAAACATTTTATTTGGCCGCCATTTTGTTCGGCTAATAGTTGATCCCTATAACACAATTATTTATGGCACACAATTTGAAAATCATTCCATTTAAGTCGTTTTTTCAGGATGAATTTTTAAATATTTTATTATACCGCTATTTTGTTTCGCCATTTTTGATTCGTACCAAAATTTTATCGGTTGATTCCAACATAATACTTGATGTTTGTGCAAAATTTCAGATAAATTGAATAAAAAGTTTTTTAGTACAGTTTTTTTAACAGTTCACTAGGCCACCATTTTGTTTTGCCGTATTGGATTTTTACCAAATGTTACCAGGTCATCCCCGTATTTTTTATCAAAATTTGAAGTCAATCAAGTAAGTAGTTTTTAACTATGCAGCGAACAGACAGACCGACGGAATTGAGAAAACATGTTTTTCGGTACCTAGGACCACGAAACGAAGTCTTTTATTAATAATTTTTTTAACATTTCACTGGGTCGCCATTTTGTTTCGCCATTATTAAATTTTTACCAAAATATTAGCAGATCATCCCATAGATGACCCTTAATCGTTGATTAAAATTTAAAGTCAATCAGGTAAGTAGGTTTTGAGCTTTGCCGCGAACTGACAGACAGACAGACAAACCGGCGGTCCGTCTGCCGGAAACGGAACGGAAACGATAAAACATATTTTTTTGCATCTAGGGATGCTAAAACGTGAAGGTATGTAAAATCTGAGAGAATAATTTTTGCACGATTACAAACATTTTATTTGGCTGCCATTTTGTTCAGTCATCTTGAATTAGTACCACGGTTTTACTAATTGACCCCTATACCGCAATTAATTATGGCACACAGGCAAAATCCAATATTGCGAAACAAAATAGCGGCCTACTAAAATGTTAAAAAATATTCCATTTACCTCAAATTTTGCACGAACATCAGAGTTATGTTGGAATCAACTGGTATTGCTTCCTCATTTTGCTTCCCTCGAAATTAAATATTATGTACCTACATCCAAATAATGTACAATATGGAAATCTGATAGTATCTAATTAAAAAAATATCTATCTAATAATTATTTATTTAATATTTAAAGACATTCGTCCACTTGTCCATACTATTGTATGACATGTTCAAATTGGTGAAACGTAAATTGACCTTTTAATCGACCAATTAACGTACACGGTTATTTTTTATAATTTGCCATTCCCTGAGAGGCTTATTTTTTCAAGATACAAAGAAATGGTTCCTACGAAAGTTATAACGAATTTCCTAAAGATTTACATGGCGGCAAGTTTAAAAACAAAAGACCATCGGATCACTAAATCAACAAGAACCAACAAATTTTGGTATGATTCTAAGCTGGCGGAACGAAATGACGGCTTAATAAAATATTTTAAAATTCAGCCTGAAAAAACTACTTCTTACATTGATTTCAAATTGGAAATCACGCTCTCAGGTTTTACATATCTTCACTTTTTAGCGTCCCTAGATGCCAAAAAATATGTTTTATCAATTCCGTCGGGCACTATCTGTCAGTTCGCGGCACAGATTAAAAATTACTTACAAGGTTGACTTCAAATTTCAGACAAGAATTAGGGGACATATGGGGATGATCTGGTAATATTTTAGTAAAAATCCAATATGGTAAAACAAAATGGCGGTTTAGTGAAATGTTCAAAAAATTATTATTAAAAAACTATTTACCCAATTTATCTCAAATTTTGAACAAACATCAAGTATTATGTTGGAATCAACTGGTAAAATTTTGGTACGAATCCAAGAGAGCGGAACAAAATGAAATTATAATAAATTATTTTAAAACTCAGGCTGAAAAACTAAATAATGGATTGATTTCAAATTATGTGCCATAACTGATTGCGGTATAGTGATCAACTAGTAAAACTATGTTACTAATTCAAGATTGCGGAACAAAATGGCAGCCAAATAAAACGTTTGTAATCTTGAAAAAGTCACCTCATATCTTCACGTTTTAGCGTCTCTAGATGCTAAAAAATATGTTTTATCAATTCCGTCGCTCCGTCTGTCGGTTGTTTTCAAATTTTAGTCAAAAATTAAAGGTGGCGGAACAATGTTAAAAAAATAATATATTATTATACCAATAAAAATGTTTGAAGACAGGATATGTACCAAATATATACTGTGACTATGTACTGAACTAAATTTGGTCACACTTTATTATTCCTAACAAATGAAAACAAAATTATAACGAGACAATTTCCGGGTAAAGGAAAGTAACCGATTTTTTTCCTTTGTGTGTAGTTTTTGGATAATAACAGTAATAGTTTTTGTTGCCCTCAATATTACATTGCATGTACACAAGCGCAATACGTCCAAATGATAAAAATTCCCAAACAAAAACTTAAGATAAATTGATTTAAATAAAATGATGTATATACACAACAACTATTATCACAAAATGACAAAGCATTAGGAACATTTTTACTAGAGTAATATAGTATAATTAGCATTTTGGGAACAATTTTTTTCTTCTACGCCTATGTTTGTCGGTCTCTCAATGACAATATAATCCCAAAAGTATTACAAAACACACAAAAAGAGGATATAGAATTAGCCGGAATCGTTTCGAGTATTTGTGTGTATTCCTGTGAGGGGATTAAAGGGACTTTAATCTGGGATCTTACACAATTCTGCCTGTTATCCCGTTGTCGGGTATGTAATTTGATTGACGGCTTGCAACTGGTTTGTCGAAAGAGGATTAAAGTTACTGAAATTAAACGTGGTGTCCATGGATTTATCCAGCAAATTTAATAGTCAAACTAAGATTATAAACAGGCATATGCCCTAGAAAAGATTATTGAAGATTATTGAAGAAAATTGAAAACTCTCATTTTGCTTTTTTATATAGAAATTTGGAACTAATCAGTCTCTGGATGCTTGAATTACACACATTAATTATACACAATTTAGATTTCTTGCTTTCTTTAGTTTAATTAATAGACAGCTAGGTTCACGCTTTAAGTCACTCCAAAAGAAAGAAAATACTATGGCGTGGGTGTGTATGTGTATGTCTAAGTGAATGTTGCTTCTGTAAGCGTTTGCACGAATGCAGGGGCGTGCGGTGAAATTTTAAGAGAGGGAAACAATTTTTAGAAACTAACCTATTTGTAATGTAATTCGATTCTTCGATCATATTTTACAAATTCGTCATTGACGTCAACATAAAAACGTTGATGCTCCAACATATTTTGGAGAAGTTTATTTTCAATGGATAAAAGCGATGTATGCGGAAGTCTGTCCTGCCCCGTTGAATTTCTCACGAAATTTTTTATACGTTTAATTGTTGAAAAATTGCGTTCTACTGATGAACTTGTGGCAGGTATTATCAATACTAATTCACACAATTTCGACACTTCGGTGTAGGCATCTTCCAGCTCCTTGTCTTAAAAAAATTGCATTAGTTGCTTAGCGTTATTTTTTGCGCTAATGTCATCAGTTTCTTAAATCACTTTTAGTTTAAATCGTAGTAACACTCGGTCGAAACGCATCTTCTGGAAAAGTTTTTGCTTTAAATGCATCAAAATTGCAGAGCTCGAGGAATTTAAAAACATTTAAACCGTGGAATCTATACTTTATTTGTTGCTGAATTTGATCGATTATTTCATAAAAGAGGCATCTGTATGATGTTTGAACATCTCCCACTTTGTCTGTTCGAAAACGCTTGGCTTGTGGCTCTACATTTAACGTCATCGTTTTCTACCAAAATAGGTCAAAGTCATCTCTTTTTTGGCTTAACATGGACTTAAAATCATCCACTTTTTTTTAGGCAAAAACATTGTTTTAGTTTGTAATATATTAAAAACATTGTCCGCGAATGGAAATATTTCTGAAAATATGTTCAACAAATAATTAAAATTTAAATCTGGTTTCAAACAGTCCAAAAACCCCCTCGAACTATTTATTGCTTCGGAGTCCCACGTTTTATTATTTTCTATTATATTCTCAAATAGTTCAATCAGTGATTCACGATTTTCAGATACTGTTAACACAAGTCTTCCATTATAGTTCCAACTAGTAGGAGCTACTTTGGGCAATCGTTTGTGGACAAAACTTGTGTATGTTTTGTTGACTTGGAAAAAAAAGCAGCCATGCCACTTAAAGTAACGAAAAATACTTTACACTCTTTAATGTGATTGATGGACTGGGATATAACTAAATTTAATTTATGAACAAAACAATGGACAAACACAGGGAACGTTTCTCGAACTTTAGCTTGCAGACCCCCTAATTGTCCCGCCATCACTGCAGCTCCATTATAGCTTTGAGCAACTAATTTTTTCTCTCCAATATATAATGCATCTGCTGTACAATTTTCGGACACATTCTTAAAACCTAAAAATCGCTCTTGAATACTTCCGTCTGTTTTAACGTAGCGTATTACTATAGATAATTGGCTAAAATTAGTGATATCAGTTGTTTCGTCCAGAACAATAGCAATGAACCGTGCCTCGATAATCTCCTGTTTGATTCTTTTTCGAATAATGGTTGCAACAGCGGAAATTAAATCACTCTGGATTCGATTCGACGTTCCGCGAAAAACGCTAGACTGCTCTAAATGATTTTTTAAGCAATCATCATATTTAGCTATTAAACTAAGTAAATCTTGAAAATTTCCTCTATTTGAAGAAATCCTTGTTTCGTCATGACCTCTAAATCCCAATTCGTGCTGCCCGAGAAAACAAACAACATCGATAAGTCTTCTTAATATTTACCTATTTTTATCGACTACTTCATTGTGTTGGCGGTGACTAATTTCCAACTGTTTATTAAGGGCGTGTTCAATTCTGGTTTTGCCGAAGACTTTCTTTTATTACGACCTGCAAATGCGCTTTGGACATAATGTGTCTTTTTACAACTTTATGGAAATTGTTTAAATCGGAAAACCCAGTTTTATTCCAGAGACCTTTTTCATTTTCAAAAAGTAAACATGGCCAACAAAATAATTTACTTATATTTTCACACCCTCTTAGCAATTTAAATTGTTCGTATTGTTTTTCCGGATAAAAATGTCTAATACAGTGTTTCATTTTTGTGGTTAAATTTTTCATAGGCGGTTTTGCCTTTCCTTTGCAAATTATTTGAAGCTTATCAGCGAAGTTTAATGTTGAAAATCCCTTTATTATTAAGACACACACCACACATTCATACACACTCTTCTTACTAAATTCTCCAACATTTTCAACGTTATTACCGACAGCCGAAGTTGACGGTATTTGCATATCCACGTCCGTATGCATATCGCACTATGCACGACGCCGACGCGAAATACGTATCACACAACACACGGATAGCCGTTCAATCAAAGGATCTAGTCCAACGATAGCTTCCGCCCCCACTTAAAGCACGCGACTGAAATGCAAAAATTGCAAACAGCCCGTGGAAAGTTCAGTAACCTCTGGCTCGATTCACAGGAAATCAAGCATACAGGACTTGGCTGCAGAGAAGCTAGTGGCCCGCATAGGTTCTATTTTTTCTATTGTGGCCGGTCGGAGTCAAGGCCGCATTTATTATGGGCTTGATAATTAAGATAATATTTTAGCGTTTTTGATATAAACTAAATTAATAGTTTCCTATTTTAAAAATTACATTTTAGAAAATGTTTTGCAATTTTTTTTTGGGGAAGCACTGGTTCCCTTGCTTCCATGGACTGCACGGATGGGTTTAAACAATTTTAATGTATCCAGGAATGTTACGATTTAAAAAAAAAAGCAGGTCTCTATAGAGATATAAGTTAATGTAGCTAGATTTATAAACTAATAATAATTGTTTTCTTACAAAGGGGTGCTTATATTCATTGTGACGTCAAATAATTGAAATGTGCTTTTTATAAGAATATGATGAATTATTATTTGTCATTTGATGAAAACTCTCTCTGTACATTTCCGCTGGCAAATTTTTACGTAATTGTATCGTGTGAATTGATAAGTGGCAACGCCCCTAATTTATAAAAAATACCCCATCAAGCGTTCTGTTGACAGGCGGACAAAGAAGTGGTTTTTTCAGGGTGATGAACTGAGCGCCTCCAAGCTGTAATTTGCTCCCTGAGAACTGACAAGCCCACTATGCTGACACACTAGGCCGATGCAATACTAGTCATTAATGTTTACCTGAGAAGGCTTCAACTGCTTTTAAAATACACTTTTAAAACAACAATATTCAAAAAATCTTGATTTTAAGCAAAATGATATGTATCGATTGAGGCGGTATAATAAAGCATCCCCAATTTAACTAGATATGGTTTTAATATTTGTTCAGCCGAGTAGCTTTTTTGCTCTAAAATGTAATGAATCTAGCGGTTGTACATATGCATTTTGAAAAAACTGCCAACAATATATTAAATTCTGTTTTTTGGCTTTTTCATTGAGAAATCTTGAAACATATAATTTCATATTCATTTTTTAAGCAAGATTGTTGAAGCTCATCACATGATAAATACACCCTTAATTTATTGTGACACTTTCCTAATCCATTGCACAACAACAGATGCTTAAAAATAATAATCTTATATATTTAATTTATTTTTTTTATTTGAAAACAGACTAGGTTTAATGTAATTCTAAAAAAATTAGTATCTGTTTATGTCCTTTTATTAGAAATGGCGCAGCGTAACCCAATTTAGTTCTGCACATAATCATTTAGTATATATATATATATATATATATATATATATATATATATATATATATATATATTATATATATATATATATATATATATATATATATATATATATATATATATATATATATATATATATATATATATATATATATATATATATATATATATATATATATATATTATTGTCTTTTCAGATATTTTTATTAAGCGCCATTTTGTTCTACCATATTGGATTTGTACCAATGTTTTATCACTTTCTATCTATGCTGCACTTCATTTTTAGGGGAATTTGTACTTATATCACATCTATTTTTTGCGCAAAATTTGAAGTCAAAAGAAAAGTTTTTTTACCTGAATTTTTTAAACATTTTATTCTGCCGATATTTTATTCCGTCATCTTCTTAACATAATTTTTCAGTTTATCTCTATATCACACTTAATTCTTACACAAAATTTAAAATTCACTACAAGTGGTTTTTTCAAACTGATTTTTTAAACATGTTTAAATATTACCAGTTCAGTCCTATTTAAATTGTATGCAAAATTTAAGGTAAACTGAATGATTGGTTTTTAGTTATCATTTTTTTAACATTTCACTAGGCCGCTATTTTGTTCCGCCGGTTGGATTTTTCCAAATTATCGCCATAAATATATGCTTAATTTTGGTAAATTGAGTATTACACAGAACAAAGCTCGTAATGAATTCCACCACACACATATTATATATATATATATATATATATATATATATATATATATATATATATATATATATATATATATATATATATATATATATATATATATATATATATATATATATATATATATATATATATATATATATATATATATATATATATATATATATATATATATATATATATATATATATAAATATATATGTATATATATATATATATATATATATATATATATATATATATATATATACTGGTGAAACACCTATATGTCCTCATCCGATTTTAATAATTTTTGGTACACATGTTCAGTGTTTCTTACTTAATAAATTTGTTTATCAGACAACTTACTCAAAAAAGTGGTTCAATAGTGTGTTGAAAACCCGCAATTTCTTATGTACTCTTTGTTACCTAGGCTCAGGCCTAGGTTATCGATATATTCTCGGGATTGGCTCTTTCCAGGTTACCTGAACTTAGTGAGTAAGGGCTGCTAAAGTCTGTAGAGGGTGCTGCAAAATTCAACAGCCTGCGACCAATCATGTCCCAGACATGTTCAATAGGAGACAGATTAGGCGATCTTGAGGGTCAAGGTAAACGGTTGATATGATTGATCCGTGAACGCTAACGTTTCTCTGGTAATATGCGGTCTGATTTTGTCTTGGTGAAATATAGCATTCTGGATGGTGTGAAGGAATGGAATCTCATATGGCTGGAGAACTTCCGGGATGTAATGCTGGGCTATCAAATTGCCTCTAATGAAAACTAGTGGTGATCTGCTACCATATGCAATAGCATTTTATACCATGATGCTCACGGTGTGGTGAACATGACGCTCTCTGTAAAATTGTGGATCACCATATCGTCTTCCCACCCTTGCCGACCATCGTTCATTCCCAGACAGATGCGGGACTTGTCACTAAAGATCACCTGATTCTATTCCTGGTCCCATTGAATTATCTGCCTACACCAGAGCAGACGGTTACGCCGATGTTCAGCTATGAGAGTTAGCACCCAGTATGAGCGATGAGAAAAAAGACCAAAATTCGTATTCGGCGATATATTATACGCATACCAACCATCCTGCCATGCTTTTCAAACCGGTGATTTGCGATGGTCCGCGTGCTGTTGAATCTGTCTCTAAAAGCCAGAAGTCTCAATCGGCGATCTTGCTGCTCAGTGGTTCCTCTGGGACGTCCAGAGCCCCTCGCTCTGTGTCTTCGGCCTTCCCGAGTCCACGCCTGTTTATACTCCAATATAATGCGTAAAGATCTGCCGGTTCTTCCGGAAACTTCTCTTATCGACAGACGGGCTTCACGCAACCCAACAATTCGACCCCTTTTAAAGTCACTAAGCTGGGTAACCCGACGAATACTACGCACTCGAGGCATTTTGACTAACTCAATACTTTGCAACAAGCGTCATAGATTTTACAAGTCAAATGTGATAGTGCACACTCTCGAAAACCAGCTACCCCTCTAGCACTAAATGGCCTTGAAGCCAGTGCAAAAACTTAACAGATATACTTGAAAATATAAACACTTTTGTTCGTTGTCAGATACCTCGGCACGTAGAATAATATGAACTCTAAAGAACATATTTGGGTGTTTACCTTTTTTTGTCAGTTAGTATACATATATTCATTTGGTAATAACGTCATAGATATTGTGTAAATAATACGAGAGTTTTATTGTAAGGTAAGTTCTGGGTACTTGGGTACAAAAAAAGGTTAAAACACAACTTTCCTCACAATGAAATTTTTACTTTATCAAGAAAATTGACACATATTAATAATTATATAATATGTATAAAGTTAGTACCAAATAATTATAGTATATATAAACTATTTTTTGTATTTATCAATTTTTTTTTAAGATGTTCGCTATAGGATGACCCCGTTACTATAATAATTCCTTCCAAAATTCAGCCCAAGCTGTCAAATCATCCCTTAATAAGCAGTGTACATAGAACCACGGTAACTAATATGATATGATCGTCATCGGTGTAAATGTATATAAAATGAGCAATACCAATTGTCAAAAATTGAAATAATTGGCAAAATTGAATTTGGTGACCCTAAAAACGCCGAATACATATGAAACGCGATATTTCTAGATTATTTCTCTTTAAATATGCTTACTACGGAACTACTCCGGCGCTATCCTGGATACTGCCTGAAAATCTCACAAAAATACATTGAACATCACAAAGTAATCGATGTAAATACATAAATACACATAGAGTTTGTTATCGTTTAAAAATAGATCAGTAGGGAAACTGTTAAACAAATATTTCAGAGTATTATTCGTAGGGACAGTGTCGTCCTTATATTGAAGCTAAAAACCAATATACTTCTCCCGAATCCTTCTTTCTGTAATTCTGGCCGGATTAATGAATCGCATGCCCTGTCCGGATTCTCGGCATCTGTCGTTTAGTGTAACCTAGCCGCTACGTCTGCTTCATCATCGGTGGCGGCCAATCAACACGCAATCTGCCCGGCTGACCTGTCAACCGGAGGCATAGATCGTAATCCGATATGACACATGGGACGTTTTCGCAACATCATTACACTATTTAAAATACTTATTCGAAAGGGAACTATAGATTTCATCAGTCGGGCACTGGAGTTTTAAAATATGCTGAGACTGAGAAAGGTCGAGAATTTTCTAATTTTATCAAATCTATGTATAGAGAAAATGCAATTGGAATTCCAGCTCACCTTTAAAAATTCATTTAAAATATTTGTTACAAACTAATAATTATAAAATGTCATTTTCCTATGGAAAATTCATTGATATTTATTCACCATTGCCTTTGCTATATAAATTTGTTTATACGCACTTAAAATTTTTAATATAATTATCCTAGAATGCAAGATTTTGTTTCTTTGATTAACTAAGGACTGTGATTTTGGCAGGCACACATCCAGGGGAAGTTCATAGGGTTAAGTCAGAAGAGGGGGTCCTGAAACTAACTAATAAAAATTATGTTTTTTGCGTAATTTTAACAACGAAGAAATATTTTGTGGAGTTAGATTAGATTCGATAGAGGCAAACATTTCTGTATAATTAGCCATACGTTTTGAATCGAATCAGATCAATAAAACATGCATGAAATTCGTATCATAGCCCTTATAAAGACGTATTTTATCATTGGCTTACATTTTTAAAGGCTACCTCACATTGTTTTAACCGTTGATTATAACATTTTAAAATGTATGTATAATTGTTTAGTTTATAGTAACACTGAGGCAATTACAAAATTTGACTAGTTATATAGTTACTGATTTTCACACAGTGTTCCATCACCATCCTGTCGAATAACTCTACGAGTTAGATTTTTCCAAATTTACATACTATACTCTTCATAAAAGAAAGTTAATAAAATCTATATTAATAGAGTGATACTATTAGAAGTGACATATTTTGAATATATAATCAGATTTAGTAAATAAGATACTGGCCTTCTTTATTAATGAAAATAACAATTTTTTCATTTACAATAGAATATTCTGCTTTTTTGGTTTCTTCTTTCAGTCCATTTCACTCACATGAATTATGATAGACATATTTACTCTCTTCTTTCTTGTAAAATATCAATTTAACACTTTGAGAACATTTGGACTAGTAGAATGTTTCAGTTTACATAGCATTTTCTTTTCATTTATCCGAGCTGCTTTTCTTTATGTTTGCTTTGTATGGAATGTTAAACAGACATTTTGCTGATGGTTTTTCATTATTTTAAGCCCATTAGTAATCTGAAATGAAATTAAAAATCATAATATTGCAGTTAAATATAACCTTTAAAATACCAAGATTTCTATGTAGATTGCATCTTACATACCCTAATATGTTTTATTCATAATTCATTGGATTACATTTTGTAAAGTATTTTTAACTTCTTTAAATTAAGACAAAAGAATTTTGTTTTTGTTTTGTTTACAAATATTTGGAATTTGCCTGCCTTTCTCTTCTGTCACTATAGTTTCATTGGTTTCTTATTCTTCGGCATCCAGCCAGTTTTTTACAATGTCTGGTTTTTGTATTTCAGTTACGATTTTGATTCTGCTCAGGGGTAGTTCGCCAGCTCTATTCGGGGACACCTAATATTATCGGGTTCTTACTCCCTTCTACTAGTGGCGCCAGCAGTGGACTGCATTGTAATTATTTTATTTTAGGGCGTTAGCTTGGCATAAGTTCCTTCTAAAGTGAGGAAGAATGATGGAGGAGAATGTCAAACTTCTTTGAATTTTCGGGAGTTGATTCTCTCGCCTCTTTCTATCGGCTCTCCTTAGAAATGCAACATGTGTCTGGCTTTATAAAAGTGCCTTAATGGACCAATTTTTTTAAAGTACTGAAAGTATGTCCTAAGTAATATCTTTTAAAGTGCCGTTGAAAGCCTAAGGCCTATTTATGGACATCATCTGGCCCTAAATTTTGGTCCCGTTTTGTTTGGTTCCACATTTGATCAACCACGTGGTAAGTCGATTTTCAAATTAGTTTCCTGCTGTGAGCTAATTCGCAATTGTCTTTTATTAACAGAATGGCGTCCTGAATTTTGTTTGGGCTGTCGGTCCTCGAGAAGCCTTTCTAGATGTCCGAAAATTCCCTTTGTTGGTGACCGCTGACGTCGAAAGAGACTAGAGGTAAGGCAAGAATAGTTTTGTTGTAAATAACTTGTTTTTGCACATTCCGTGTCGATTTTATTTTAAGACAAACAATCGTTTGTAGGGTTTCAGGTTAAGAATTCAAGATATGGTTTTGGGATATAGTTACAAGTTATGGTGTAATTTTTGGGGTACATAAATTAAGAGTTCTACAATGGTTTTGAAGTTCCTTCCTGTAAGACTACGAGGAATTAATTTTTAATTTACAGCCTTGGCGAAATACTTTATATTTTTATAACTTTTTCCTTGCGGCAGTGTGGTAAAAGAAAATTTATGAATTTTTGATTCCCTATGGGCTATTTAATTTAATTTTCATATTTACATATTTGTGTCATGATATTTCGACAGATGTTCACAGGTTGATGATATAATGGTAATAACATATTTCACATCTTCGATATACTCATTTTATATTTTTACATAGTGCTTGCTTGATGTATTTATTTTTATTTCTTAACATCACTTAAATTGTAAAACATAAACAAAATTTCATGTTTCAAAATTATTTTATAAAACAACTCTTAAAAAAAAGGAACAAAAGAACAAGGTGATCATTAAAATTTGACAGTCTGCACTTTATATAGTGTTTTATTGAAAAGCCCTCCAAATCTTTATTTTGTCTGCATTTAAATATCAATATAGATTTCTTCCTAATTGAGTCACAGTCAATTAGGTGGCGCCTATTTTAATTTCGAAAGGTGGACCCGAGAACCTGCAACCTACAGCTCTCCGAAAAGATGACTGGCTGCCGTTCGCATGTGTTGGTAAGTTAATTTTACGCCATATTATTCTTTTAAAAACTTTGATTAAGCAAAGCAATCAAACGTACACCTTTAAATGTATATACATTTTATTTTGGAAAAGTGTGTACCCATACTACATATAATTAATACAATTCTCCTTCATAATCTAAAATAAAAGATGTATGATTTTTATAGTCTATTTTATTTATTTGTTCACACAAATATATATATATATATATATATATATATATATATATATATATACATATGCATAAACTTTGTCATGTGTGGAATCTGTTAAAGGAACGTTTCGCGTAAAGCGACTTTACCGATTTTTTATTTTACTCTGTCTGTAAAATACTGTAAAGTTTGAGCTGCAAAAATCGCTTTAGAGTAGGTTATTTACAAAACAGCTTTTCGGTCTAGGCATAGTACAAAAAAAACGTCATTATCAAGTTTGAGAAAACCCTGTACAATAAAAATAACAATAAATTCAAAATATGTCTGGAGATATCAGTATATTTAATACCAAATATTACGTAAATTGAAATTATAGAAAAACTGTAGGTCGGTTCAAATATTCATATTCAAATAGTACTTTTTACTCGTACTTTACTAAAAGCAAGAATCTACAAATTTTGTTCAATTTAAATTTTATGCGCAATAGATTTAGCATTAGATCATTAGAAAGGAGGCAAATTTCTTAGAGTTTGTTTATTGATTTTTTTACGATTTAAAACGATTTTAAAAATTTTCCATAAAGGGGCCTAGCTAAAGATCTAGATATGACTAAGTGAAGTTGTAATTTAATTTAAATATTATTTAAAACTTTTAAGTGATTTTGCTAAAAAAATATTATTAAATAGATTGTTTTTTGATTCATAAAATTATTATTAGTTATATTATATTATTTAATTTAAATAAAAGCATGTTGTCGCGTTCTTGACTTGCCCTACAGAATTGCAGGTTAAGCTTAGTAATAAAAAATAATCCCGTTTGCTTAAAAAACAGATATCTGATATTTTTTTACAGGATTTGCTGCGCTCTAAAGCTCCCTTGAATTACCTCATATCATTAAGTATTTTAAATATACTAGGGTTCAAGAAAATTTTATTATTAGTGTAATTTCCTCATGTATCAAGTTATTTCCCAAACCGTCTCAATATTTTGACCTCAAGGTATAAATGGTCATTTAAAAATTAAAAAAGCTGGTTTGTTTTTTATGTACGTACGTTTAAATTCGTTAAAAATCCATATTTTAAAGTTAAAAAGTTGTTTTCATCAATTTGCGTTTTAATATAAAATTTGTTCGTTACAATGTATACATTTTTATATATAATAATAATATGTTTGCAAGTTTCAGAAACATCGTTAACATTGGTAAATGCTAAGACAATAATGTAAGTCCCTATTACGGTATTTTCAATTATTCCATACCTACCAAAAACCGACATCAGACCCGTGTTGTGGCAAAGCTGTCACACGGAAAGTTACACAGTATGATTACCTGAAGCGGCGACCCTACAAAGGAAGATTAAATCAGCCGTATTGGATTACCGAAGTCCCAGGGCTACAAAAAATAATTACTTACCGAGTAACATGAATAAAAGCTTGTCATCTGATGACATGTCGCCGTATTATACGAAGGGATGTTTTCTGCTTTGTTGCGGCTATATAAACCTACTTATAAGTGGAGAAAAACTGGTATTAAGGGTGGGTCGTTAAGAGGGTTGATATGTGATTGTCAAGAAAGGTAATCCGTCATCCCTAGAGCGATAAACACTTGATGATTTTAAGGATTAAAAACAAGATTTCTTAGTCCTTTGTATTGCAGGAACACCTGGAATTTATTTTTATAGTTATAAGAATCAATATTTCGTCTATATTTTAAATTTATAAATTTTATAATTATGGAAATTATGTGGTGAAAAATTCAGATTTTGTTTAAAAACTTACAGTGGTTTTAACTCCATCTATATAATCTAAATATTTTAATATGTTATCTGTCTGCTCTTCCGTCGATTCATTTTTACAGAATATTGATTTATGATGAGGGCTTTCTGGAATATTTTAAATGAGCTGGATATCCATAAAAAACGCACTAGCGATAAAACAAATGGATGCAGGAAAAATTACTTTTTCGTTCGTTAATTCTATTCCATGTATTTTACCGAGTTAACAAAGTACAGATTACTTTAATAAAAATTAACATTCTTCTCTTATACAATTTTTTGAATTCCGTCCTGTCACCTAGGGAGATATTTTAAAAGTAGTATTCAATATAAAATCCGATGCAAAAGATGTCCATCAAATTTCATATGAAATGACAAAGTTTTAAATGATCTTGTAAATCTATAGCATGTCTAATGAGATACCAAATCGTTGGAAACACGCTAACGCTAATTACTTCTAAATACTCTAAAACGATAGCTATTATATTTGGTACCAGAAAAAAGGGAGCAAAACTTCAAATTTAAAATAGGAGGATACATCCGTCCAGCTTAAAGATAGTTGTAAAAAGCTAGAAATGGCAATAATATCTTAAAAAATGCATATCAGAAATTAAAATCTATTTATATATTTAAGTATGTGCTAGATACACAGATTAAACTAAAATTGATAGAATCACCCATATTATCCCTTGTTGACTACAGCGATGTTGTCTATGGGCTCTGTTTAAAAGGTTAGACCGTCAACGATTAGAGGGTGATAAAAACACATCCGCTGTTCTACATGTACAAAGAGAAGGGTTCATATAACAGCTTCATTTATCCAGTTTGGCTGGCTAAATCTGGGCAAACGACGTAATATACATTATAGTTATAGAATGATCCACACAAAAACGGCAACTTATCTTTACCAAAAGTTAACTTTTACTAAGGGTGTGTTCTAGAGAATTTGAGGAGTACTTCATTTGCTCAACATTCCATTACCTACTTGAGCTGCCTTTAAGGGTTCATTTATAAAATATTATAACTCTAGTCCATATTTTAGGAAGTTGTCTAATGATTTGAAAGTGATTAAGAAGTAAGTTTTACTTACTTCAGGACAGAAATTAAGGATTATTACACTAATTATAGTGTCAACAGTCTGATCCTCGAAATATGATATTTAAAAAATATCTTTACTATTTTTCTAATGTTACCATTCTAACACATAGCATAATTTAAAATGAACTATGAAAATTTGTTGGCACTGTTTATTTAAATATGTAGTTTAGTAAATATAGTTATAAGTTCATAATAATATGTAAACTTTTAGGGATATTACTCATAAGAAAAGATATATATATATATATATATATATATATATATATATATATATATATATATATACTTGGGAGCTAAAACAGCGTAGATGTTTTAAATTTGAATATTATTGTTATGACCAAACTGGCATCATCGAATTGTTAACATGGTTTGATCTCGGATGTTGTACTATCTACCTACCGTACTTCCTCAAGTCTAGATAAAACATGCGATGATGTTATGATTGCCCCAAATTTGAATAGACTTCAAATTTTGCACTAAAATCAAGCAATACACTTGTGGTTTGGATGCAGTATGGTGGAACAAAAGTGCCCTGTGTTCTAGTTCTATTAAATGGTAAAATGTTGGTGTCAACTTAATATGGTGAAATAAAATGGCACAGCCCTAACAAAGGTTTAAAAAAGGAGTATCAAATACTATTTATCCAACTGACTTCAAATGTTTTACAAAAAGTAAATGTGAAATAAGGATTAATTTTGGTACGAATTAAATATGGCGAAACAAGAAGACTGCCTAAAAAATCGATCTAGTATCAGTTTTTATCGGCATTGAGACTTTCTTTTCTTTAAAAAAATGAAAAATAAAATTATTTGTTTTATTTTTTAAATAAAACATTTAAGTTTAAATTTTCTAATTAAAACATTAAGAAAAAATAATGGTAAGATTAAAAAAGATTGACAAATGTTTAAATTTTAAAAAAACACTTGTTACTGCCTTTAATGTATTTAAACATAAGACTATATGTTATTATTATTATTGTTACTTATAATAGAAGTAGTCTTTTAAATAAAACATAATTACTTATATATAATGGATTATTCCTTGATTAAATTTATCATATATTCATATATTGGCAAGCCTTTTTATTATAACCAGTGAACAAACTAAATTACCAGTTAATAACATTATTAACGATATTATTCACGGTAAAGCCGGCACTTTAAATCGTTTGCATAATTTATAATAAATATGGAAAATTACAATAAATATAAAATTTATATGTATATTTAATTTTATTGTTATTAGGTTTATTAGCAATTCATAATGGCGAAAGATACACATTAACATCACGGTTATTAAATAAAATATGTTTAATTCGCCAAATTTAAAATTGTGGCCTGCATAACGGGCCAATAAAACATATTTAATAATAACTGGGAAATTAAAGTCTTTGGTTTTTGCTACACAACGCCAGTGGTGTATGCAAACCGGTTAGGTTCGAATTTCGGTATGCAAAGTAGTGTCATAATGACCCTTTTTTCGACACTACTTTTTCTCTTCAAAGTTGGCAATGAGTCAACGACCACCTCGAATTTGAAAACGGTCACATCTCAAAATTGAAAAAGAAAAATGAGGCGCATTTAATTTTCACTTTTGGCATGCATTGTTACCTACTAAAAACTGTTCAGTAGTAAATATATTTTCCAAAAGATAATGCTTTCTTAAGATTAGTGTACAAAATAGAAAAATATTTTGAAATACTTGTTTCATAAGACATTTAATCTCACTTTCCCTTTAAAACCTAGGACTCGTGGTACTAGTGGTTATACTATTTTCGATTTTGCAAAGATAAAAACGCTAATTTTCTCTACAAAGTTGGTAATGCTGAATCATGGACATCTCGAATTTGAAACCGGTTAGATTTTTAAACTGAAACACAAAAATGGCGCGAATATAATTGTCACTTTCGGCATGCATTGTTGCCAACTTGAAAATGATCAACAATTTTCTTTAAAGATTATTTTTTTAAATATAGGACACAAAATAGAAATAATAGTATAAGATACTCGTGTCATAAGACATTTAATTTCGCTCATCCTTTAGAACCCTAACCTAAGCCTCGTGCTATAAAAACATATTTTATGAAACTTATGTTTTAATATATGATTATAGTCATCATTATATGGCCTTGTAAATGAACTGGAAAATACACATTTATTCAGTTATCTCTAGAGAATGCAGTAAATAAAAAATATATATTATCAAAAAGTAAACAAAATACAAAATCCGACCGCTAAAAACCTAATAAGGAAAGTTTAAATGTGAAAGACATATCTTGTATACATATTATATAGAAGCGAAATCTACTCACTGACTGACTGACTGACTGATCATCATATCTCTGAAACCGTTAAAGGTAAATTGTTAAAATTTGTCGTGGATCTTCTTTTTGAGATGTGCTAACTGACAAAGAATATTTTAAAACTCGTCCCTAGGGGGCTGAAGAAGGGGAAAATGTGTTTATCCTTTTTTTTACAACATCTCTTCAACTAAATGAGTTTTTGAAACAGTTCAATAGCTTTCAAAAATAATTATTTAAAACATTTTTGGTAATTTAAAAATTGATCCTTAAGGGTGTGAAAAGTGGTAAATGTGGTTTTTCTTCCTTTTACAATATCCAAACAAATTATTTTGTCAATAGATTCCAAAAGTAGTTATCTATTTAACCTTTTCACACCCCTTTAAGACTTTGAAAATGTGTTTTTACTTTTTACCAATATAAATTAAATTAATTTTTAAGACAATTCTTTCGACAATGGATTAACATACAAAATATCTAATTAAAAACGGTTTTAGGATTATTTTGAAATTCTATTCTAAATGGATGAAAAGAGATAACTTGTGTTTTCCCCTTTTTACAAAAATCTCTTCATGAGATTTTAAAACAATTCTTTTATCATTGCCTTTCAAAAATAATTACATATCTGAAAACTAATTTCTGGATTTTTTGAACTTCCACCCTTAATATAATTTTACTTTTTAACTAGATCTGATTTTGAAACGATGCATTTGTTAAAGATTTTTAAAAAATAATTAACAAAAAACTTATTTCCAGATTGTTCGAAACTTCATCCCTAAAGCGCTGAAATGTATTTCTCTTTCTTACAATATCTCTAGAGCTGAATGAGAGTTTGAGACGACTACATCACTGAATTTACTTATTTACCTACTGTAACTATAATTTCACTTGAAAATCGAAAAATGAGCTATGCGTTAAATAATGCCTGTTACATATGTATAAGCAAGCAGCTAGCATAGAAACAGCAATTTCACTCACTTAGTTATCTATAAAATGATACTGTATTTCCCCGTAGTAAAAAAGGCGAAAATGGAAATTTAAAAAAAAAACGTAAAAAGAGTCCATACTAAACGAGATTTAAGTGAATATGTCATTTTGTAAAGAGTTAAAAATAGTAAAAGGAGGCAAAAAAAGTTTTTAAAACAGGGTAGATTTAACAGGACCAAAATAATATATGGTAAATGTCACTTATATGGCTGCCTACATTTCAACAGTATTTAAGTTATTTAAAAATTAAAAAAGGAAGAGAAGCAACTTTTTTAGGAAGAATGAATTTAATAAATATTTTATCTGAAAAACTTAATCAACTATTTAAAATTTTGTCTGAAAAACGTAATTCAATTATTTAAATAAAACTTGCTTTGATAAAGTACTTCACAGATTAAAATTCTTAAGATTTTTGTAGTTCTATTTATACGAGTTTTATTGTAAAGGTCAGATTTAACAAATAGTCACTGGGTAAATTGCATATGTCACATCATTGTATAATAAGATATGTTATTATACAATGGTAACATACCTAATTTCTCTCTGATATTATGGTGAACGTATATATTGTTTTAATGTCTCGTCATGTAAACAATTGAAATTGGCGATATTCTGCCATTTTTTAACATTTTGTCAATATACATGCTATGGAACCATTCCGGCAATATCCTGAATATTATTTGAAATTTTCATCCAAACTGGCCAAACCGTCGTGGAATAAACGATGTACAAATGTCTGTTTATATTTTAAACGGGATCTAAAATCTAAAAAATATTGTATATAAAAGTTTTATGGTTTTCTCTAGCCTTCATGATTTGCTGCATTGCAAACGGCAATTGAAAAGTAAAAAAACTCAGCAACAACTTTATTATTTTAAATGATACACCCTCTATAATATTACTTCATTAAATTGGCATTTGCTTTCTGATTATAAAAATACCCGGTTTGATATCTTTATCGTTAAAGACAACCGAGAAAATTAACAAGAACTCTGCCTTAAGAAGCAGTGTATTCCTTTATAATTCCCTTGTAATAATAAACGCATTGCTACTGTTTCTCGGTTGTCTTTAAATCTATATCAAACCTGGTATTTTTATAATCAGCAAGACGCCTATTTGTTGAATTAATATTATACAGGGTGTTCCATTTAAAATAACAATGTCGATGCTCAATTTTTTACTTTCCAATTGTAATTTGCTAATTTTTTAAAAACAGAATATTCAGGCTCCTGGATAAAACATCAACAATGATGATATATTTAAAATTGGATTTTTTTTAACTTGCAAAAGTTTGTACTTTAATATTCAACTCCCTTACTTGCCTGGTACCTAGATATATATATATATATATATATATATATATATATATATATATATATATATATATATATATATATATATATATATATATATATATATATATATATATATATATATATTTGTCGTTTTATTCTAGTTATTAGCAAAGTATGACTCTAGTGTACCTGAGAGTCCAGGAATCAGCATCTGACAATGGCGATGGAAACGAAAACTGCCCCCTACCCTACGTTTTTTCAGATAGCAGATATCAATTGATTAGATTTTTAATTTGAATTTGAAAGGAGGCTAAGTGAAAAGTCCTGTATAAATTGTATAATTTAATGAAATTGTAATATTTTATTCAACTCATAAAACTAGACTACAGTATGTTTTACTTCGTCAGGGAAGTCAGGAACGGACTTGCCTTTCTGTCAGGTCTTCCCTGGTGAGTGGAGTATACAAGCCTCTTTAAATTTCTCTATAAAAAGGAATCTAATGCAGTCATGTCGGATGATCTGGGAGGTCCTCGGTGGCCATAATAGGCTCACTTGTTATTTTAATGCTTTATACAACTAGTGCAATTAAGAAGGCCCTTCCTTCTCGACAAAACAATATTGAGGATCATCCAAATGAAGCTTAGATAGGGTTTTGTCATACCATATAGGTATGACAAAATCCATAATTCGAGAAAACGCACAGAAATAAAAAGTAATTATCTAAGTTTACATATGATAATTATGATATCTCTGGGCATTGTCAATATATTTAGACAAAGTTTTTTTTGTGAGACAAAGAAAACATTTGTGATGGGAACTGTCATAATAGAAAAAACGCACAAAAATGCTTTATTCTCAAAAAAATGTCATAACAAATATATTACTTGGATTAGAAAAAAATTAAAAACGTCCTGAGCTTAAGGTTCAGACAATATCAAGGATTTTTCCAGAAATCTTGCTGAAAAACAAAATGTATTTGAAAAACTGTCGCTAGTTAAACGGAACACCTGTAGCCGGGTCACCTCATTCGGGGATCTGTTTATCTGTTATTATCCAGTTATTTTCTCCCGCTCTAGTCAGATAAACCAGTTATTTCCACTTACCTAAATTTTCAAACGTTTAGACTTCCACGGGATAGAATCACGAAGCAATTCTTAACTTTGCGCGGCATTCACCCCTCCCATCCTATGTTGCATGAAAATATTAAATAGAGTGGCGGTCTGATGGTTCAAGGACTTTGACTCTGTGCCATCCTCGTCCTACCACAGCGCCAGCTTTTATTGACTGGCTGTCAATAGAGCTTATCACAATCTTTAATGCCCAAGCTTTGAGAAAAATCCATTAGCGAGCTAACCCCAATAAATGGTAAAACTTAATGTTGATCAGGCGGTCAACCTGGTCGAACTCTAAACTATATTATTCATTACTCCTACTATTGAACCGCACCGCTATTATTTTTTTGGGAGTCGATACAGCTAACCTCCCGCTTTAACCCTTCTGCGTTTGAAGTAAATCGATTGACGGCCTGAACTCCCACACAGGGTGCAACCTGACATTTACAGTAGACCAAGTTTAGCCAATCTTCAAACTCTATCTCCTGCTGTCTTAATACCTGAATTACATCGCCAGTAGTTCTTCCGGTAATCGAAGAAGTGATTTAATCTTGCACAAGTCTGAGGCGGATAACTGGATGGTCCCCGGGTTGGACCCGAATATACCAAATACTAATATTGGACAATCGACGACTCCAGGTTTAGGCCGTATCTCTACGAATAACAACTCAAATAACGGGTCCATTGGAGTTCATATCGAGATTCAGAACCCCTCTAAGAAGCTCTCTACTGCTAATGGCTCTCCAGAAAAGAAAGATGTCCGCAGAGCTGCTGAAGGGAAACAAGTGAGCTGTTCGAATCCATAGATCTCTCCCCAACTGACGCGAACCCTTGATACTTTATCGGTTAACACAAAGATCTTCATTCCATATTATCAATACACTGTTTTTGGTCTTTCGAAGAACCATGGTTTCTTAATGATTTTAGCAATGAAAGCTTTCGTAATGTGTTACTTTCTAACGGTTTAGGTTTGGTTAAGTATTACTTTACACTTTAAAATAATTTTAAATTTTTAAGAGCTGCAGTCAATTTTTAATACAGTATAGTATTTTGTTAAATAGATGGATTGGTCATGGGCGGAGTTATGACATCAGATCTGGGGGGATAAGGCCTGACCCCAATTTGAAAAGAGGTATATATATTTTATTCGTTTTTTAGTGTATGTGTCAAGTTTGAATATTTTTGGCAGGGGCTAATTCGTTATTTGGGAGGGCTTAGCTCCCCCAAGCCCCCCTAACTTCGCCCATGGTATTGGTTGTGCTGAAAGCCAAAAATTCAGGCATCATCGTTAAAGCCATAACATAAACATTCAAAGTAATCTTTTAAATGTTATTTTAAACTGCAAGTTCATCCCTAAATCACAGACTCATACTGGAAAATAAGCTTTTAAAGTTTTTTCAAATAGGTACAACTTATCATGCAGCCATTTGGTTCCGCCATGTTGTGTTCGCACAGAAATCTTACTATTTCATACCTATATCACACTAGGCTTAACTAATACTATATGTCACATTTAATTTTTGTGAAAAAAATTAAATCAAGTAGATAAATAGTTTTTTTATTTTGCAATCGTACCTAAATCGTAAAAACTTCTTTTCTATACCCAAAGTAGAGTCGTACTGACCCTCTTTTTGACACTTTTTCTTTCAACAAGAAACCGGCTACGTCTCAAAATTGAAAAACAAAAATGACGCTCATATAATTGTCTCTTTAAGCATGCGTTATCACCAACTTGAAAATTTCCAGCAGTAAATATTTTTTTCAAAGATAATGCTTTTTAAAAACTATCTATTAGGCCGCTATTTTGTATAGCTGTATTCGAATCGTAACAAGGTTTAAAAGTTCATATCTACATCACTGTGGATTTTCGTCATAAATATTAAGTGTATTCGAAAAGCAATTTCTTTGTAGTGATTTTTTACACGATTTATTAGGCCATTATTTTTGTCTTGCTATATGGGATTAGTTAAATTATTTAGGAAAAGGACAAAACACAAACAACAACGTTAAATGTTAATACAAACCTAGAAGTTCTTTGACTGACTGAAGACAAGGAGTAATAAGATATTCTCGTTCTTTTACGTTTTATATTCCCGGGTAAACTCAGCATTTAACTGTGTCCGAAACAGGCAGCTAGACAGACAGTGTGCATTTTTAGATATCCAAGGACCCTACAAATTAAAGGTCTTCAAAAATCTAGGAGGGCAATTTTATCACAATCCCTTTTACTAAGGAAGTAAAAAACCTTTAAAGACGAACTGAAGTTAATACTTATTTTAATATAAATATTCCATTTCCCCGCCAATGGTAACAAACCCATTAATCTCTATGTTTACGATCATATATAATTCAAGGCGATTCGGTTCGGACTGCCGTAGTTATTCAAATAAATAATTATTAAAATGGCGGCCGCCGCGTCACCGCCATGCAATAATCAACAATCCAATATTAATGAGTCGATGAAAAACTGATTAAAAATTCCGTGGAATTTAATCGGGGCAGCATCAGCTACAATTATTTATTTATTTTATTTTTGTATGACAGTATGTTTATTATAAACAATCCTCCATAAGGAATTTAAAAAAATGTCTTCAAATCCTAATAGTAGGTATATTATTTAATATTTCAGTTGTTCATTCGCAATTAAACACTGAAAAGCAAAAAAAATAACAGTTGAGTTAAAAAAAATATTGAGTCAACCATTTTCCAGCATTAAATATGGCATACCTTCTGAGTGGTTCCAATCAACATTAATTAAAAAACTGTTAAGCCAGAAATAATAATGACTAGTATTTAAAATAAAACAATGGAAGGCTGAGCTAGGCAAATTTTATTTACAGTGCTAGGCGAATGCAAGATAATAATGGTTTATAGATTTGTCAAGTATTGAGTATACACTAAAGTACAGTGCCGTAGCAAGAGTGAGGCGACTGAAGCACTTGCCCTACGCGCCATTACCAAAGGGGCGTCAAAACTTGGCAAAGTTTAAAAAAAGTTTGAAAGTAAAAAATCTTTTCCATTTTTTTAGTGGGTGCCTAAAAGTTCTTACTCAAACACATTTTTTTTAATATTAATTATTTCACATGATATTCATATAGTGCTAGGTCTATTTTTAATAAAAAAATCATTGACTATTTTTTTTACGATTTGAATATTAGGACAGCCATTTAGGGCATTCCTAACCAGTTTTGTTCCGTTCCGTAAGTTAGTCAGTTCGTTTTTTGGCCCGCCAATCTATCTACATCTGTCAGAAAAGTATCGGCAATTACATTCACAGTGTTTACATAAAATATATGAAGTTCTCTTGGAAGAAGAGCTGTTTTAAATACGATTATGTTGTGCACCAATAAAACCTAGCATTTTGAGGCACAACGTCACAAAATGACACAATAGAAACTGGAGTATCAGTGAGTTACTCAGCAAGTACAGCAAAACACTAAAAGAGCTCATTTCGAATCAATAAAAAGGTTACTGTTCTATTGCACGCCTTGTGTCTCTCATAATGATCAATGACAGAAATAATTCGCTATGTCTACAGTGACGATGGAAAAGTTTCGATAAAAGAAAATTTTATTGACTTTGTATGAACTAAAGAAAAAACTGGCGAAGAATTGGCATTTGATATAATGAAGAAATTAGAAAAGGATCAGCTCGATATTTAAGATGCAAGTGGTGAAAGCTACGATAATGGAGCCAACATATCAGAAAAACATCGTAGTGTACAAGAACATATCCAGGAGGGAAATGATGTCACCATTTACATACCATACGCAAGCCATGGCTAGAATTTGGTAAGGGCATATTGCGCTTTAGGCAATGCAGATTCATTGAAAGGGCACTCGGACACACGATGGATATCAAATAACAATGGTATAAAATCACTGAATACCCAAATTAAGGCAGTCTATGGGGTACTTCAAAATATGATCGCCAATTTAGTCATACCGGACACTAGATCATCTTGCCAAAAATCTACTCAAAAACATTGATTTAAAGTTTCTTTTCTCCCTCGAAGCTTGGGATCAGCTATTAGGTCAAATTGATTGCGCCAAGAAAGCTTTGAAAACGAAGAATTTGATTTTGGAAAAAGCTGCACACATAATTGTAAATATAGTAGGGGTTGAAAAATTCCCTGCAAGAACTTCATGATATGGAATTCTAAGAAAATTTTATATGAGCTTCTGCATTTTATGTCTATTCTGTAAGTCAAAAATGCACACCAAACATCAATAAAAAAAGAGGAAAAGGTTGAAGTTGTACGAAGAAGAACATGACGGGCCTAAATCTCAGAAATCTCAGTTTTGCATTGATATTTTCAGGGCAGTTGATATGTTCATAGATGAAATCGAATTGCCGAAGATTTCGGTTTCTTGTCTAAGGAGTCTCTACAAAACATGAGTACCACAAAACCAAAGAAAGCAGTGATGGATTTGGCAAAAAAAATAAAAAAAGACACAGATTTCCAATTTTCAGCACACACATTTGTCAATTACTCCTGAGCATTTTAAATCCGCAACAGTTCTAGAATTACTTCATCTGATTTAAGAATATAGTTTAAAAGCCGCTTATCCGAATGTTAATATCGCTTTGATTTTTTTTTGGCAATACCCTATAGCCACTATAAATAATTATTTGAGATCAACTGTCCAAGAAAGACCATCGAATGTTGCTATTTTATCTACAGAAAACGAAGTTAACAGAGAAATTGATTTTGACGATATTATTGACGAATTTGCTGCAATTAAGTCGAGGAAAATACAATTATAAATTTAAAAAACTTTGTATTTTCAGACGCATTCACATATTTTCACGGTTTAACATAATATGACTGTACGATTTGTGTAAAAGTAAAACCTGCAATAAGTAAATATCTGTTCAAGAAACCTATTTTGAACAATTTACAATTTATTCCAAAAAAATATAAAACTTGTTTTCTTTTTTCTTTTTTGGAGGGGGGAACGCAAATTTGCGAACCTGCCAAAGGTAGGGTTAAATGAACATTGTTGAAACACGTTGAAATAACATACTTATAGCGGCAACAGAAATGTGGGGTAATCAGTCGTTGTCTTTTTTTATTGAATTCCTATATGTTCATAAACATCTAGGTTCAATTCTAAGCCTATTTTATAAGCAATATAAAATAAGTATATGGTATTCAAAGTAGGCTAAAATTCAGCATTGAATTGTAAAAACAAGTAACAAGGTAAAATGAACCGGTATTTGCCACAAATTTACATTTTTTAGAGAAACATCTATCTCTCCGGATTTAGTACCCTTCTTAACATGTCTTACATTATAGCCAAACCCTTCGAGTTTCCGCGAGGAAGAAGGCAGGATTATTCAATTTTCATGTTTTGGATCTTATTACATCCCCCGCGCTAGCTTTACAATTATTTACTACATTGGCAACGTCGCAATTCTGATGTGTATTGACTTCAGATTCTAGATATTTTTGACACTTCTAGAAAAAAGAATCGCAAGTTCCTGATTTGAGATTGTTTTCTTTTTCGTTTTTTCAGTATTAAAGCATCTATCTGCCTGCTATTTTGAAATTACATTTCAAAGACAAAATTGTCTTTTCCCATTCTAGATTAGTTTTTACTGTTTGTTGTTGTTCACTAATTGCATCACAAAAGGCGCACGTTTCACTTTTTATATACTGTGTCATTTTTTATATACTGTAAAATTGTACAAATTAATCCGTCTTCGCTCGAACCCAGGAACTCTTTGCAATGCCAGCCACGAAGACCATGAGCTCAACACGATGCATTCGGATAATAGATACATGTCTTTAATTTATTTTAAGAATACTTAGTAGATTGTTGCTTTTTTCATTATATTTTCCCAAAATTATTTAATCGGGATTTTAGACAAATTAAAATTAAGATGACCTTGACTGGCACTCGAACCTAAGACCTCTTGCATTCTAGGCAAACGTTCTAATCACTGATCCACGAATACCATACACTCAACAACGACGATAAATGAACTTAGCCAATTTTATTTTAGTATAGATTTTACGGAATTTCAGCCTTTGGCTGCTGCAAACCAAGCAAGATATTAATCGTGTTGAGCTTATGCACTTCGTGGCTCAGTGGTCAGAGAGCCAGAGCGTTTGCTTAAAATGCGATTGGTCCTGGGTTCGAGTCCCAGCAAAGAAGAATTAACTTTTTCAATTTTATATTGCCTGCAATGCCAATTAAAATCATTTTATAGAAAATGTAAATGGACGTGGCATATTCATGATTTAAGAAGAAAAGTATTATGGTTATTTGGCCACAATATATAAGAAAGAAAATACTTGAAAATTTCTAGTTGTGGTCTTTAGTAGAGGGGATTGGGGGGTTAGTCTCGCTCCCCCCACCACTTTTTTCATTGGTCTCCCACTTCCCGCGCCTGTCCCTGCCAAGCCTACTTGACTCTGCTTGATTCTGATTGGTCTTCCCCACTCTTACGTGTGTATCCGGAGGGAGATGTGTAATAAAACTGAAGTGAAAAAAATTGAAAACCATTTAGTGAACAAAAGTAATTTTGAATCAAGTTAAGCAAAAAAAGATACAATACATTTTGAAAAGGATAGAATGATGGGATTATGGTGGAGGACTTGTAAATATATGCAGTAACAAAAAATTACCTAGGAGTTTTTTTTTCTACGCACTATAAAAAACCATTTAGTGGACAAAAGTTATTTTAAAAACAAAATTGCAGAATAACCTATAAAATTAATAGTAGGAGACTAATCATGGTCGATTGCTATTCAGAACTATTCGTGGACATTCAAGGTTATAATTGTTTATTTGGCTTGGTCTCAAAGCAGCTTGCTATCTACGATGGTGTACGCTGGTCTAATTTTCTTTTTAAGTCACCATTTAAAAGAACCATGTTATCTACCAAGGATCAAGAAATAGTTGATTGGTCTGAAGAATATCATGGGTTGGAATGGGACGTTGGATATATAGAATTAAATGAAATAGAAGAAATCCTCAAGAATATTATCAAGATATATACTAATCCGAAGATCTATGTCAAAGGCATTAAAAAGAGAAACTTTTTAAGAAAAATTTTCACTTCAGAGCTGATCATAAGCATTCCAGTCAACGAGGAACCCAAACTAAGCAAATTTAAGAATGTTATTTTCATAAAAATTTAAGTCTTTGGCATTGGCATTGGCTAATGTAAAAATAATTTATGATTATAAAAATTGTTATAAAACTTGTTAAATGAAAAAAAATTAGATGTAGATTTATCACAAGACAATTTAATTATTAATAAAATATAACAAAATATAATTTATTTTTTGTTTAAACACATAATAAAGAATATTATTATCATACATAATTTTTTTTTAGCCCCACACACTTCCATATTTGATATGCTCCTTAGTACGTTTTATTACCAATTAAATGCGGACGCAAAAAAAGAAACAAAATAAAATTTAAGAATATATATTATACATCGAATTAATATTACTAAAAAATATATTTAAAATTACCTTTTGCACTTTGTATTGTATTATAATGGTCATTTACATTTAACACTATAAATTATAATAGTCTTCTGCTCCTAAAACTAAAAATTATATTTATAATTGAACGGTCTTTTGCACAACCTTTTGGGTTGTTTTCTCTTGGCACACATTGGGATTGACACTAACGGCACAATATTAATTTGAATAGGTCCATTGCTTACCTTTATACCAAATAAAAGTTCTAAATCGTGCAGAAGTCTTAGCACGACCTCATCCACACTTTCTGACCATTCTGATGAAGCTGCTGAGGGTGATGTTTCTGTTTGTGTAAGCTCTGGTGACATCAACTGCTGTTGTTGATGTAGAGTCATGGATACTCCGGCTGAAGTTGTTTCTAGTACCTCTGGTAAACACCACTTTTTGGGGGACATTGGTATTTCGGCAGATATTCCTGGTTCCTTCTGTGAACACCACATTTTGGGTGATATTGGTACTTCTATTAAAGTTGTTAGCTCGTCCGGTACACACCACATTTTTGGGAACATTGGCACTTCAACTGAAGTTGTTAGTGCTTCCGGTACACACCACATTTCGGGAGACATTGGTATTATGGCAGAAGCTGTTCCTGGTTCCTCCGGTAACCACCACATTTTGGGGGATATTGGTACTTTTACTGAAGTTGTTGGTTTCTCCGGTATACAGCACATTTTTTCGGATATTGGTACTTCAACTGAAGTTGTTAGTTCGTTTGGCACACACGACATTTTGATACAAGGATGTATAGTTGTCGAGTTCACGTCGGGAGGTATTTGACACCAGTTGACCTTGGTACCACGCTGTACCAGTCACCAACCTTGCCAGTGGGCGTGACTTAGCAAGAAGTGGTTTTAAGCGGCTTTTGAGTTTACATGTACCGTCAGTTGAAAGTCGTATTTATTGTACGCTAGTTCCTATCGTGTTTCTCAGTGTCTGCGGTGAATTTTTAGTGTAATTATGTTTTCGGGCCTTTTAGACTGCAAATCCCTAGTTATCCTACTCTTAAATTTTATGTTTTGAGTGTTGAAAATGTATCCTACATTGTGTGATCTAGTTTACAGGTTTCTTTCGTTTTGTGTTTTTTGCAGGTTTGTTTTTTATTTTTTACCACTATGAATTCTCTAACTGACTTTGATTTTGAATTTGATTTTACCTTATTTAATTTAGAAGAGACTTGCCCAGTGCATGATTTAATGGATTGTCATTTGTGTCAATAAAAACCGGACGCGTTAGAAAAATATTTTAATGAGTACATGGATAATACTCAATCAGAAATTGGTGGTATCGATGATGCTACAATTATAAACAATTAAGAAACCTCACCTCAATTCGTGTGAAATTGTCGAATATAAAGAAGTTCAGAACAAACGAAAACGTTCTGCTTCTGAATCTTCTGACGACGAGAAAAATGTAATAAAAAAAATCAAAACCGATGATATCGAAAAATCAGGGGCCGTTGTTACAACCCAACCCAACAATTCAATAAAAACTCCCTACAGAAGTGAATTAAACAAATTTTTAGATTCAAAAACAAAGCAAAATTTATCAAAATCAGAACAAAGACGTGGTTGTGCGACGTTCAAATCAATGGTAAACAACTATTTCAATTTGAATGAATGTAAAAATGTGAGTAATTTTACTTGCTCAACTGTTAAAAACATAATTCATAGACGGGGTGAGCTTCTTTTAAATTTAGGTAATATTTTTATGAAAAATCCCTGCTTTGCTGGTAAATCTTAGTGGTAAATATATGTAAAAATGTTTTAAAAATTAAAAAAAAATATAAGACACGTAAGCGCAAACTTTTAAATTTAAATCCACTATTCCTTATTAAAAGAGAAACTAAACCTATAAATATCCAGATCAAAATGACCCTTCTCTGCACACTCTATCTAAAAGAATTTACACAGAGACGAAATGCCATAAGACACATTAAAGAATCATGTTTAAAAAGAGACACAAATCATAATCCGGATGAGTATTTAATCGATATTAAGTATATTTACATTATTTACTAAGAATTAGGATATATTAAAATATAAGAAAAACAATAAAATTTGTTTTGTGTTATTTCAATGATCTTTTTTGCTTGACTTAGTAAGCGTCAAGGGGCAGGGCAGGTGGTCAGTCCCCTCCCCCACCTTGCTACGCCGGTTATTATGTTATATTGCATATAAATTATCATAGTGAATTAAAAAAAATTTATTTTTTGTTTCAGTTGGTGAAAAATTCTTCAGGAATAATGCAACTCGCCATTGCGAAGACTGTAAAGCTGATATTAATTTTAATGCTTGGAACTCTCAACTAAGAACAAATGTCCACAAAAGCAAGAGTACTATTAAATATGGAAATGGAATAGACCTTATTAGAAGTGCTTTTAAGTCTCGAATTGCTGCATAAAAGGTTTACTCACCCAAAATGCATGTCAACCTTAAAAAGTTTAAGCAAGAAATTTCCTAAAAAGTCGTAACATTAATTCGCCAGCAACAGCAATTATATAGATGCGTTAAGATAAATGCAGAATTATTTGGTATCTTCTACTCGCCAGTTTTGATGTCTACATCCGTTAAATCATTCAACACAGCCTTCCATAACGTGACTGAGACGACTGATTTAAATAATCTCTATGACGAACTATTCAAAATTCTAACAACCAAGGCAGATGAACTACCTGAACGAGATTCTGGTAAGTTAATAATTACTTGCAAACATTTTAACATTTCAAACGCTATTGCTTCAATTTATGTTTATTTACAACAGTCTCTCTTAATAAATACTAATTATTTCTTCTTTAAATTGCAGGTTGGATTTTACAACAAATTCTCCATTTAGAAGTAAACATCAACAAGTACAATCCTTTATGTGGCGACTCTTATATTTCAATTCCAGAGTTTCGAGGTAGTTTGGTAAACATTTTGAATGAAGATGATTTCTGTTTTGCATATGCCGTTGTATCAGCAATATGTAGACATTCAGGTGACCCTAGGAAAACTTCCTCGTACCCGGACTTCAGAACTATCTTTGATTTTACAGGTATTAATTTTCCAGTTAAATTAGAGCAGATAAGTACTTTTAAAAACAAAAATATTTATCCATAAATGTCTATGGGGTTGAGAAATTTTTTAGAAATGGAGTATATGTAAATGAGATTGTAGGACCATTACACTATAATAGACATAAAAAGAATTTACATATCAATCTACTTTTAAATACTTCTGATGATGGTAATAGTCATTATTGTTGGATAAAAGATTTATCTAAATTACTTTTTAAACAACTGTCAAAAAAGAAATGTAGAAAAAATTTGTGTGAAGGATGTTTACAACATTTTGGTACCTATGCAAAATTACAAAGATACTTAGAATATGATTGCACATCTGTTCGAATTGAATATCCTTCAGATGAACTTACTTTAGATAAGTTTGAAAATCAAATTCCAGAAAACATATTAAAGTTTCAAAATATTCAAAAGCAGTATAAAGCACTTTTTGTAATTTATGGTGATTTCGAGTGCTATTTAAAAAACGTTGAAAACGAAAAGCTTGATCCTACAACTTCCTATACAGTTAAAACTGCTGAACATGTTCCATATTCGTTCGCTTATTACATTAAATCATCATTTGATAAAAATCTCACATCTTTAAAACTTTATCGTGGAACTGATTGTGCTGAAAAGTTTATTGAATATATTGAACTTGATGTGAAAAACCTTTATAACTATTATTTTAGAAATCAAAAGCCTATGAATAAGTTAACTAGTTTGAAACGAAAAGAATTTGAAAATGAATTTGTGTGTTATATATGTGAAAAACCTTTTTCAGACGGAAATTTTAAAAAATGTAAGGACCACTGTCATTTTAGCGGTAACTATAGGGGCGCGGCTCATTCTACTTGTAATTTACATTTCATATCTCCAACTTACATTCCAATAATTTTTCATAATCTAAAGAATTACTCTCATCTATTGATTAAGTCATTATGTAACAATAAAGAATCAATTAGCGTTATTGTTCAAAACAAAGAAAAATATATTTCTTTTAGTAAAAAAATTATGGTAAACACGTATGACTCTAAAAATAAAAAGATTGTTTACTTGAATTTACGATTTATAGACTCATTTCAGTTTTTACCAGAATCTCTTGAATCACTATCTAATATTTTAGATAATTCTCAATGTCTTGAAATTAGGAAACATTTTTCAGACACGGAGCAATTTAAATATGTTAGGCAAAAAGGAGTTTTTCCTTATTCATATATTGACTCTTACGAAAAGTTGGATGATAAATCTTTGCTTGCTATTGATAAATTTTATAATGACTTAATTGATGAAAATATTAGTAATGAAGATTACATTAGAGCTAAAGAGGTATGGAATGTATTCAATTGCTCCACGATAGGTGAATATTCAGATATATATTTGAAATCTGACGTTCTCCTTTTAGCCGATGTTTTTGAAAATTATAGAAATACTTGTTATAAAACTTATAAATTAGATCCTGTGAACTATGTAACAAGCCCTTCAATGTGTTGGGATGCTATGATGAAATTTACAAATGTAGAATTGGAATTATTGACTGATCTAGATATGCTTCATTTCTTCAAAAAATGGGGAGTTAGTACTTGTTCAGCTCGAAAATCGGAGGCAAATAGTCCTTTTCTTGACAATTTCCAACAAAATATATTGCCTATTTAGATGCAACAAATTTGTATGGTTTTGCAATGAAACAGTATTTGCCAGCAAAAAATTATTTTAAATATTTCAGATACATCATACGGGCCATGTATTTGAAGTTGACTTAGAATATCCTCAGAATTTACATGAAAGCCATAACGACTTTCCGCTCTGTTCCGAACAATTTAAGCCACCAATTTCAAAGTATTCTAAACTAATTCCCAATTTAAACAATAAGTACAATTATGTTCTTCATTATCGTGCTTTGAAGCAAAGCTTAAAATTTGGACTTAAACTTCTCAAAATACACAGGGGAATTAAATTTACACAATCGCCATGGTTAGCTAAATATATTGATTTGAATACTAATTTACGAAATGCTTCAAAAAACAAATTTGAAAAAAATTCGTACAAATTGGCAAATAACAGTATTTGTGGTAAAACTATGGAGAATGTCGATAACCGAGTAGATATTAAGCTAGTAACTCAATGGGAGAGAGAGAAACAAATTAAGTGCTGAGAAATTAATGGCAAAACCTCAATTTAAAGATTTAAAAATTTTTTTTAGAAAATCTAGTAGATATTCAACTTCAAAAGATATGTATCGAATATAATAAGCCCATTTATGTTGGAATGAGTATATTGGATATTGCAAAAACTGTAATGTATGATTTTTATTACGGATATTTAAAATTAAAATATGGAGATAATGTAAGGTTATTGTACACTGATACTGATTCTTTAATACTAGAAATTGAAACGGAAAATTTTTATGAAGATATGAAGCAAAATCTGGATCAATTTGATACCTCTAACTATCCTGAACCAAATATTCATAATATGCCGATATCCACATCAGTGGTTGGTAAATTTAAGGATGAATATAAAGGTGTACCTTTAGAAAGTTTTTTTGGAACCGGTGCTAAGGCATACTGTGTAAAAACCAAAGATAGTTTAGATAAAAAGGCAAAAGGTATTCGTAAACCGGCCATACAAAAACAATTAAACTTATCAGATTTTAAAGATGTTGTGGAAAAAGGTCAAAAAGTATACTGCACAATGTATGTTTTTAAGTCACATCTACACAATATTTATACGAATTTGATTAACAAACTAACTTTGACAAGTCATGACGATAAAAGATATCGTCTTTCAAATACCACAAAAACTTTATCATGGAGTCACAAAGATATTGTCCATATAGAATTAATGATTAAAAATTTATCTATTTTACAATCTGAACAAGAACCCAAATCTAAAAGACGATGTTTAGAAGAGACTCGCAATAAAAGTGGTTTTGATACACAATTGTTATCCGGTTTTGAAAATGGGAAAGGAAGTTAAAGTTGTCAAGTTTTATAAAATTTGTTTCGTTGATGATCTGTTTCACTAGTTTGTGTGAATATATAAAATGTTGTAACAAACAGTATTATTTAGTTGCTTTAAAACAATGACTGCTACTTCATTAGTCGTGTTAGTCTCCCTTGTTGGCAGAATACTATATGTTAATCATATTCCTAACACAATTAGAACCGACGTGTGCATCAATAAGAACAAAAATGAAACTGATTGTTAGAAGCAAATGAGAATGATTTACATAGATGGAAACTCACATTTGTTTACTTATAATATTTCAGAAAATGATTTAAGTGTTCATAATTATATGAAGATTAAATATTTCTTTGATAAAAAGCCTGTCATTTATTCAGAATAGATAGAATTTGTTCATAAAAACATAATTGTAATTATGTATATTTTTATATAATATTATTTTTTCTGACTTTAATATCAATTATTTCATCTTACGTTGCTTTTGTAATGTATCTGAAAACCTGAATTAAAAGTTTTAGTATTTGATTTTTTGTAGTTTAATTTTTATCTCCTCCAACGTTAAGTAATCTCCCTCCTCCATTTAAGTGGAGGGGACAGTAGACTATAAAAATGTGCCGCAAATTATTATTTAGTTAGTTTCTATATTCTACGGTCTCATAATGTTCAGCCCTCAGAAAGTAACGTCCAATGTGTTTAAAACATCTATACATTCTATCGAAAAACAAACCATAGTAAATTCTAAACAGTACCCTTTAAATAAATCCAAATCAAAGTTTGTGAATATTGGTTTGTGTTTAGAAAGTGATTTTACGCCATGTCTTGAATTTGGTAGAAACAAGAGCCAATCTATTGTTCTAAGTAAGGATTATTAGAAAGACCTACTAAAATATCAGGGTGTTATAACAAATTACTTTTTCTCATCAAACGCCTTTCAAGAAACTATATTTTTGAAAAATATGTCCATTCTTTTTGAGAAATTTGGTGAAATGCCAATAGTGAGGATTACAAAACATGATGATTACGTCTGTTTTGGAAATGAAACTGTGTGCAGATTATGGGAACAAATACCTTTAATCGAACACAGATTCAGTATTTTACAAAAACAGCAATTTAACAGTTACTTCGACATTTTTAAGAAGAATCTCTTTTCCGAAACCAATTGTCTTCAAAAAGTATATGATACTCTGTCGCCGAGTGAAAACCCCAATAGTGAGAATGTTTGTACTATGCTGGAATTATTACTAATGCATCCAATCCAGCTTGAACAAAAATTAAGAGAAAGAAAATATTATGAAGAAATCAGTAAGTTTTGATGAAACTAAAAATCAACTTCATACGATGAATGCATGGACGTTTGCATATAGAACATCCCGTATGTCGCCTCAAGAGTTTGTAGACCAACAACATTTTAAAAGACGAATTGAATTATGTGAAATTATTTTAAAACCTGTTTTAAATAATATGTTAAATAGGATTATAAAATAAAACAATATTAATATAAAAAAATGTGTTTTATTGATGAATATTTTACAAAATATCCTTTTTTAATATCCATGAGTTATGTGTTTTGTCTAATCCCAACCATTTAACTAAAACCTTATTTCCTTTTCTTCTTATTACTTTTTCCATTAAGTATATGTCTGAATGTCTGACTTTTTGTAATTTTTTTCCGTAAAAGCATCCTTGAATTTCTGATTTGTTTTCATCTTCAAGTTTGAATTCAAGCAAATAGGTTGCAAGATTTGTAAGTTGTAACTTTTTTATTCTAAAAATTTCGTTTGACCAGTTGGGTGTGTACCCTTTAGAAAAAAATTCTCTGTGTTTGCTTATACGAACAAAGTCACCAATTTTAAATTTTTTTAAATCAGGATCAACTGTTTCCATGTGAGTAAATGATTTCATTTCTCTTATTAACAGCATTAGGTTTTTTACCAATGGTAGAGTGTACTGTATTATTGTACACACTAACAATATCACGCAATATATCTAACCATTTATAATTTCCTTGAAGACTAAACTTTTTTTATTTTATTCTTTAATGTTCGGTTCACTCGCTCAACGATACTTGCTTTCAAATTAGAAAAAGTACTATAGTGATTGATTTTAAACTGTTCTGTGTAAAAGCTTCTGAAAATCTTTGGAATAAAATTCTTTTCCTTTATCTGTTTGTATATTTTTTGGAACGCCTTGCAGGTTTTTAGGGGCTTCTTTTAAGTCTTTGAGAATTTTTTTTATTGCTAGTAGGTTAATAGGTAGTGCCCAAACGAATTTAGAAAAAGTATTGATTACCACTAATATATATCTATATCCTCTATTAAATTTTGAGTAAGGTTGCATTTCAACTAAATCTGCTTGAAACAAATCATTATGCCCTTTTACGATTACTCGTCTTCTTTTAAAATTTCTTCTAGCGGGTCTATGTAATTCATTAACTACATCTTCCTTAATTTTATTCATTTTCACTCTTACACTTTAAAACCAATCCTGCGTATAACACTCCAGGTGATGCAGAATATTTAAGAGATTTTACAACAGAAATATTATCACCATTACCGAGTTTATGACCTAATAGTTCAACCGAACTAAATATGTTGTTATTTATGATAAAATCTATGTCTTTACTACAGTGAACTGTTATCACTTCTGCTTCTGGAAATGAAAATGCTAAAGTAGTTTCATCGCCGCTAATAGTAAAACAACGTCTTGTTTCACCATTCGGTAGATTAATTGATTTTGTCGATTCTCCAAGAACCATGGGAAGGATGCAAAAGTAATATAAGTCTTCATTGGCATTTAGGATATGAGTTCCAAATTTATTTACCAACATACTCGATATATAATATGCAACTGTTGCTTTTTACTTCAAAAACTTTTATTTATAGAATTACTTTGGCTTCTCGTAGTTCTTCAATAATTGAGATTATTTCATTATTATGTCCAGTATGCCCGGCAACCCGAGAAGCCATTAAAAGTCTAAGTCTATCAACAAGTTCGTTGATGTCCCAATATACATAGTCCGTATCTGTTTTGTTAAGTTTCAATATCCCCATTCCCAGTTTCTGCCTTGTTTGCCTATATGAAGCCTTAGGTCTACTAAATGCTTCTATGAGATTTTTTGCAGGTGTTTTAATATTTTTTGTTTTCGTTACCCCTTTGGTTTGTAAGTACGGTCCTATAATAGTTACATATTTGACTGAACCGTTACCTTGAACTTGCTCATTACGGTCGTGATTTCTGCGATATGCATTAGTTCTTGATAGAATGTCCATATACTAATCTAAATCTTCTTTCTTGTAACCAATAGGTTCTTTTTTAAAAAGTAGTTCATATAAACCTGGAGTGCCTTTGTAGGTTACACCCTCAACTTTTATATTTTTATTAATAATTTCAACTGGTTTCATTGTTGTCCCTAAAAGAAATGCGTTTGTTTCCAAATCATGAACAATACCATAATTGTGATCAAATATATGTCTTGTATCCCTAACTCCTTCATCGATATATTTTTTTGGCAATTCATCAAAATCTGCCAACCAATCTTTATATCCCGGAGTGTCAACGTATTGTTGAATTGTTTGTCTAGTTTGCTCTAAAATATCAGAGATATTTAAATTCTCTACAATACTATCACCCGTTGGGGGTGTAGTTTCAGCTACTGTGCTTGTTTCTTGACTGGTAGGGAGATTACTAGTCGGTGCAATACTCCTATCAAAAAATGATGATAACTAGGTGGGTAAAACGGGAGTTTTCCCTCTTAGGTTTGTTGGAGTAGAAGTACTATAAAATTCCTTAAAAGTATGAGGTTCTTCTTTTATGTCAGTTGGTTCCGTTTTTGCAATATTTGAAATTAATTGCTGCAGTGGTTGTGTTATCGGTTGATATGTTTTTTCTAATTGGCTTTGAGTCGTTGAGGCTTCTGACTTTAATGCTTGATATTTTTGTTTTACTGCTCTTCTTGATTTAACTAACTCTCTTGCTAGTCGTTTATACATGTTTATAAGTGTACGAATGAATCGAACCTGCTTCTATATCTGCCAGAATTTAAGGGACAGTCCTTATCGTTTACAACGAAACCTTAGTCTTCTTTCCAACAGTGTTCACAGAGAGCTTTAAATTTCTCAAATGTCATATCCATCATGCAATGGTCATTATTTATGTGTTTTAAACTAGTTAGGTCCTGTTTAAATAAAATTAAGAAATTTGCATTTTCACGTATAAGCCTCTTGAGAATTGATGAATAACCTTGAAAAATGAAAAAGCAATCCGTATTTTTATGTCTCCCAAATGTAAAATAGTCCCTTATAACACTTTGATTCTGACATGGAATGTCATCAAATATAATAACTGAATTTGGTTTAATATCGTGAGGGGATATAATATTTTCATCATTGTCATATTCAAAATAACCAATTTCTTAATAGGTTTTAGCAAATTTCTTAAATACTCATACTTGGGTTGATGTAATGATTTTGAGTATAAATAAATATTTTCAAATCTTATTCCGTTTGGGTGTTCAAGTAATGTGACAATGGAGTTCGTTTTGCCAACCCCTGACGCTTCTACAACAAGACATCTCTTTGATTCTCCACCAAAGAGATCACCATGTTTTCTAAATGGTTTGTTTAAGATTTTTTCATCATGGTTTTTAATAGGTAAAGAAAAAGCTTGCTTTTCAATCCACATCCTCAACAATAACTGACATAACATTCTAAATAATATGTATTTATAAAAAAAACAGCAAAGTGAATTTGCTGCCCGTTTTACTATTTATAGAAGACTAGCAGCTCTATCCACTCAGTTTACAAAAACTATAAAATGATCATACACAACCCTTACTCGATTACATCCAATAAGAAGAGCAAGAAGAAAGGTACGGGTTTAGTAAATAAACTTATTAATAGTCTACCTGTTGAACTACACATTCCTGGTTATAACTATTACGGTCCGGGAACAAAGTTGGAAAAAAGATTAAGTAGGGGGATAGTGGCATAAATCCTTTAGATGATGTTTGTAAAGATCATGACATAGCGTACTCGCAATCTAACGGTTTATCAAACAGACACGAAGCAGATAAGATTCTAGCCGATAAGGCTTGGCAAAGGCTAAGGATTCATCGCTGGGTGAAAAAACTGCAGCTTTGATGGTTACAGGTATTATGAAAGGAAAAAAAAAGTTTGGTATGGGTGTTAAGACATCCAAACGAAAACTCAGGATAAAAAAACGCGTTATAAAAACTCCCAAAAAAATTGGTGGATTTTTACCTCTTTTGCTTCCAATTTTGGGTGCCCTCGGTGCATTGGGAGGTAGTGCAGCCGGCATTGCTAAAGCTGTGAGTGATATAAAAGCATCAAGACAATTGCTTGAAGACACTCAACGTCACAACAAAGCTATGGAAAACGTCGCAGCCGGAAAAGGTCTATTTGAAAAGCCATATAGAAAAGGAAAAGGATTGTTCATTAAGCCCTATAAAGAGGGCTCTGTAAAAAAAACATTAAAAAAAAAGCTCAAATAAATTTTCCGCAAAGAGCTTTAACCAACATTGATATAATGAAATATGCAAACATTTTAGAGATACCTAACTTTAGAGGTGTTTTTATGCGTGATAGTCTCCCGCGAAAAATTAGACAAAAAGAAACTGGTATTGTTAATTTGGACAGTGAAAAAAATGATGGTTCTCATTGGGTAGCTTACATAAAAAAGCAAAAAGATGTCGTGTATTTTGATAGTTATGGTAATCTCAAACCACCTCTTGAGGTGATCCAATATTTTAATACAAGTAAGGGTGTAAATATATATTACACCTAAGAGGTCAAACAAAAATTTAATAACTATAATTGTGGACAGCTAGCTCTTAGTTTTCTATATAAGCACATGAAATAAATTATTACGGCATTACTTAAAAATTAACAGAATGTCTACAACATTTACGCTTACTGAGAATTCTTCTATTTTATCATCTGATTTTAATCCTCCAATCTATTTGGATGACGAAAAGCAATATTTATTAGGTTTAGCTGATTTTGAGTCATTTATGAGTATCCCTAATATAGAGGATGGAAACAATAAAATTTAAGTAGATGGTAAAGTGATTGTTATTCCGGATGGAGCTTATGACATAAAAAACTTAAGTACATTGATAAATAACAAACTGCATGAAATTTTTATTATAGAATCCTCTTCGTTTAGATTAACGACAAATCTCAATACCCTAAAATGCAGTATTAAATGCAGTAAAGAAATTGATTTCACAAAAGATGATTCAATAGGAAACCTTTTAGGTTTTAATAAACGGAAAATTAAGCCTCATGAATGGAGTGAATCTGACAATGTTGTAAATATTTCCAAGGTTAATGCTATTTGTATTGTTTGTAACATTTGTGTAGGTTCATTTAACAATGGCAAACCAGTACACGTAATTCACCATTTTTTTCCAACGGTACCACCAGGGTATAAAATAGTGGAATCACAATTACCTATATTATACTTTCCAATTAGCGTTCAAACAATCAACAACATTACTGTAAAAATAATTGATCAAGACGGTTACCTTATAAATTTCAGAAACGAAACCATTACCGTAAGATTACATTTAAAAACTAACAACAATGGTTATTAGATATAATAGACCATTTGTATCTAAATTTCAACCTATTACCGTAAGTAAATCTTATAAAAAAGAAAAACTTAACCTCAAAGTTAGTAATTCCAAAAACATCAAACGGTTAACAACAAAAAACCATTAGTTTCTGAAATCGTTGGGTTTTAAAGTTTTAAATAATGGATATTTTAAACGTTAATGAAAGTCTATATGTTGACAACTCTGTAATTGGCTCCGAATTACATACCTATCAACCATTCATTTCTTCAAAATTTGATTATAATGATGAAATACGTATTCCAATCCAAGAATTAGACACATACACATTACCTTCAGAAAATATTCTATATATAGAAGGAAATCTCGCTAATCAAGAAGGAAAATATACAAAAAAATTAAGATTTGTCAACAATGGTATTGCGTTTTTGTTTCGGGAAATACGTTATGAATTAAATGGAGTAACTGTAGACTCTGTAAGAAATGTTGGTTTAACATCAACACTCAAAGGATATTTATCTTTCAATAACAATGAAAGCGTAAAGCTTCACAATGCTGGGTGGTTTCCCAACAGAAATGAAGCAGACAGAATTTTGGTAGTTGATAAAGGTAAATTTAATGTATCGATACCCCTAAAGATGCTACTTGGATTCTTCGAGAATTATAAAAAAATTATTTTAAATATGAAGCAAGAATTAGTACTCATCAGAGCAAGTAATGATTTAGATGCTGTGCTCTTTATAGATGACACGGAACCCAAAACATTAGAATTTCCTACTCCAAAAGTCACGATTGAAAAATTGTATTAGAAAGTGCCACATATCGAGGTAGATATTCCTCAACAACTTGTCTTAACGAAAATATTAGAAACAAACAAGGAAATATTGTTAGGATTTCGATACCTGAAGCAACGCGTCATACATGGCCGGTAAAAACAACTAGTAAACTGGAGACGCCCCGTCATGCTGTTATTGCCTTCCAAGTAGATCGAAAAGGAAAATTAAAAAAGAACATGAGTCAATTTGATAACGTTGACCTAACAAACATAAGAATATTTTTATATTCTGAGAGATATCCATATCACCATTTATATTTAAATTTTAAAGACAACAAATTTTCTGCTCCATATGAAATGTTTGCCAATTTTAGAAATTCTTACTATGGATTGACAAGTGAACCAATTTTTGCGCCTGAAAAATTTAAGACAACTTCCCCTATTTCACACATTGATTGCTCTCATCAGAAGGAATCGCTTCAAAGTGGTTCTGTAGTTATAAGAGTTGAATTTGAAACAAATGAAAATATTCAAAAAAATACCTCTGTTTAATGTCTCATCCTCCACGATAAAATATTTAGCTATAATCCTCTAACAAAAATAGTTAAACAACTTTAATACGCATGCGTCAGTTTTAATATTTATAGCATGACACAAAGAAATTTCTTTCATTATGGATTATGTGCATCGGTTAATCATTTTTCAACACAAATTACAAGAGTTAAAGAAACAGATAGAAGAATACCAATTAAATTTTGAAATGGTAAAAAAATTTCAATATTTAAAGATATGAAAGTAATTGTAGATATACAAGGATTTAAAGTGTAGAACAATAAGTTAATTGTTAAAAAATTGGCAGCATACGATGGGTTTAAAATCAGCCACCACATATTTAAAGCGCCCTTTCCTATGAATCATTTACCATCAAAACTATACAGCAACGCTATTTGGCTAATGAACAATCATCATTGTATCGATTGGGATGAAGAATTTACTCCTTATCATAGATGTCGAGATGTTATCAGAAATTTAACCGAAAAAGTCGACTTTATCTATGTTAATATTCGCAAAAACTAGTTATTGAATTTGATGAACAGCCAGCTTTACAGAAATTGGAACCATGTTTTTGTGCATTAGCAAATGTTTTTCATTTGTATAACTATTTTTTTATGAAATAAAACGGTTAGTTTTAAAATATATTGCAATAAACAGTAATGTTTTGAGCTTCACTGCTTTGTCCGTCAAACACATAAAACTCAGAGCAAGCTTTAGACATTATGAATTCTTCATACATTTCTCTAACAACTTCCTCCATAATTACACTAAAAGTTCTTCCTCTTTTAAAATGTCTTTCACTAGAACGGGATCTTTAATATATTTTTTCAATTTAAGAAGATGATAACCAAATCCCAATCCCCTTATGTCATGAATAAGTTGTATTAAATCTAATGTTTCACAATATTTGTCACATGCAGATGCAGCACTCGCATATTCATTCGATAGTTTCTCGTAATAATGACACCATTGTGGTGTGCTTTGCATAGAATCCTGACAATAAGAAAATAATAACAAGTAGAATTCTTTACTTAACTTTTTAACAGCTTTCACTAACTTGCACATGACCACAACACCTTTTTATAGATAGCGGTGGTCCATCTATACAGTCACCCTCTTGGTTATGATGAGTATAACACGGTAAGTTTAACTGTAATTTCTTGTCACGTCTATAGCGTTCTGGTAGCTTTTCCCAAATTTGTAACAACTCCACTGACTCTACAAATCTTTTTAAGTAATTAAGAGGAATATATTTTAGATCACCCACCGGACTGTCCCTCAATGGCGCCGTTAGCGCTAAACAAATAACTTCACCAACACGTTCAATAATATCTTCGGTAGGTACTGTATTCAACGAACCCATGTGACTAAATTTAAGAGATGAAAATGAATTGATCTGTTGGGTTCATCAGAATCAAGCAGAGTTAAGTAGGCGTGGCAGGGACAGGCGCGGGAAGTGGGAGACCAATGAAAAAAGTAGTGGGGGGAGCGAGACTAACCCCCCAATCCCCTCTACTGACATTCTGCCAGAGATTTGCCATTTAGGTTAAATTTTTGATCACATTTTACTTCTGTTTTTCCTCTTTAATTGCTGTAGACGGGGATAGACTTTTCCCCTAAATGTCCAGAAAACCAGATCATTTTCAGTCTTGCTCCTCGGGTACAATCTCAGGGCACCGAGATCTCAAGACCATAGCCAGGAATTTGCAGGTATTTTCTTTTATCTTTTTTATATATTGTGGCAAAATACCCATAATAATTTTCATTAATCAAAATAAAAAACAATTTATAAATTATAATTTTGACTAAATCAGCTTATTTTAGTTTATTTAACTCTGTATCAAGAACTATATTACTGGCGACGTTATGGCATTATACTCGTTTTGTTGATTTTTTACTTTTATCTCAAGACGACGATCATACAGAGCACATTTTTGTTTTTCTTTGTATACCCCTCTAAATTATTACACAGTAAAATGAGAGGCCAGATGCCTTATACCGGAAATTATTAAATTTGAACAGTTTAAATTGTTGTCGCTATGTGTATATGTTGTTGAGAATTGATTTAGTCACTTACTTAAGGGGTTAAAACATACATAAGCTATTTTAACGTAAAAAAAAAAACACTGCGAGATTGGTTGACTGTTTCATTTTTCTCAGTCTAATAAATATTTCTTATAAAAGAAAGGGCCCGCGAGACATCGGCAGACGGGGTAAAACACACAGCCCCGCGATTAAACCTGCACTGGCCTTGCGTTTTAACCCGCTGTAGTGTATTATTGATAAATGTTTACACATTGTAATATGAAAGGTGTGGATTTTTCCTTTTTCTTTTTTTTTTAGTCATACGTTTATAATAATTTGGTTGTTATCACAGAAAGACTTTTTTCATCGTCAGTTTTTCTGACGGCGATCTCGCTATGCTTTACATTTAAAAGTCTGTTTTTTTAGGTAAGGAAATGTTAAACTTATATTATTATACATCTTTGAATTAAAGCTTGTTTTTAGGAACAACCTTTTAGTTAGAGTTCAGGCATCCATTTTGATATCTAAACATTACCAATTATGGCTAGTTTAATCGACCAACGGCTACGATTTTTGTTCTTCAGGAGCGTTTCAGCCAAGGATCCGCTAAATTCATTTCGCAATATTTTGTATACTAAGCAGTCCCTCATTTCACATCTTTAAAGTAGTAAAAAAAAATCTATTTATAGTATGTTTAACGCCTACCGCTCTAGCCCACATGACTACACAAAACATCTCTAATCTAACTCACGTCGCTGAAGTCATTAAAGATCCACATGTGCGATAAAAAATTTTGAAAATTAACAGAAATTGACATTAAAGTCTTCAAATATGTTATTATAAATAGCCAAGTAAGCGATAGACTTTTTAAATACAACAACAATAAAAACACGTATCAGCGCTACGAAAGCATGGTTTTTGAGTTTAGACCGTGTCATATTGAAACTTTTCGATATCTTGTCTGCAAAAACAATAAATGAGCTCTAATGGGCAGAGTTTAGGTATTTATACTCGACTAGTACTCACAGAAGAGTGACTCACTGGAATAATTAGTTTCTACACAAAATGAAGCATGTATCCAGCATCTCTATTGAAATTTTCTGGTTGCAAGATGATTTGAATAGATTTTCTAATCTTCCTTTCATAATATATCAAGACTGATGCAAGAAATTCTGTATCTCTCACATTATTATGAGATGCTGTGTGTTCAACGACAGTGGACTATTTCATGTTCCTTAAGTATATTAGACACAGGCCGCCCAGTTTCGTCTAATTACAATTTACCACAGGAAGAAAGAATTTTATATATACCTTCTGATCGCAAAGAAATTGCATATTTTAGCGAGCTTAAACATTACTTAATCTTTTATGTGCATTAAAGATTGTGCAAATGTCAGATTTTTGCAGAATTCTTTAAATTTTATCTGTAGAACCCTGCATAAAAGGTAATTTGGAGGTTGATATCTAATAATGGTTAACGTTTAATTAACACCTAATCGAACGTCTCATATTTTTTGTAAAATATCCGTTTGTACTTTTCTTTTTTATTGCACGAAAACATCAAAGAAAGGATTGGCACCTTCTGACTTAATTTCCATAGTAAATTCTATTGAAAATGCTTTTGGTTTAGATGATCTAGAAATAGACTTACATTTTTCTCTATATAGGCATAATAAAAACGTATTTAAACCGACATATTATTTAATTTCAAGGTCTAAATTCAAGATCCATAATTTGTTAATTGACTCTAGCCGTGAAAACTTTCGTACTATGCGTTTACAAAACTTTTTGTTTTCTGTATTTGGAATGTATTCTCGAGAGATGGAAAGTATATAGTCCCGTTGGGTGTATACAACTTGACATGTTCAAATTTTCTGTTGAAAATTATTACCATCGCGAGCAGATATACTATTTTTATTTGTGACGTTATCCAAATACATATTATAGTTTGTAGTCTGCTGAATTACCTTCAACTATAATAATAAATAAAAACATAGATAGCTGAACACATATTTGTACTTATATTTTTTTTGTAACTTATATCGTTTATATAATGTAAAAACCTCAGTTTAATGCTAGTTAATTCTGTTGGGGGCAATATTACTCTCCTAAAATATCATTTAGCCTTTCAATCCTAGGTAAACGGAAATATTAGTGAATATAATGAGGTTAGTCATAAAAGTATTTAAAAAGTGTATGTTAAAACTCAATCTAGATTACCTAGAGCATTTGGTCTATGTTGCAAAAAATCTGAGAAAAGCTTCGCATTTGTTAGCTAAAATATATTATTCCCAATTATTTGTGAAAGAAGATTATTCATGAAAGACACAGAACTTGAGTCCCATGTACCCAATGTGTTTTTTTAAGAATATCGTTCAACCTGGGTTATTAGTGAGTATATTCTTACACAGTAGGCGGTTAATGTCATCGATGGTTCTTAGTTCAGTTTTCAATCAAGTATCATTTCACAAAGCACATATTTCTTCTCGACTAATTGGTATTATTGAGACTATTTACAATAAATTGGAGAAACTAGACACCAAATATACTTAGACCAGCCGCTCTTTTGACCACTTCTTTGTCGCCTAGGAGCGTATATCAGGGCCCTTGTATGATTCGCAGTTGTAGTCTCCTGTCTTTGGAGTATTACTTTAAAGTCATTAACGACATATTTCTCCCATTTTTACTTCCCTCGTAAAAGGGAAGTATTGTAATCGTGAAAAAATCAATCTCCGAGATTCTCAATTCCGTCGGTCAGTCTGTCTGTCTGTCTGTATTTTCTCGGCATAGCTAAAAACTACTTACCCGATTGATTTGAAATTTTGGTCAAAAATTAGGAGTCATATGAGGATAACCTGGTAACATTTTAGTAAAAATCCAATATGGCGAAACAAAATGCGGCAGAGTGAAATGTTAAAAAAATTATTATTAAAAAAACTACTCATCCAATTGATCTCAAATTTTGCAAAAACATCACGTGTTATGTTGGAATCAAGAAGGCCTAACAAAATGGCGGCCTAATAAAATATTTAAAAAGTCAGTCTAAAAAAACTGCTTAATGGTTTGATTTCAAATTGAGTGCCATAACTAATTGTGGTATAGGGTCAACTAGTAAAATAGTGGTACTAATTCAAGAGGGCCGAACAAAATGGCACAATCTCACTTTTACACATCTTTACGTTTTAGCGTCGCTAGATTTAAAAAAATATGTTTAACAATTCCGTCGGTCCGTCTGTCGGTCTTTCTGTCTGTCTGTTTGTCGGTTTGCGGCATAGCTTAAAGACTAGCTACCCGATTGACTTCAAATTTTGGTCAAAAATTAAGGGTCATATGGAGATGGCCTGGTAAGATTTTGGTAAAAATTCAATATGGCGAAACATAATGGCGGCCTAGTGAAATGTAAAAAAAATTGTTATTAAAAAACTACTCATCCAATTTATCTCAAATTTTGCTAAAACGTCAAGTATTATATTGGAATCAACTGGCAATATTTTGGTATGAATCCAAGATGGCGGCTTAATAAAATATATAAAAATCAGCCTGAAAAAACTGCTTAATGGTTTGATTACAAATTGTGTGCCATAACTATTTGTGGTATAGGGATACTAGTAAAATCTTGGTACTAATTCAAGATCGCCTAATAAAATGACGGCCAAATAAAATGTTTGTAAACGTCAAAAAGTCAGGTTTTACATGTTTTCACGTTTTAGCGTCCCTAGAGGCCAAAAAATATGTTTCATCAATTCCGTCTGTTGGTCAGTTCGCGGCATAGTATAAAAACTAACCCGATTGACTTCGAATTTTGTTAAAAAATTAAGAGTTATATGGCGAAGATTTGGTAATAATTTAGTAAAAATCAAGCATGGTAAGAACAAAATGGCGGCCTAGTGAAATGTTAAGAAAAATATTGTGCAAAAGCTACTTGTCGAATTTATTTCAAATTTTTCATAAGCATTAAGTATTATGTTGGAATCAACTGGTGAAATTTTGATACGAATCGAAGATGGCGGAAACAAAAAACTACTTAATGATTTCAATTTGTGTGCCATAACTAATTGTGTTATTGGGCCCAACTAGTGAAACTAGTTACTAATTCAAGATGGCGGGTCAAAATTGCGGCTAAATAAAACATTTGTAATCGTGAAAAAATCATCCTCTCAGGTTTTAAATATATTCATGTTTTAGCGTCCCTAAACGCCAAAAGGTTTTATCAATTCTGCCTGTCTGTCTGTCTGTCAGTTTGCGACATAGCTTAAATACTACTTACCCGATTGACTTCAAATTTTGACCATTTAGTGTATTATTTAGGGTTAGGGTCCTGTAAAAAAAATCAAAATCTATTTTTAAATAGTCGACATTCGCAACTTTATTGCTGGATCTTCTGAACACATATATAGTTTCTATATCCTGCATGAACCCCATAATTATAAAAAAATATAAAAAATATAATTTATATGGATATTAAGTTTCTAAATGATTTTCGTAAACGATCCTCTTGTTTTTATGTTAGAGTGGTGTATTATTTGGGGTTAGAATCCAGTAAAAAAAAACAAAAGTCTTTTTTTAAATTGCCGACTTTTCGCAAGTTTATTGTTGCATCCTCAGGACGCATATATAAATTCTATATCCTGCATGAAACCCATATTATCAGTCTTTAGGTAGTTATGTATTTACGTAGTTATGTATTATTTGGGGGTTAGGAAATATCTGCAGACCAACGGAGTAGGTAAAGACTGATAATATGGGTTTCATGTAGGATGACGACATAATGATATTTTCTCGCCTCGCATATTCTTATTTTTGTACACTGTAAAAATCTACCAATCTGACAATCCAATATTTTTTCGTTCACGGACCCTAGATTTCGAAGTTTTGGAAAGATTAGTAAAAATTCAATGTTAAACAAAATAATGGCCATTTATTCCATTCCAATATTCGGTGTAAATACTTGTTTATTTGGATTTAAATATATAAATATATATATATATATATATATATATATATATATATATATATATATATATATATATATATATATATATATATATATATATATATATATATATATATATATATATATATATATATATATATATATATATATATATATATATATATATATATATATACTATATATATATATCTACTTTGCCAACAAACAAAACCACACCAGAATCACCAACACGTTTGTGATTACAAAACTCTTAACCCAAGAATCATTAAATGAAACAAAAAATGTATTAACGCGGCAAGGACTGTAATACTGTAGACAAAGGAATTCTGTATGTTCATCGCTAAAGCAAAATGGAATTTGGCAAACCGTAGAGACGTGTTTCTGACTTAAAGTCTTCAGCCCTGCAGTCAACTAGTTGAGAGACGAGTACAACTAGTGACAAAACTTTACAAAGTCACCAACCAACAGTTGTGATTATCAAGAAAACATCCGAAATCTTCGCTCATTAGACTTATTCTGTATTACCACGGATCAGCGTAAAGCCAATTGTGGCAAAACTATTAATCCAAAGATAATTAAATCAAAACAAGAAAGGTATTAACGCGTCAAGAATTATAACGTCGGTTTTGCTCGTGTTAATGATTATGGAGTAGTTTTGTTTGTAGAGTTTTTACACTAGTTGTACCCGCATCTCGACTAGTTGACTGTACTGATGAAGACCTTAAGTCAAAAACACGTGTCTGCAGTATTTTGCTTTAGCGATCATCCCAAATAATTTTCTTTTTTTACTATATTTTAATTGTTGCCGCTTTAATACCTCTCTTATTTTGACTTATTTACTTTTGGGTTAAAAGTTTCGCCACAGGTGGCCTTATGCTGTTGAGTGGTAATAAAGAATCAAGTCCGGCGAAGATTTTGGATGTTTTCTTGGAAATCACAAGTGTCGATTTTGCTCTTGTTGGTAACTCTTGTGCGTTTTTGTTTTGTTTATTAAGTTTTGGCACTAATTGTAGTCACCTGTCAACTAGTTGGCTGTACCAATGAAGATCTTAAATCATAAACATGTGCCTACGGTTTGCCAAATTCGATTTTGCTTTAGCGGTCATCACAAACAATTAGCCAATTGGCTTCCAATTTTGTAGTACCAAAATGAAGTGTGATGTAGCAAAGTTTACTGAATAAAAATATATTCAGTAAACTTTGGATATAGGGATGAACTCGTATATAGATGAAAATAATTATTTATTTATTGTATGTAGATTATAAAAAAAATATCTTAAAGTTATTAACAATAAATCAAAAATAAACGACAATAAAATAATCATGTTTATACATTAACATGGAAGGAACGTTTTTATTTGAGTATATCAAGTATATATATATATATATATATATATATATATATATATATATATATATATATATATATATATATATATATATATTCTGATTCACCTTTCATTAGTTCCACAGAAATTTTAATTATCCAGTCCAGGAGCTTTTTAACCTTGTAATATTTTATTCTGGTGTATTAAAAATTGGTATTTTCTCCTTGATTCTTAAACGTTTTGAGCCGTCTATCAAAATCTAGACATGACTTGCCCTTGTTTAATCAGATATTATGTATAACGTAGGAATCTTAATATTCTTCTTGATTCTTTTCTATTTCCTGGGTAGATGTTTTCTCTACCACGATGTGTTTCTTTTCTTTGTAGTTTTTTTTTACTGTCCTGTACTTTTAAAAAGTCAGGGCAAAAATTAAGAGTAAGGAACCAACTAATAAATTATATAACTTATTATATTTATTAACCCCAACATAAAATTTAAGAATTTATTACTTCAATATATTAATTAATTTTATTAGCAGATAAATGTATATTTTCAGTTGAGCTGATTCTAATATTTTGTAAATAAAATAAAAATAAGTACACTTTTATGAAGAGCCCTTTATACGAAGTATTTATACAACCAGATTGGTATTATTTCAACTGGAAATACTTTACCACATTTTGATTGTACTGTCGTTCTATACTTGTCAACGTGATTGACACCCTTGAATGGGTTTGAAGTTGCTTTTCAAAGGACTTTTTTCAAGAGAGGCTTGAAATATTTAATCGTATCAAGCTAGTTATATTGCAAAAGGGGTTCGTTGAATAATGAATGGATACGTTTGATGCCATCAGACCGTTACATTTTTTTAATGCCTGAAATTTATTAATTCTTATCGTAGAAATATTATACATTTTTCGATTTTGGTATGCAATTAAATATTATTGGAAAATATAAAACAGTTGATCTAGTCGGAGATATTGATATTGTGGAAAAAGGAACTTTTATTATTTTAAGTCCGCACTGTGGTAAAAGAATCGAACAAAGAACTATTCATAGACTAACATTGTCGACCCTTTAGGTTTAGAAATTTTTAGAACAATTTAGCATTTTGTAAAACTAATCCGGACTAACCGTACGTTTTTAAGCTTATTTGTGCACAGCTGCCAGAATAAGCAAAATAACTTTTGTAAAGGTTGTTCGAACTGCTACGCCACATACCTATCTCATACAAAATCTTATAACGTGGTTAAATTTTATAATGTCTAAATAACTACAAAGAACCAGTTTTGTATAACTTTTCCGTAGGACCTACATAAGATAATAACAACATTTATAAAAGCATTTTGAATGATAAATATTCAAATTTTACTGTATGCACATGCATTTAAACTTACACGAAACTATTTTATAATGCTGATGATATTACAGTAAAAATATTTTAAGCAACAATTTTATTTTCTACTGATAAATTTCGGAAGCATTTTATCGCAAGTATAGCCTAAGTTGAAATTATGATATCATTTTAAATGGCGAAACTTAATAATGGCTTCCATGTTCCGTATCATTTTAACAATGTATTAAATCTGTGATAGACGTCAATAGCGAGAAAATATCTATTCGCAGGGAAGTTTTCTGACTAAATTTGCATGTTTATTAAGAAATAAAAAAAATGTTGGTTTTAGCTTAAGCAAAATATGTAATGTTCTATTATTACATTTACAACTTAATTGGCTCTACATGTCTAGAAAATTAATTTTTAAATGTAATGTTTACGTTTCCAAACAAATTATTATAATATGGAGACATTCATGAACAGCTAAATAGTTAATGGTTTGTTCCATCTTAAACTGTATAAAATATTTTTGTATTATTCGGAAGTGAATCTAAAAAATATTTTAAAATTTATTTCCTTTCATATTTAATTAATACAATGAACCCTACAACTTAATTTTAAAAGTTTGAAAAACAATATACAAGGGGTCAAAGTTATGTTTTTTTTTATATCACTTTTGTAGAGTTTTACCAATAAAACTAACATCTTCATAGTTTTAAACTTATCTAAAATTATTTTAAAAAGTAGCGCTATTTCTTATTTAATATTTACTAATTACTACTCGTATCAATTATTACTTAAAAAAACTGAATACATCATTCGATGTGCTTTAAATTACAATAATTATCAACACTTGGGTAAAATATTATTATTGTTACATATTAAATTTATATTACATATTAAAACCCTATTAAAACTATATATTATAACGAAAGATTCGATACGTCTTAGAATAGTACACAATCTCACATCTCGTTTTAATATGTGCCCAGTCTGCATTATTTTAAAAGATCTTAATCAACAACAAAAACTTGATTATTGTAGAAAATAAAGCATTTTTCTTCATAACTGAGATCAATTTAAAAGAATGTTTATATTTGTTCGCGGTGGCTGTTTATATTTTAAACTGACTGTACAAGTTTTAAGGGTTTCAAAAAATATTGTATACAAAAGTTAGTTACCTATGGCTCTGCCACTCAGCCGCTTTATTTATGATTAAAAACAGAGCAGGAACTATCATAATATGTTAACGTTAACAGCTAATACACAATTTTCTACCACTACATGTGTGTAATTATTATAGTTTATAATAATAATAAAGACAATTATTAATTTGTACGACAATTTTAGAGAGGAGTACTGTAGCTTTTTTGCGAACGATAATATACAATTTGCGTACAATATTACACAATAATCTTAAATTTTTGACGTAGACCGTACAATAACTATCGTACATTTTACAATTACCGTAAAATCTAAGAACAAACGTCTCGAAAAGTTACATTTCGCTTTGGCTGAAAAGTGAGGTACCCTTAATGTATGTTTAGAAATCTTTAGTCAACCAATATCATAGTTGCTATGATTTCCTAGAGTCATGTGAGCCAAAAAAAAATCGACACAAGCAGAAGAAGAAATAAGAATTTCATCTGTTATTTATAAATCCCAAGCGATTTTTTAGAAAATGAAAGAAAGAAAAATGGGAACTGTTTAATTGATTTTCGTTAAAAATCTTGTTTTCTGTAATTTTATTTTAATAAAAGTGAAAAACCTTAAAATGGACACATCCATATTGGATTTGGAAAACGGGTACTCCTGAAAAAAGGAGAAAGAAAGAAAGTTACTTAAAAAAACGGCGTGTCCAAAAATACAGAAAAGCATAAAACCAATAAAAGTTATATATAAGAGCTTTCTGATACGTTATGCCTACATGATGGTTTAATTTATTATATTATTTTAGATAACCAATTACAAGGCCATTGTAGACCTTGTTCTGTAGTATTTTTGGCAGACATTGGTGTTATTAAACGGCATAGTGAAGGATCAAAACAGTCAAACAAAAATAGTTAATTTACAACTTAAGATAAATTCCATACTTCAGAATAAACTACTGGATACACAAGTAAAGCTAGCGGAGTTAAAAATATGTTTTTTTTTAGTAGAAGATTACATAGCCTTTTTGGCAACAGATCATTTGATTCCTCTAATAAAAGACTACTTTCTTAATTCTTTTATTATTAAATAATTATCATTAGAAATAACAAAAAACCACAAGTATCACTAAAAATGTCGTTGGAGAGTAAGAGTTCCAATGTCTGGTTAAAAAAATGCAGAATATTAAGTTCAGCATTCTCGTTGATGAAACAACCGACGTATCATCAACAAAAACGATTGCACTGTGTGTTAGATTATATTTTTCCGGAAGAAGAGCAATTCAAACAGAATTTCTGCCTTTAATGCAGGTCTTTTCAAAAAACAATTTTACAGTTTTAAACCATATTTTCAATTCTTTTAGGGGTCCAAATTAGAACTCCCGCAGAGAAATTATATGTTGAATTAATTATGTTCTTGACAAAAAATAGCATTCCATTTTCAAACATCATCGATTTTGGCACAAGCTGACTGCAATGTTATGATTGGACGACATAACTCTGTTCTTTCAAGATTAATTGAAAACTTCACAGGTATTTTTACTTCCAAATGCATTTGTAATTCCGTCCACCCATGTGCGAGTGAAACATGTAAGGTCATTACTAGGGAGGCCGAAGGTATCGCACTGGACATTTACAGTTTTTTTAAAATCATAGTTCTAAAAGACAGGCTCAATTCGCTGAATTTCAAAAATTTTGCAATGTCGAACCACACAAAATTCTCAAACTAATAGGCTTGTTCAACCTCAACAAATATTAAACGCTTTAATGAAGCCTGAAAATAAAGCTATTCTATTTTTTTTTGGACTGGATTTTACCAAAATTGTTTTTCTGGACTGGATTTTACCAAATTACAAAGCATATTTTCAAAGTGAAAAAGCTTTATTAACACAAGTTCTTAAAAAAATGGTTATTTTATATAAAGAACTATTGCTGATTTATATGAATTCCAATTATGTTAACCAAACGATTTTATCAGCAATTAATCCAGTGCTAAAACAACATTTGGTATCAATACATACATTTAGGATATGAAGTTATTCAGCATATTCAACATTTTAATGACGTCCAAAAAATTAAAATCATATCATCACATCATGTGATCACATTAAAACACGATATGAATTTGCCATTCATTTTTGAGCCATCAGATATCCTAGAACCACAGAAGAAGCATAAACCTTATAATATACATTCTCTAACTTCAGTTTGTAAAAGGATATCTAGCAATAAAAATTTTCAAGAAATAGACGACCACCAAACAAATATGGCTACTCGACCTTGCCCAAGCCAGCAAGTACTTCATCCACTGCTCACAAAAGATTCGACGAGTGCGCTTGCAGCGGATGGATCGTTCAGTTCAGTTTAGTTCTTTTTTATGGCGCTGCAATTAACTATGATAATTTGCTAGCTCTTCTCTTTTGGCAGTCTGATTCTTGGATCATTCTGGTCCCATTCTTTATAGTATAATTAAATTATGTATACATCTAAATATACATATGCAAGATACGTAGGTACCACGTTATTGGTTTTAAACTCATGTGCATTAACATATATTTTCAATATTTATAAATTGATACTATTTTTTTTTTAATGTGACCAGGGATTTGACTCGGGAGGAATTTAAAATATTTAGGACCGAAGTTATATTGAACGAGGTATTTAACCCACTTTGGCTAAACATATCATAAATATTCAGACCTGGGATAATATTCATTGAGCACTCAAAAAAGATATGGTCAAGGTTCTCAATCTGTCTACATTCGCATAGCGGGGATTCTTTTCTTTTGATACAATATAAATGTTCTGCAGTGAGACAGTGTCCTGTTCTCATCCTTATTATTGTAGTTATATGGCGTCTATCTACATAAGGTATTGATTCTTTCATTGATGGCCACCGTTTCTGCTGCACAAATATTGATCTTCCCAGGTAGCTATGTAGTAGAAAAATTGTATTTTATCTCTGCAATATGGATACGGACGAACTGGTCCCTAAACGTCATTACGTTATTTAGGCCCTGCATTTAAACAAGCATAAAACAATAAGTTTTTCTAATAAATAAATAAAATTGAAAACTATTTGTTACGTTTCCGTCGAAAATTCTTTTTTTCTCATGAAACTAAAAAACAGCTTTGGACTACAACTTATGTAAGTAATATTCTAGTCAACACTTATATTAAATAAGAAACATGTTTTGGAGTATTTAGCGTAAAATTTTTATTATCTGCCCAGCGCTTTCGACAATTTGTCATCCTCAAGGCTATGACCCTATAAGAGAACATACAGGATAAAACAAATTTAAGACAAATAATTTTTATGTATATAAAATAGTGTTTTTTCTTTAAAAAAAAATTTGAGTCTACAAAAGTTAAAACGTAAGTGGTAACTGTACTTACTCGTCAATAACTGATTCCTGCCAAGTTACATATCTCGACCATACTCAACGAAAATTTGCTAATTATACTACAGGTATTTAAATTAGAAACTAAAAACAGTAAACTAGGGAAGCAGATGTTTAGCTTTGCTCGAGTGTGTTTTAAACCGTAAAATGATCGTTTCGTAGTTTCTAGCCAAAAACGCATGGAATCAGCTGGAAATAAATATTGGGTTTTTTGAATTAAGAAGTAAATATCGATTATTTTTGAAAGAGGTGTTTCATTTGATTATATAGAAATGGAAAATTATTTTGTAGTCACAATGGTTGGTAAGTTTTGTAAGTACAGTTCACACCATTCAAAGCATGAAATAGATACTAAAATGACAACACAATTACAGGTATAATACAAAAAAAATAGAAAACATATAACATGAAGGTTTATTAAAATTAATACAATAGATGAGTCAGGTACTAATAAAACTTTTTATTGTTGCTTAACGTAGGGGAGGAGATAAATATACTATGGATATCTACTTCAAAAATTCTTGTAAATTGGATTTTTAGTATTAGAAGTATATATTTTCCAATTGATTATCGTGGTTATTTTTATTTCTTTTTAAAAAAAGGTACAGTTACCACTTGCGTTTTAACTTGAATGTTCTCTTGTAGGGTCATAGCCCTGAAGATGACAAATTGTCGAAAGCGCTAGGCAGATAATAAAAATTTTACACTAAATACTCCAAAACTTGTTTCTTATTTGTTAAGAACATAGCGTACAACTGAAACCCCTCAATTTAACACTTATATTGCTTCAACTAGTACATTCACTTCAAGTAGTCGGAAAAAAAATCTTCAAGGTCCGGGTTTTTCAAATTTGATTTAAATTTTCTGCAGCACCCTTTGTACTTAATATCTGACTAGCTAACCTAATGCTTGAAAAAGACTTAACGTATCCCAAACACTTTGAAAAAAACTTTAAAGTCCAGTTTTTTAAAATTTGATTTTATCTATAGTGTCCTTGAAAAAGTATGAAAAATGGCTTATTGGGTAATAGTTACATGAGCTGCGTTACCTGTCAAAGTTGACATTCATTCATAAAAATCACAGAAAAAGGGATTATTTGCTAAAATATGAGAAAGTGTTATTAAGAAAAGTTGTTTATTTTTTAGTTTTACATATGTATACCAAATTTTGGTTAGCAATTCCAATTTTTAATTTATTTAAATGTTTCCAAAAGCAAATTATTAAAATTTCAAATAATTTAGAATTTCTTTTACGCTCCTAAATCAGTTCAGTGTTATTTTTATTTTTTTTTTATTATGACATGCATTTACTACCAAAAAATATGTAATTTAAATAATTTATACCTATAATTCCTAAAATCATGATATCTTTGCATCATCTTAACATACGTTTATGAAGAGATTTTTATTTTTCCCAAAAAAAATAATTTTTGAGAAATATTTAGGTATAAAAAGTTAATATACTGGAGAGGTTAGGTTTTTTCCCATACGTTGCCAACCTTTTGAAGAACAGTGTATAACAATTTTTAAATACCCTGTATAGCATGCCCTAGTGTCCTAAACAGTGAATGTATACATTAGCCCCAAGCTTTGAACCTATTAATTTCAATGTTTGAAGGACCCAACATTTTCCTCGAAGAATAAAACAAATTAAGTGATTTAATACAGAGTCCCACGAATAGAAAGAATCGACTTCTTAGCCGACAAAAAATTGAAATGGTTTCATTAATAACGAAAATATGGGGTTTTGAATAATACGGTATTAAGATTTAATGCAATATAAGTGTTGATGAGTGTATTATAAATAATCCGAAACCGATTTTAATGTATTGTATGCGTGATCCTTAACCATATACCTTCTCATTCCATGATTTTATGATCATGGCAATAAATTACTTTCCTATTTTACAATACTAATGTCTGTTCTCATATCATCACGAAATAATTTCATTAATTTCTCAATAAGGCGAGGGTCCCTTTGTAAACCCTCACGACATGCTGACATTTGCAATTGAATCCACGCCCGTAAAATGTCATATATATTTATCACTTCAATTGAAATGTCTATTTTTTGTTTGAGGGGATGCCTGTCATGCACGAAATCCATACGGATGACAAATGTAATTTACGGTGCATTAAAAATGTAAAACAGTTTGCTGGTCAAAATATACCTATCAAATTATACTAACATCAACAAAATATTTTGTTACACCCATCAGTATATTTCCATAGCAAAATTGTCAAATCGTTTCTTAAGTAGCTACTTGCGCTTCGAAAGCTTCTTCGTTCTTTAAAGATAATTTGATAATTATTTATTTCAATCATAAATCTCACGCTGGGAAACAAAAATATCTCTTCAATCAGATAAATTTATCAAGAGTGTAATATTTACGGTCATCTTGAATTACATTATCGCATCGATATAATTATAATTGTTAAGGAAGAATTTCCATCTTCAGGTGCTCTAGCATTTTTTTAACTATGATATAATATGGGCTTATTTAGGGGGTGGTAAAAGAGAACTAGTAACCTAGAGCATTTTTTTTAAATAAAAAATAATGTTTTTTTGTATCAACACGTTTTTTTTTTCGATCATAAAAAGTGCGGATTTTTGTTTAACTTTTTAGTCGTCGATTCTTATAAAGGTGTTATACTTACGCAATATATTACCTTAAGGCAAAGACTTTTTTATAGTCGCAGAATTAGTTATCACACCGCTATGATATGCAAATGGTATTATATGTATGTCCCCCTTGCCCCCTTCCCATGAATAAATACGCCTGTGCTATAAAATAATAGGTTCAAAGAGTAACTGGATATGTCAGAAATACATATGTATTTATTGAGATTCAGTACATAGAACAATCTAATTAGAAACAAAAATTAAAGAGTTTAACAAAATATGGGCATTTACAAAAATAGGTATGTATTAGAATCGAAAAAGTTAACTTCTTCGTGGGTTAGTGGCTTCACCAAGAAACTGAGAGGTCCTGAGTTCGAACCCCAAGAAATTGCAATTCTAATACATTTCTATGAAATTCCGATTAAATATTTTTCGGATATTTGCAAAATACAGAAAATTAAAAAGCAACAATTCAAATTTGACTTTTATTAAATAATTTGATCTTTTAGAATTTATACAGCGTTTCCCTAAATAAGAGACAGTTGGACCTAAAATTTTTGAACTTTAGACGTAAGACGTGCCAGAGAAATAAATCCAGTATTCAAAGGACATATTTATTATATCCCCTGTCGAAAACACAGTTCTAACATCTTAAGTTGTACCGATATGACATGATTTCTGTAAGTTTTAAAACTAGTTCTTACCAAGTATACATTATTCTAATTTCTTACCGCATTACTAACTAAAAAATACTGATTTAGAATTAGTCCACAAAAAAATACCAGAATAGATGGACATGTGCTAAAAGTGACTTTTTATTTTGTGAGAAGGGTTTGTTTGGAACAAAACTCCGAAAGCGGAGTGTTCCATCTTTTCGAACAAAATAAATTCACTTTTAGCACGTATATTATATAATTTTTTTTCTATAAACACCATTAAAAACCTAAATGAATGCATTTTTACGTTAATAAATTGATAAAATATCCTCAAAATTATCATTTTCAGAACTAATCTCATCATTAAATACGTGACTAAGGTAAAAAACGAATTTGTTGATTTGTCTTTGTTGACAAGTAAAGCCAAATAAGTAATTGCGAATTGTTGCTCAATGGAAAGTGATCAAGAAAATTAATTTCTCTCAGCGGAAATCGAAGAAGCTGTCAATAAAGTTACTTTCTTGTACTAACAGTACAAGTTTTCATATGATCGTTTCCTGAAATGGTGTGATCACAAAAATGTTAATGGCAAGGAGGCCAGTGAAAAAATGCTTTTCGCATACATTGAAGAAAATTCCAAAATATTGAAATTGTCAACGCTTTGATCAAATTACTCCATGTAGACATAAATAATAAGGTCATAAGCAGATATTACACGCCTGTTGCTTTTTAAAGCAAAAGGGTAAAGGCTATCGACCGAAAGTATTGACAAGGAACAAAAAAAAACAAAAAAAGGGAAGAGCTGTGCAATTTAACATTAAATAACATCGAAAATTTGGTAACTTCATTAGCTGTGCATATACCAGACACAAAAACTAATATGCAGCGAACCTTAAATATTAATGGTACTTTGTATATGAATTATTATAAAAAATAAAACACATAGCCCTTCGTCCAGCGAATATTAACATTAAAGAATGTTTAATGCATTAAGAATAAATATGCCAGGACCCTAGTTGGATTCAACACATTTGGTAAGATGCCTGCTGCCAAAATCGCTAAATTTTTAAGTTTGCCTTATTCCCATCTTTATACTGGACATTGTTTCCGACGATCCTAAGCTAGTTTGTCGGCTACTCTAGTACAGTAGTGGAAAGTTATATAGAAGACTCGCTACAAAAGAAAAAGAACATTGCACCATTGCTCACTACCCTGGTACACATTTTATCAAAATAACTTCTGTTAATGCTTCCAGTAAGATTGGTCATGGAGTTTATTAATCGAATTGTAGTTTCACTAATTGTATGTTTAATTCAATAAATATATTATTTTGCTTTAAAAATTCTGATGTTTTTATATTTTCTCATCAGTGATAAAAGTAAATCACTTTTAACCCAAATGCTAAAAGTATATTACTTTTAACACCAGTGTCATAAAATGACATTTTAGACACTGAGAGCATGGGTTAGGAATTATACTTTTACTGACGTTTGTAGAAATAGTACATTGTATAACTAAGGACTAAAGTAACTCATTTAATCCCTTGAATAGAGTTTGTTGAACCATTCAAGGGATTAAGGCACTTTAGTCCCGCCCTATATACATTATTTTTTGCACTTTCGGGATCAATATTACTATATATATAAATAATGTAATGTATAGGTGCAAATTTAAAACACCTCATAAAGTGACAAATTATTGTAAGCAACAGATACAAATTTGATTAGTGTGATTTGAAATAATGAATTCACGTAATTAAACATAAATAAACAAGTTGTCAGTGTCATTAATTTCGTGATTATAAATCGAAATAAAAAGTTTTCATTAAAAAAAAAAAGCAACTGAAGAAGCGCTAGAAGATATTTTGCCGTTCAAATCAAGGAAAATATATGAAGCGCAATTTCAGACATTTGTAAGATGATGCTGTGAGCGAAACGTAGAAAATTTAAACAAAGATGAGCTACTTGCGTTTTTCACGGAGAAATCTAGGACTTTATCACCTTCGACGCTTTGGGCACATTATTTTATGCTGAAGACTATGCTCAACGTTAAAAATAATATTGACATTCGCAAATTCCACTAGCTGATTACCCTACTGAAAAGAAGAAACGAAGTATAATTGTCAAACCGGGTGACCAGGTTGATGAATTTTTAATGGACCAGTTTCTAATGATGAAGGTAGCCCTAATTTTTGGTGTAGCAGGTGCCTGTAGAAGTAAGGAATTAGTTGAGTTGACAGTGAAAGATGTAGCTGATGTAACTGACTGAAAAATACCAAAAAGAAAATTGATAGAAATTTCATTGTTAAAAATTCAGGTAGCAATACAGCCAACTTTAGTGTAATCTGCCGCAAGTTTATGGCTTTAAGAAAAGCTGAGACTCCTCATTTGAGATTTTTCGTTCGTTACCAAAACAATCAATGCACTACGCAGCCAGTTGGTAAAAATACGTTTGGAAGACTACGCCAGAAAGTAGCAGCATTCTTAAATCTACCAAATCCGTCATTATATACTGGAGATGTTTTCGACGAACATCTGCCTTTTTATTAGCTGACGCTGGTGCATCTGTGGATGTTTTAAAAAGACATGGAGGATGGAAATTGGCAGCCGCCTTCGAGGGGTACGCTGAAAACACCATAAATAATAAAAAAACTACAGCCAAGAACATTTTGGGACATAATGATGTGAATACATTCCAAAAAGAAGCTTCAAGAAACCCTTCCAAACAAGGTTCTAACCAAGTATCTAGAATTGTGGCATGTACTTCTACGAGTAACGTTATTGAATATACCGTCGATGAAACAAATCGATTATTTAATATTTTAAATTGTGCTAATGTAAATATTAATCTAAATATAAATATATAAAGTTGTTCAATTTAACTCTTTTTTAGTTATTTGTTGCTAAGATACGTTTTAGTCCCTTGGGATTAAATGAACCTCTTTGGTCATGTTTCGCAATTAACCCTGATTTCATGTGAAATTCTCTAATAAAGAAGTAAATAATTCCTAAACAGATTTGCATAATGAACCAATTAAGCGGTAACCTCATCCTCATCTCCCAAGCAATAATTTTATTTTTCAAGATGGTAGATGTATTGCCAGGTGAATAAAAAGTTGAATAAAGTCGTGCTGGAAGCAACTAAATCACCAACCACAAACCTGAATTATGGCTTCATAATAAACCCAGATAAAGATCCTGAGGCATTTTTCGCCGAGATTTCTTGCTCGATGGAATGTAATCAAGAAAATGGATTTCTCTCGCGGAAATCGAAGAAGCTGCCAATAAAGCCACTTTTGAATTGTTTCTTAGTAAGTCAAAGCAATAGTACAAGTTTTCATAAGATCGTTTCTTGAAATGGTTTGATCACACAAATGTTAGCGGCAAGAAGGCCAGTGAAAAAATGCTTTTTGCATACTTTAAAGAAAAGTCTAAAATATGGAAATCGTCAACGCTTTGGTCGAATTACTCCATGTTAAAGTCGGTGATGAACATAAATAATCAAGGCATAAGCAGATATTACATGCTTGTTGCTTTTTTAAAGGGAGAGGGTAAAGGATATCGACCGAAAAAGTCGAAAGTATTGACAAGAAAATAAAAAAAAACAAAAAACAAGAAGAGCTTTGACATTAAATAACATCGAAGATTTGGGAACTTCACTAGTTCCGCATATACCAGACACAAAAACTAATGTAAAACGAACCTTTGTTATTAGTGGTACATTGTATATGAACTAATAAAAAAAATGCATACTCCTTCGTCCAGCGAATATTAACATTCAAGAATTTTTATAAGATGCATTAAGAACAAATATGCCAGGACCCCATTTAGATTCAACACATTTGGTGACATGGTTGATGGAAGTCCAGTACAATAGAGGAGAGTTATAGAAGACCCGTTACAAAAAAAAAGAATATTGCAGAACAAATTTTGTTCAAAGCTTCGGCATTGGATACCATTGCTCACTGCCCTGATCGAATTTTACCAAAATAAATTCTGTTAAAGCTACCAGTGAGATTGGCCATCAAGTTTAATATTATTGTAGTTTCACTAGTTGTACGTTTAATCAAATAAATATATTGTTTTGATTTAAATTTCTTATATGTTTATATTTTCTCATCAGTGATAAAAGTTAATCACTTTTAACACAAATGTTTAAAGTTCATTACTTTTAACACCGCGTAATAAAATGACATTTTAAACACTGATAACGTGCGTTAAAAGTTATACTGTTACTGACGTTTGTGGAAAAAAAAACAATGTATTTCTTTCTTGCGCTATTATTTTTAGTCTTGCATGTTTCGCAATTAACCCTGTGTGTACATACGAATTTTAAGTTACAAAAGAGTTATCTGACATATTTTCGTGTGAAAATTCTCTAATAAAGAAATAAATAATTCCTAAGCAGATTTGCATAGTAAAGCAATTATGCGGTAATCTTTCATCTCCCGAGCAATAATTCTATTTTCCAAGATGGTAGATGTATTGCCAGGTGAATAAAAAGTTGAATAAAGTCGTGCTGGAAGCAACTAAATCACCAACCACAAGCCTGAATTATGGCTTCATAATAAACCCAGATAAAGATCCTGGGGCATTTTTCGCCGCGTATGTATATTTTTCGCCATAATTTTAAAGTGAAATGTGTACCGCATGTTTTAATTATAATACGTTGCAGTCACTTAATTTTCTCATAGGGAGACGTTAAAATATTGTAATTTATACGGTTAGTAAAAAAAAAGTAAAACTAAATTTAACATAATATTTCAGTTTTTAAAATTTATCGAAAATCAGACATTTATGGAAATAAGAATTCGTACCACTTAAGCTACGGTTTGCTTGGATAGCGGCGCCGGCGCCGCAATAGAGCATGCGTAATATGGCGTTAATGACGTCGCATAAAATGCTACACTGTGCTTTGTATATACGTGGTTTTGTAAAAATGTAAAATAGCGGCGTTATTTTTGTGACGATCATCATAGGGGCAACGTTTTTATACGGTGTGGCGGACTAAAATATTTAATACAAATTTGTACGTAGTACAAACTACTGAATAATAGTATATATTTCGTGTATTTATTGTTATTTTTGAGAAAATTGTTTAGTTCCGATAAAACAATGTCTGGTCATAAAAAAATGTAGTTTGGACAATGGAGAAAGACGAAATTTTGACTGATTTTTTGATAAATCATGAATCATCAAGCATAATTTGTGGAAGGAAATAGCAATATTATGAATATTATGAAGAAAATACGCAGGTCGTCCTAGAACAAGATATAACTGAAGATCTGGAAAACTCCACGCAGGAAGAAGAATTTGCTTCTCAAAGTCAGATGCCATCGAAGGAAACGAATAACATTGCTAATCACCGATAAATAAATAGAAAAAAATCAAAAACACGAAAAAGATCAAAACATTTGTCAAATTCTGAAGAACGCATGAATCTGCTAAAGAAGATAGCAGAAAAACGAAGCAAACCCGAAGAACAGGATGAAACGCATCTTTTCTCTGCATCTATGGCGAAAATTGTAAAGTAGGTACCTGAAAGGTAACAACTTTGTGTGAGATTATAACTAGTATTTCGCAAAAGAACTACAATGAACCTAGCCGACCTTGTCTGCAGATTCTGGTAAGAGTGGTAATTTCACTATTTATAATGAAAATGAGGCTTATGTGGCTCAAGTGCTCCTCCACATACAGGTTGAGACTCTGATCACATTACTGCAGTACCTGTACTATACCCAGATAATAAAAATTATTTGTATTAGGTATGTAATAATTTACCTTAGAAATAAACATACTTTCTACTCAAGTTTTATTGGATTTTGACGTTATATAGTTTTGAGGCAATATCTTCTTTATTACATAGTCAAACATTACAGATGTGAAGCAAAAATATTTCCTATAAATTTCCTTCCAAAAATATTAACGTCGCTAGACCAAAATTATTTATTTTGAGGAGCGCAGTCTTTCCTGTCTTCCTGCCAAAAAAAAACAAACTTTTAATTCCAACTTTACACTTGTAGTCAACGCTATAATGACCGTAATATTTTATACTCTGCTCCTAGAGCACACTTGTGCAAATCAAGAAGAATTTGCTAAAAATTGCAGACAGATATTTGTGGTTAAAAAGTGTATTTATTTTAGACGCTTACACGCTGTAAACGCTTACGCTTAAAATCCTTATTTTTAGTCGTTTTTTAGAACAATAGCGTTCTCTTTAATGCAACAAAATCCATTTCTTTTGAGTATAGGAGCAAATCGAAAGTGTTAACTGAAACATAACCTTTAATGAGACATTATTTATTTTCGTATCTTGCCTAATGTAGATGTTTGTTAATGATTAAGAGCGAAATGATCATCCTTATATTCAAGATGGACCAGGACAACCAGACAACGTTTAAAAAATTGCGTAAAAGACATTATATCATCTTTTACTGATAAGGAATGTAGATCATATTTTAAGTATTTATCGTTTCTCAGGTGATATTGCCTTATGACCTGATTTTAATATTCTTAATGAATTTCTTATAAGATCTAAAATGTAATCAAATGCTTCACTCTAAAAATCAATTCATATTTCATAAGACCACAAATTGAAATTTCTCGAATAAACATTATAACAAGTACCCTTAAATTCTTACATCGAAAAAAATCAAATGACTATTTAAATTTTACATTAAAAAATAGAGTTTCTGAGTTTTGTAATTTAACACAGATCAAATTTGACGCCATTTTCTGTTCTGCCGCTTGTGTTTCTTCTGTCATGACAAAATGGCGATGGTAAGGGCCACAGGCTTATGCTGTCCTACCTCGGTGGAAAAAGTAAAAGTAATGTCATCACGATGACGTCATGGGTTCTTTTGTGAGTGATAAAAATGCCTAGGTGAACGGCTTGAGCGATATTTATTAGCGCTTTATAGTTGATTCATACTATAGCTCAGATTACGATCCGCTCACACTCCGCTCAAGGTTCGGTTAAGTATTTTTACACAATCTTTGATCGCGTCTTTCTCTGAAAGAATATTTTGGCCGGAGCGTGAGCGCACTGTCGCGTCGGGTCAGTGTGTGTATTGATATCCGTCACGTCTCGTTCATTTCCACATAGTCGACAAAATGGATGAAACGATGATAGAATTAGTTCGTACTTTTGAGGAACTTTATGATCTTAGACAACATATTTTGACAGTGCACATTTTAACAATTACCAGCTGGCCCGGCAGACTTTAAACTGCCTTCTCCGTTAAATGGCGAGATGAGTTTCCAGTGGAATTAAAAGAATATGGGGCGCATATACCACATCATCGAGAAATGTTATTAAAGAAAAACATATTCGTTGTATAGAAAAAATACGCAATAAAACAGTACTAAAAATTGTATTGAAAGGTATCGGTAATCAGTGCAGCTATCTTACGAACTGGCTGACAAATCTGGCTTAGTATTTTCAGTATATAGATTAACATTAATTAAAATGTGGCAAATTTACACCCATTGAAATCCCCGTCCTACTTTTTACTGCAGAGAACTAACTGTAAAATTTAATGACTTTTCTCGCTACTAAATTTAAACATACACATAGCTTTTCTAATGGAATGAAAGCCTTTTGAGAAGTGTACTTTGTTTTTTCATGTCTCCCGAATTTTGTTTACGAATGTAATAAAATTTATATTTCGCCATCCGAAAACACTGAAAAAATTTTATTACCTCATTGGAAAGATCTTTCAGTAGAATTGCAAATTCTCCTTTGGTTTACTTTTTTTTTTAAATCGTTCACCCATATTCCCTTGCCCTTTCAGTTTCGACGTTTTTCCTCATCTAAACATATCGAAGTTTGGGAAATGTTTAAACATTTTCATGTATAAACCAACTACAGAACTCATTGACTACTTATTTGGTTTTTTTGCTTCCCCAAACCAACGAACATAAAATACTTTGCTCAAACTGAGCACTGGTTGACCGTCTAATGTGAAAGCTACACAAAATTCTGGACTGTGAGCGAACGACCAGCGTACGTACCGTGACCTGAGCGCTAAACCTGAATCGGCTTCAAGTGGGTAAGCCTCGAGGGAAAACGCATTAAGATAGGACCAAATTCAAACGTACGTTGTAAGCTGTGTAATTTCAGATGTTAAAAAAATGTCATTACCAACCTTCCACGATTATTATCTTAAAATCATCAAGCTACAAATTTAAATACATTAGCTAGTTGCTTAAAACCTAATACCTATTGCAGTTACGCGTGTTGAACTCTTTCTATCCGGATTGTTATAAACACTCGATCGACGAGTCTTTATTATGTCAATGTCAGAGTTCAAATTTTTCTACTCGTAGTCGTGATCGTAGTATCAGTTCATTTTTACTTTCACTTCAAATTTTGGTCACAAACTAAGAGTCATATAAGGACGATTCAGTAACATTTTGGAAAAATCTAATATGGCGAATCTAAATGACAGCCTAGGAGAATGGTAAAAAAATACAGTATGATATAAGAATGAACTGGCAATATTTTGATACAAATCCAAGATGACGAAACAAAACGGCGGCCTAATATTTAAATTAAATGCAATCGTGAAAAAATTGCTCTCTGAGATATATTCAGGTCTTCACGTTTAGCGATCCTCTTATGCCAAAAAACATGTTTTCTTAATAACATCGGTCTTTCTGTCGATCTTTTTCTCTGTTCACGGCATAGGTAAAAAAATACTTTACATGGCCTGTTGAAATGTTAAGAAAATTATTTCAAAAGGGTACTTATTCAATATCCAAGGTAGCGGAACAAATTGGGGGTCACATCATCACCTTTTTCGGTTTAGATGTAAAAACTTGAAGCAAGAAAAGGTCCTGGAAGAAGCAGTGAATAAAGTGAGAATTGACATGCTGATAGCCAATGACCGGAACCGATAAGGCAACCCTAAGAAGAAGAATAAAAAAAAAACATGTTTTTTTACTTCTCTCGGTCTGTCTTGCCGGTCTCTCTGTTTGACAGTTCGCAACATAGCTAAAAAAACTACTTAGCCGATTGACTTCAAATTTTGGTCGAAATTTAAGAATCATGAGGACGACTTGGCAACATTTTGGGAAAATCGAAGTATGGCGGAACAAAATGGCGACCTAGTGAACTGTTCAAAAATATATTACTTAGAAACTAATTATCCAATTTACCCCAACTTGACAAAAGTCGAGTGCTACATAGCTATGAACCGGTAACATTCTGGTACGAATCCAAGATGGGAAAACAAAATGGTCTGAGAAACGATTTAAAAATCAGCCTGAAAAACTACTGAAAACCAGCACCGTTTTATCTAACATCAAGTAAAAATAATTTACTTGTAAAGTCACGTTCAGCATTTTTTTATTCCTAGGGAAATAAATTACGAGCTCAATAATAGACAGGCTTTTTATTGCTGATAGTTTTAAATTTTTGACGACGTTTCGATAGCATGGTTTTTATCTTCCCCAAGGCTCAGTTTTTGAAAAATAAATTATAATAGTAAAAATAAATTAAGAACAAAAAAATCCTTCGTTTTAAATATTTCAATCTAGCTTAGATATATATAAATATATGCATATATATATATATATATATATATATATATATATATATATATATATATTGGTTAAAACATTATTGAAAAAACATCACTCAAAAAAACATTATATTTAAAACAAACTATGAGCATGAAAACAAAAATACATTTAAAACAACATTAACATTATACAGAGTACGTACCTTGGAAACATGTCAGTTTTACGAACGTTTTGCGAGAAAAATTTGTCTCGTTTTTATCTACCAGAATTCCAGACGTGTCGAAATTATTGCAATCGCAAAACATTCGTAAAACTGACATGTTTCCAAGGTACGTACTCTGTATAATATTAATGTTGTTTTAAATGTATTTTTGTTTTCATAATTATAGTTTGTTTTAAATGTAATGTTTTTTTGAGTGATGTTTTTTCAATAATGTTTTAACCAACTTAAATAGTAACTATAGATACATGTTTTTATTGTGGAAAATAAATATCTTGAGAAAGCTCAATATAATGAGCGAAAGGTCGATTAAATTATAGTTTTACTTCTCAATGAGTTAACCTATGCACAAGAAAAAAAAAAAATATATATATATATATATATATATATATATATATATATATATATATATAATGTGTTTTCATTCCGGGTGTACATCCGTTCACTACTGTCGTTCTGAAAAGAACAGTTTTGCTGACGTTTCGCCAAAATCACATTTGGCATTTTCGAAGCTTTCTTTCTCGCGTCCGAATAGAGACTCTATATATATATATATATATATATATATATATATATATATATATATATTTGCTTTAATCAATTTAAATTTAGATATTTGTATTCAGTTGACGAAAAAGCCAATAAAGATTTTTGTTTGTCAATCTAAACACAACAAATAATCTGAATATATTTGAAAATAACATTATAATTGGCCGCAAAAGCTGCAAACTATCATTTTTTTCGAATCTAGGTTACATATCAAACAAACTGATAAATTTTAAAATTTTTAAATCAATTATTTTCTATTATTTAATGATTGTCTCTTACGATCGGCGCACTGATAAGTCCCGACAGGATGAAAATATTTGTACAATTACTATGTGTCTATAAAAACTTAAGGGGGAACTGCACGCTGTAATATGGATCATTTGCAAGTCTTCCGCCGCTGCAATATTATGTTAAAACTATAAGAGATATGTATTACCTTCAATGTGATTTTAATAGGGAAATATGTATAGTTGGGCGCTAAAGGCGAATTTTTATGAAAAAATCAAATCTAGAGTTATAAAATAAAAGTAAATTTGTCCATTTTCGACCATTTTTTGACCACTTTTTGACGCACATGCCTTCGCATATAATTTTTTTTCCACAAAACGGCTCTTTACCGCCTTACATTGATCCTTTGTCTACGTAACTGCAAAATTTGAAATGGTAAATCGTACTCATGTCTTTGTATTTCTGCAGCGCGTGAACCCTTTTGAACCCATTTTTAACCGAAATGTAATTTAAATTACCTATACATAACACATTTTTTTGAGGTTGGACGTGCATGAAGTTTTTTTTAATGCGTAGGTACCTTTTCATCTTATTGTCAACTCGACTAGACCTTCTCGCTGGTTTTTCACTTTTTGCTTGCAGTTCTCCCTTAAGGTAAATGATATTGTTTATATTATGTGTCGAAACATTCCGTAGACAGAGTAGTCTACATGTTGAGATATGTAATTTTATTAAATATTTACCTCAATCAATCTAAAGTTAGGCATTTTTGTTCAGTTGGGAAAAAGCCAAAAAATTGAATATTTCAATCTTACGTTTTACGAGTAAAATACAATAAATTAGAATATTTAAGTAAAATACAATAAATTAGATTATATAAAGATATATTATCATATTATAGTATAATTATAGTTTTTGCTGAAATGGCGGAACAACTGGATAGTGGAACTTCAAGTTAAAAGTTCAAGGTCAACGAGAATCAAGGTAAAAATCGTTTGAAGTTTTACCGGGGGTCACCTCTTTATAATACCTACTTAATAATGTAAGAAAGGTGAACAAAATCACAACCTTACATATTGCTTGTTACGTTGAATCCTGATCTTTAACCTCGAGGATGTGGAGCTGTTTTAAATTTTTTTCATTAAAGGCATCGTAAAATTAAAGTTTAAAAATCACAATAAACAAAATACAACTAAGACCAAAAACCCATTTATGATTGCAAGTTATTTGTTGAAATTGCCAAAAAAACAATTTTTGCTTCAATATGTTTTCTTCTCATCTCCTATGGTAACACGAAACATTTAGTACTATCAGAAAATTAGTATTGACTCGTCCTGAAAAAGTTTTGCTACACCTCGGTAGATGAAATAAATAAAAATGCAGGTGTTTAATCTGAAGGCAATTATGTTTCCGCCATGTACATATATTAGGCTCTAGCGATAATGAGAGGAAAATGAAAAATGATTAGCAACAGCTCATTTAAAATGGTAATTGCCTTCGTAATTTTAGACTACGAGTGCTAATAAAAACTGATATGGATCGGCGGCGATAAAAAATGGAAATTCCGGAGTAAACGGTGGTTTTGCGTTTTTATTTTTAGCATAATATATAAAATATTTAATTAGAATGACTATTAGCACCTCCTTCGGATATATATCGCGTTAATAAAAGTATTTGTAAATATATCACCTTGACGTCCTTTATTGAAAGTTAAATTAAAATAGTATTGAAAATGAAGTTTTGTCATGTCTTTTAGATTTAGTGACCGATGACAATATCATATTTTAAAAATGTTTATTACTATATACCTAAATAATGATTGTGTTGCTACGTCCAATGAATGTGAGTTTTCTAAATAAATCCTACAGTAACACTATGTGTGATGTTTTGCATATGCTGAAATTTGCTAATTTAAAGAAAAAAAATTATGGGCTAAAATTTCTATAGAAAAAACTGAAAAATAAAGCTTGCCTAGTATAAAATCAAGGACTTTTTTCCGGAATTTATTTCAAAAGGTAATAATTCAGGTAAGGGTTCATAATTCTTTCTTTTTAGGACTTTTTCTGGTAGGCCGCCTGAGATTAAGGACGACTTAGTGTTTCTCTTGGAATGGACGTCAAATTATTTGTGTACAAGTTCGCCTTTTTCTGTACATGGTCGCTGGTAGGTATCTATGGAAACGATACGATATTTCCAAAGACCTATGAACAAAAGGTAAATACGAAGGAATTCTTAAAAATGTAGCGCAGTAGAAGAAAACTAATTATACAGAATTGATCATAAAGACGAGGCAAAACAAAATTACATTTTTAAATGAAACACCCTTTATATTATATATTCATCAAATGGGTATTTTCTTGCTGATTAAAAATATATCTGGTTTGACTTTTATCTTTAAACGCACCCCAGAAATTTGAGAAAAACTCTGCCCTAAGAGACCACGTATTGTCGACTCCACTAAGTAATAGAGCGTTCTCCATCTCTCTACACACGGCTTGTGTCTTTAACGATAATGGTATCAAACTAGGTATATTTGTAATTATGTCCAGAAGAGACCCATTTGATGGACATATATTATAGTAGGTGTTCCATTTAAGAAATGCAACTTTGTTTTGTCGCGACGTATTAATCATTTGTTGGTAGCCCAGTCACTTTTGGAAATAACCTACCGTTGTAGCGACACGACCGACATAATATTTTGGCAAGAAAAGACACTGTTCCTGTTAAACCTGTTAAAGGTATTACCCTATTAATAGTAAATGCAGTTAACATAAAAATGCAAAAGCTAAACAGGAATGTGCAAAAGGGATCACATGTTAAATTACTAATTATTTGTTCTACATTTGTTCTATATACGGTTTAATTTTTCTATTCAATTAGTCTTCTTTGTATAGTCTCAAACAATTTCGCCTATTTTAGAGTTGTCTTTAACAATACAAATATTAAAAAGTAATTAAAAAAAAAGTTAAGTAAACGAAGTAAAAACTGATGAATTTGACAGAACATTGTAGTAAGAGGATATTGCGTGAAATCTTGATTGCTAAAATATCTTTCCAAAAATAGAAAAATCATAACGAACTTATTATTTTTTGTTCCTATCTTTCTGGAGTTCACCGCTAAAAACAATAGCCTAGTATCCAAAGACAGAAATACTCTGAAATTTCCCAAATTTACTTGACCTGGCTGAAATTGTAAGCACGTCAAGAATCTAACCTTTTGTAATATGAATAAGTTTAACAACCTTACCCCTGTGCTATCTCCAAAGCCATAAAAAGGGGAAAGAATGGAATAGGCTGAAAATAAAGTTATAACGGGTAAATACCCCGTTCGACCAGATATTTTATTACCGGTAAATTTTTAAATAGTCCAATTAAACATAATCATTATAGCCAAAAAAACTTTGTTAGTACAAAACATAGAACATTTTAATAGTTAAAAACGAGCAAAGGTAAATTGTGATGAAGGCAGGTTAGTATTTTACTATTACGATATTATATTGCTTTTTTCTTCAAATATATTTCTAACTTCAGAAAATAGCCCTTCACTAAATATTCAAAAAAACTGATGCCGAAGGAAACCTAAAAGCAATTTCTCCTAACGTAGAGAAATTCTTTGATTGATCTGCCACCATAAATGACTTGTGTTACATACTAGCAGTGGCAAACTTAAACAAGAATTGAACTTTGTTCCTATGTCTTCTATTTCAGCGTTTATATGGGAGATTTTTTTTCTATTTATCTCTGGTTTGAGCAATATTAGAAACTACATCCCAAAATATCTGCTTCTCCCTTTTATGTTCATTGGGTATCGTTACGTTTTTTAATCTTACTAAGGAATAGGTCGCGGAAATGTGATTTCGATAGTGAAACCACAACCACATCTTCATTGAGTTCACCAGTATTTTCTTCTAAACGTACTGTATGTTTGGTGTAATTTAAAATCCCCTTTTTAACCAGGAATCTGTCTCAAGAATTACTAAACTACGAGGCAGAGACACTTTGACATTAACCAAAAAATATGCCGAAAGACTAAGAGTACCGGAAAGAGCCATGGAGCTGTCAATGTTAAGCATATCACTTAGAGATAGAGTACCGAACGAAAACGTATGCCAAAGAACAGGTGTAATAGATGTCTTCGACAAGATAACGCGCTTAAAGTTAAATTAGGCTGGGCATATTGCAAGAACACATGGGAAAAGGACTAAGCGTATTCGTGAATAAATGCCACAAGACAACAAGTACAGAAACAGAAGAAGACCACTGGCGAGATGTATAGATGACATTAAAAGAATACGAGGTAACCAGATCCAATAATTAAAGGAGGCCTATATTCAGCAGAGAATGCGAATGGCTGATTGATGATGATAACGAAATATCAAAATCTACAGATTTTGTGTTTTTATTGTAGTTACTATTAAATTAAAAAAAAATACAAATATTATTCAACAAAGTTATTAACTGCAGATTCTGTTTATGTAGATGTTCATTAATTATCTATCGGAAACTAGAGCTTGTTAACTATGTATGCTAATTTCGTAAGTTATGCACAAAAATCCAAACAATGTGTAATAGGCCAACCCGCTTTTCAGATTTAAATTGTTTGGATTATTTCGTTTAAGGTTATCTAAAATTATCCGTTTATGAAGCGCCAATAAATACTGAAATATCGCCAAAATTTCACCGAACATCATATTCTCTAAGGAATATCAAATTAAGAAAAAATCCAATTTTTCTATTTGGAGTTTAACGGTTATTTAAGAAGATTGAAAAATTTTAACGAATTTGTATTTTCTCTCCGACTTTGTATATTTTGTATCTTTGGAAAATGTTGAAACCAGACAGGTATGTAATGAAACATGTATAATTCTTATTTTTAATAACGATGAATTAAGTTAAACAGCACCCCTAATCTTGTTAGTTTAATGTATTCGTGAAACGTTTTTTAGAAGAAATCTGGTAAATTGAAAAACTATCTTAATTCGGAAATAATTGTTGGAAACATATTTATCGTTCATAGAAAATTTGATTCTTAAATAAATAAAAAACGCTATAACATTGCAGGGTTTATGTTGGAGATACAGTGAAAAAGTAGGTGTTAAATTTACATTATTTTAATATCCATATCTCCAAAATGGGATAAAAAGAGAAATATGTTAAATTTTATGGGTTTAACTTTTTTTTGTGAGACGCAACTTTTTTGTTTATGAAGAAAAGAAAGAAGTCGTTATACCGAAATAGGCATCTGAATAACTAAAATCATGTTTATCAAATAAAAGTATTTAAAATAAGTTGTTTATTATAAAATCTATAAATCATTAAACTCATAATACAAAATTACTTTATATTGAAGAAGATCCGGGTTTTTTTACCCTCAAATATAAATAATTAAAAGAAATTTATAGCTTGAACAAGGATGACAAGTTTTTTAACGCAGAAATCAGTGGCGGCTCGTGAGTATATTGAAGGGTGAGGCTACATGAGGTTAATTTTGTTTAAATGTGAATAAATTTCCACGTCACCCATGAGGTATTATTCTGCGACGCGTTGACCTTTTTTTTTAATGGAGGTCATCGCCAATAGCCGTACTAAACCATTAAAAACTAAAAAATAAACTCTAAAAAACGTAAATAACAAGTAAACAAAACAAGTAAAATATGTACACCTATCACTAAAATATAGCGGTGATTGCGATAATAAAAACATAATTTAGTTTATTAAAACTTAAAATAAATAGTTGTATGAAATAAGATAAAAAAACTACTTTTTGTACATTAAATCTATACGTCTGTCTTTTAAGGTTGCAAATTTATCTATAATTTGGTCGTAAAAGTTTGGGTCTTCACTAAGTTCTGACAGTAATTCCTGCTCTATTGACATCATTGCTAAACCCGAAAGCCGTTCTTGTGTCATTGTGTTTCTTAGGTAGGTTTTGATCCGTTTAAGACATGAAAAATTTCGTTCGGCCGATACACTTGTTGCGGGAATAGTTAAAACTAAATTAAAAAGCTTATATGCTTCCGCAAAAATTGCTTTAAAATCTTTAAATAACAAAGCTAGACTTTTTTTGACATCTAAATTTGAAAATTGTTCATCCCTATACAATACAGAAAGCTCATTCTTTAATCTATCTCTGTCAAAAATGTTTGGATAATTTTTTAATAAATTATTTAATAAGTCGTCTGGAAAGCATTTAACATATTCCGAATATTTTGTGCAATCGACTAAAGCAAAGAAATTTAAATTATTTAAATTTTCAAACCGCGTCCCTAATTGAAGAATTATACAATCTATTATTTCGAAATATAATATTTTATATTTAGTAAAAATATCAAAGTCGCTAGAACATTGCCCTCGACGTGTGTTAGTTGGCAGAATAGTGGCTTTTTTAGCAATATTGAAAAGTTCTTTGAAATGGTCCTCGTTTCTAAATTCAATAATTCGTTGCTTGGCAAGGTTTATTTGCGAAATGCAGTAATTTATATCTAAATGCTTTAACTGTAATATTTGAAACAGTACATCAGTGCAACTAAAAATTTGTTTATAAATATGCGTTAAAAGGCAAAATTCGAAATCATTAAAATGCTTTAGAAATCCTTTTGCACCATTAATAGATTCTGTTCCAGAACTTAAGTCATTAATAATAGTTTCAAATACTATAATTAAATTGTCCCATTCATTAGCCACTAAGTTTAAAATTTTAGACCGTGTATACCATCGCGTTTCTACAGCTCGCGGAATTCTTTTATCTACTATCTGATTAAGGATTAAGCACAAAAGACCGTTTTGGTGATTGGTGGAAATAATTTGGTATTCCTAATAAAGTGGCAAAAAATATACGACTTTGGGTAATCAGTTTTGTTCCCTGTTGTAAAACTAGATTTAATCTGTGGGCGCAACAATGAGTAAACATAGTTAAAGGAGCAATAGATCTAACTTTTGTTTGAAGCCCATTTATTTCACCTGCCATAACACTAGTCCCATCGTAACACTGCGGGACCAATTTATTTTTAAAGTCATAAGGCTCTAAGCTGTTTTGTATTAAATGAAAAAGGCTCTCTGCTGTTCTATGATCGCTAACGTCAAAAAATCCTAAAAATCTTTGTTTTAAAGATCCGTTGGTCACATACTTAACTGTTATCGAACACTGTGATTTTTCTGTTATATCAGTACTATCATCCGCAATTACGCAAAAAAAACAACAATCGGTGTCATTGATTTCTTTTTTTATATATTCTTGAATATAGTCATGTATGCAACCAATTAGTTCATTTTGTATAGTCTTAGATTGTCCCGTAAAAATATTACTAAATTTAGCACAATGTTCAGTAAGTTCGGCATTTCTTTTTATTAAGCATGCAAATATTTCCTTAAAATTGCCACGGTTAAAAGAATCTATTGTTTCATTATGACCTCGAAATGCCAAGTCCTGTTTACCCAAAGTAATAGTAACATCAATTAAATAATTTAATAATAAACGGTTTTTTCGAACATTTTCATTATAAACAATTTTATTAAGACTTGCATTTTCTTGTAGTGCATCCGCAATAGTCGCCCTATTTTGCTCCAGTCGTGTAAGTGCTACCGAATTTTTAATATGCTCTCTTGAACTTTCATGCGATTTTACGGCTCGTGAAAAATTTTTTAAATCCGAATATCCGCCCCCTGAACTCCAATTATTTTTGACGCAACCTAATAAAATACAAGGCCAACAATATAAGCTTTCTTTATAAATACTTCCGCATAGCCACCTATAAGTTTCGTACCAAGATATTTGAAAAGTTCTTGAATATTTTTTACCTTGCCTCTTATCGTTAAATATTGCTAAAATTTTCGGCGTCGGACGGCTACCTAATATCTGTTTCTTTTCAGTTTCGCTTCTTCTTAAAAAAGGCGTTTCAATTAATGAAGCAATAATGTCGTGAATAGGATTCGTTTCAAAAGCAAAAAGCAAATACAAAAAATGGAACGGTCCAACTTACCAAATCAAAACAAAACAAAAACTTACTCACGCGTATTTATTCACCTTAAAAGACAGAACGCCCTCAATCAGCGATTATCGCAATCTATTTCCTATTTCTTTCTCAGCCGCACGCACCACGTAAAAAGAAGCCGTTGGAATATTTCGCTAGTCATGTGATTTAAATAACCAATAAAAGCATATCCAAGCTACAGATTTATCGCCTCAAGAATGCAATAGAAAACGCGTGCATCGGCAATCGCCATCCCGCTTTGTCGTAATCAGGTGACTCGCCGGCATCGGCACCGGCCGTTGATAAATAGATCAGAGTCGAAACTTTCCAAGCTAAAATTATTTCGCCTCATTCGAGAGCACTTTCTTTAGGAATGGGTTTGCACGGATTGCACGGTCGGTTTTTTGATGTGGTCAGAATTTATTTTCTAAAATATTTATCATGGGATTATATTTTGTTTTTTTTTAATGTTATTATGTTGTAAAACTGTTAAAAAGTATATTTCTAATTGGTAATAGATAAAAAGTTATATAAAAAAATTCTCTTTTCTTTTATTTTGGGGGTGAGGCGCGGCCTCAGAGGCTTACCCTGACGAGCCGCCACTGGCAGAAATTGACATAAAAATCAAAAATAGTACACTTACTGTGTCTGACGAAATGCTTTTATAAACATATATAAAATTAAAGGTTTTCACTTCTAAAAGAAAAAAGTATGTCACCCTAATGTGTTTTTAAAACCTTCGAAATTGCTTTACAATAAGGATTGGCAGTTTTCTTCGTTTTCCTTTCTGTGCCCTAGATCGCCTATCAAATAATTTTTTAATTCATCTCTTGCGTTCTTACTTTTGCCAGTTCCAGTTTAGTATAATTACTTTGATGACATCTGCTCTTTCTCCCGTTCGTCTCCATAGTCTTTATTTTGAATTTTATCTTTATACTTTGACCTGTCCAGGAAGTTTTTAACTTGCTTTTTGTTATTTCAGCTAGTGGTATTTATCCTAGGCATTGAGTAGATATTTTGATTAATCTGCAAATCTCCAGAATTCTATATTGCAGTTTATATTTTCTTTAATGCCTCTAGTTATTAGTTCTACAGCCTGGCTTAAATTAAAATTGATTGACTCGACCCAGAATATCGCTTCCAACATTCTGGACTTTATTAAAAAATACCTGTTTATATAAATATTACTTTAAATATCACCTATTTTGAAGTCAACCGGATTTTACATTAATTTCAGATTAGCCTGGTTTTTTGAGTTTTTTGGGTTTAAAAGGTTCTTCGTGGCCTCAATGTCTTTTCGGTCAGCACAAGGTATCCTTAAGAAGACCAGGCTGAGAACTATGGCTTTAAAACTCATAAGCATACAAGCAATAAGTATGAAATAAAAAGTTAGAATAAGAAAAATCACACGAAAAGTGGAACTAAATAAGTACTTGTCTCCTGGTAATAGAAATCACAATTGGTATTAGTTCTGTAGTATTTATTTACAGCCGAAAGCAATTAAGATACTAAAGGTCTGTCATTGATTCATATGAGGAATATGATCAAATTCTAAACAGGTTACCTGCAATAAAAATTACGAATATATTTTGCTCAAATTTGAATCCATGCATGACATTGGTTCTTAGGAAGTGGGATCAGTTGGGCATTTTTAAAAAGTATATTTTCAGCGAAATTATGAAAAGTGTGATCGCTTTTTAAGCGGGTTGCACTTTAGCATACATACGTTTGAATGGTTTGTGAAATTACCTATCCACGTTTCTTGAAAATGGCATTTAAAAATAAATTAGATAAAAGGGAAATATCCAAGCACGAATCTAATGTCGGTCTCTAAATCCGACAACAAACCAAATAGCGATTTTCGTTGCCATTAACGAACATGAAATACGAAGCCAAGTGACACCGCACGTTCATTACGGCACAGTTTATATCCCGAAAACAATTTAATATTTTACTGTCGGATGTTGAGTCGCACTGCCTGCCTGTCCACCAGACGTAACTACATAATACCACTTACTGAGACGAATGAAATTGTTATTCGGATATCATATGTTTCAATTCCTCATTGTAAGAATCACTGTTAAATTATATCGTAAACACCCTTCCTAAAACTGGTGTTGTATTAAATATGTAAAGGAATAATTTTTTGGAGAATTAGAAAGGATTAAGCATAAGCAGAGCCTTGACTCCTTTTCAGTCTTTCATAACTGATTGATGAAAATGTTAAATATCTGTAAAGCATGCCCAATGGTCCGTGACGCACTTGCCTGTCTCATAAGCTTGTATGGAATCCTAACGCCCTAGTACAAATACAGGATAAATACAAATATCCAGAAGAATATTTAAGGGTGGCACTGTGGTTAGTACGGATAAACCGTGTGGTAATGACTCTGTGATAGAAATAGGTAGATTGTATCTTTTATTGTCCTTAGAGCCAGAATACCAGAATAAACAGCATCAATATTATGTTGAAAATAGACAAATCGCACTTTTATTTATTTACTTATTTTTACAAAAATGTCAACAGAACAGAGGTCTAGATTTGATGTTCACGCAATACATTGATGGTGAACAGAGTCTGATAAAAAATGTTCCCGTACTAAGCAAAAGTACCTGAATCTAAAAAGAGTTAGTCAATTTCATAAGATATTTTCCCAATATTTTAAAGAGAATTAAGTAAATTAAAAAACAAATAAAAATTATACTTCTTTCCAAAGAGATATGTGGTAATAAAGTTGTTGTATGGACTCTATAAAAGGTAAAAATGTAAGTAAATTAGAAACTATTTTTAATCTACATTTGTAGATATTGTATTCTAGAGTCCATACTAAAGACGCATAATTTATTCTACTCTGTACAAATTAAAAATATATTTTTGTTGTTGTTACAACTGAGTCCAACCCTTTGCACTGACAAAGAAAAAAACCAAATATTTTATTTAGCAGCAACCAAAACGTCGTGAAGAAAAAGAGTTAGTTCTAATAATTTTTTGTTGTACGAGGAAAGTATTAGTCACACGGGGATGACATGGTAATACTTTGCTAAAAATTCAATATTGGGGAACAAAACGGCGGCCTAATAAATTGTTACTAAATGTTAAAACATGTAAAGGTGCGTAAAATCAGTTTTTTAGAATAAAAACCTTATTTTATGATGGAAAATAATAAATATGATAATTGATTTTTCTTTATAGATTACATAAATAAACTTGAAAAAATAATAAAAATAAAAATAAATTGACAACAAATAAAAACAAAATTAAAATGTGGTATAAGTATTGAAGCAGTGGTAATATTTAAATAGTTATGGTAAGTAAATGAATGTTTGTATATACGTATGTAAGTATGTTTGTATGTTAGATCTGGGCTAAAAAGTTGTGGAGCTAAAGAACGTGTATTTGTTTCAATCCGAATGATTGTTAGATATGTAAAGAAAACGGATGTACCGTTATACATTCTTATTTGAGCATGCGCAATATAACTATTTAAGAGAACGTGGATTTTCGACTAGACAAAAACAATATGAAAAATCGGTAAATTTCCTTTACTCGGAACTTCCCTCGTTATGAATGTTTCCTTTTATTAGAAATAGTGAAATGTGAACCAACTTAATTCCTTACATAGTCATTAGTAACACATGTACAAACTGTCTTTTTAAACATTTTTATTGGGCACCTTTTTGTTCCACTATATTGGATTCGTACCAATATTTGACCAGTTTCTACCTATATCATACTTAATTTTTGGGCATAAATTAAAATAAATTGAGTGAGTAGTTTTTACCTGATTTTTTAAAGTCCACCAATTTAATCAATCACGATGAATTCCTACCAGTTTATCCCTATATCACATTTATTTTTTTTTTGTAAAATTTAGAGTCAATGGAATAAGAAGATTTTTCAAGTTTATTTTTCAAATATTTTACTTCGACGCCATTTTGTTTCCCCATCTTTGATTCATACCAAAATGTAACCAGTTCATCCCCATATAAACTTTAGGTCAATTGGGGAAGTAGTTTATTAGCTATGTAGCGAATAGGCAGACCGATAGGCAGACCGACAGATAGTCCGACAAACCCACGGAATGTCTATCGGTATCTAGGGACCTTGAAATGTAAAGATCTGAAAAAATCTGCAAGGGTGATTTTTTCAAGATTACAATACTTAACTTTACGAGGGAAATAACATGTAACAAAAACGGTAGAAAATATATACAAAATCTATATGAAAAAAAATAAATAAAAAAAATCGATTAATTGTAGGAGATTCAATCACACACAGAAAACATGATTTACATATACATATATTTATTTGGCAATAAATGTATAGATAATGTATATATTGTAATAATAAGAGAGTTTTATTATAAGGTAACTTCTAGATACAAAAATTGGTAAATCCCATGTAGCAAAACTTTCCTCGTAATGAAAGGTTTTCTTTATCTAAAAAAACGACAGATATTAATATTTATATAATGTATATAAAGTTATTACCAAATAACTATATGTTATATATTATAACTATGTGTTATGAATATGATGAACTTCGTTACGAGGAAAGTTCCGGGTAAAAGCCAATTCACTGTTTTTAAATAATATCGTTATTAACAAGATTATTCTTAAGATTTTTTTTTTTTTAGAAAAACAACTTAAGTTTTTGAGATTTTCACTTATATATTTGTTGTCAACATGACATGTTTCGCATATACAATAGCTTCTTCAGATGTTAAGGTATAACTAAAATACTACAATGCCAAGATGTAAAAGGTAAAAAACAGGTAACAAATATAGGGAAAAACCCAAAGACAGTGGTGTTACAATAAATGAAAAAGCTTAAAAATTATGTGGATTATATATCTACGACAAAAGGACGGTTTAGTGAAATAAATTTAACAAAGGAGAGTTATTTAACTCTAATTGGTCATTTAGCAAATTACCTGATGATTTTAATTTGTTTATTTCTAGAAATTCAAGCATGTTAAGTTTTATGCCCCTTCGATATGTAGAATTTCAAAATTATTATTAAATGAATGATGTTCAGTATATAGTAATATCTTACTATTTACGCTAGCTCTACTCACCCCTATCAACATAAATTAGCGGCTTATAACAGTATGGTTCACAGGCTAATTAATATTCCAATGTCAAATATTAATTTTGAAAAAGAACTTAACATAATAAAACAAATTGCTGTCAATAATGGATATGATCCAAATCTCGTAAATAATATTCTTGCCAAGAAATAATATAATAAAGCCATTAGTCAAGTATATCCTAATATTAAAGATCAAACTAATAAGTTTTATAAAGTTTTAACTTATATTGGATCACCCTCTGAACGAATCGCTACTTTACTGCGTAAACAGGATTTAAATGTTGCTTACAGGACAGACAATAGTTTGGGTAAATATATAAAAAATAATAAAGACAAAACAAGTAAAACAAAACAATCAGGTGTCTACGAATTAACCTGCGGTGACTGTCCAAAAACGTACATAGGTCAAACAGGTAGAACGTTTAACAAACGCATTTCAGAGCATAAAAGTAGTTTTTTGAATAAAAAATCTGATTGAACCTTTGCAAATCATCTTTTACTGGAACATCATTCATTTAATAATAATTTTGAAATTCTACATATCGAAAATAAGGGCATAAAACTTAACATGCTTGAATTTCTAGAAATAAACAAATTAAAATCATCAGGTAATTTGCTAAATGACCAATTAGAATTAAATAACTCTCCTTTGTTAAATTTATTTCACTAAACCGTCCTTTTGTCGTAGATATATAATCCACATAATTTTTAAGCTTTTTTATTTATTGTAACACCACTGTCTTTGGGTTTTTCCCTATATTTGTTACCTTTTGTGTACCTTTTACATCTTGGCACTGTAGGATTTTAGTTACACCTTAATATCTGAAGAAGCTATTGTATATGCGAAACATGTCATGTTGACAACAAATATATAAGTGAAAATCTCAAAAACTTAAGTTGTTTTTCTAAAAAAAAAAATTTTATCATGGATTTTCATCACGTAACGGCCAAGAGTATTCAATTTTTAAAAGAAACTTATTCTTAAGAGTTATTTATATATTCAATACCAACAAACTGTTTATCAACCCTTGGACTATGTCCGCATTCTTAGCAAAAGGGAGTTAGACACCTCGTTCCTAAGGGCAACTCCTTGCTGATCCTTCCTCATATGCGGACCGATAATACGCTTGCCAACTATGTATAAAATATTTTCTGCAGGTATTTCTGATAAAATATATACTTAGCAATAGATCGTTAGGCTGTAAAATACAGCTAATTATCAACTCTGAGGTATTGGAACAAGCTAGCCATCACAACATGAACTTATGTGCAGCCTACGTCAATTATTAAAAGTCGTCCCTCGCAGTTGGTTTTTAAGTCGTTCCCTCGCAGTTTCTTTTTAAAAGTATAAGACATTTATAACATCGATCCAAGTTTTTTCAACTAGTCGACAGTTTTTGCTCTGAAAACTGAATAAAACGAAACTCGAACCCGACCCACTAAACTGCGTCTAGGAATCTTTCAAAGTGAGTCATTTAGTGCTCTATGTTTTTGTTTGGCACTGAACTTCTTGTCCCATGCAATCAAAAAATTAAACACAGAATCATCTATTAAGCCAACTCTTCTACATAGACGACCTGAAGGAATAGGCAACGAGCAAGAGCCATTAAGAGACTGCCCTTCTACCTGGTCAGAAGATCAGCTCAGAGACGGGCATGACCTTTGGCGTTCGTAAGTATCATTCCTTTCGAGTAATAAAATGGACGGGAACTGATTTGGACAATATCAACAGAGCAGTCAGAATGCACCTTACCAGGTACAGAATGCTTCACCCAAGATCTTCTACTGAGCGTGTCACCCTGTCTAGAGACCTTGGAGGCAGAGGAATAACCGACATCAGAAAGGGTTTTATCCAGCAGATACGTAATCTCAGGCAATACTTTCAGTCAAAAACCATCGGACCTCATGCTGCTATACCAAAAGATGATAAGAAATATACAAATATACGCCTTTGGACCTAAGCCCACCTAACATCGAGCTAGTTGCCAATGCGGACATCAACAAGGAGAAGATTGAAAACTGTGCTGCCGAAGAACTTCATGGGAGAATCCATTATGAGCTTTAATATCAAAGTGTTCACAAGCAAGCCTCTCTAAATTGGTTAAGAAATGGAGCCATATATCGAGAGACTAAGGACATATATTGAACGAAACCGGGATTTTTGATACTACTCAACAGGATTCTTAATCCTATATTTTTGACCCGAAACCTTAGTTTTAATATTTTTTAGTATGTGAAAAATTTCATATTCTATAGGCAACTTAAAATTTAAATGGTTATTAAGTTTATGTGATATATTGTTATTATAAAAATTTCCATTTGGTAATATTAGTATTGTTTACACCAGAATTAATAAAAAAAAATATTAATATCATCTGCAGTTTTAAGTTCTGTCTATTTTTCCCAAAGAAAGGTCTGAAATTTTATTCTTAAAAAAGTCTTTTTTCTGCTTTTGTCGATGTTGTATAATTCTTTATTTGCTTGTAATGTCCAAAGTGAGTAACACTTTTAAGATTATTTATATTTTTTTAAAGCTTTTCGAATTTTTGCAATAATCTAATATCTTATATTGTCCAGTGTGCATACTTATATTTACAATTTTTGCGAAAATGCTTAATAGACTTAAAATATATTTAAAAAAAAGTAATTTCTTTTATCAACACAGGATGTAAAAATATAATGTTATGGTAATTTTTGCATATCACTTTCAAATTCGTTTAAATTTATTTTTTTATTGATCTGTAAATTAAAGCTTACTAGCTTAGTGAAAGGTTCTCCTAAATATCCTTTTAAACAAATTAAAGAAAGATTTGCTATATCTGAATCAAGAATATCCACCTCAGTAACTTTTTAATCTTTGTAAATATTAGATCCAGAAGAGATGCTGTAGTCAAAAGAACACGAGTAGGTTCTTTTATAAGTTGCTCCATATTAAGTGTAGAAAATATTGCTAGATACTAAAGTTTATTTTTATATTAAGTCTCCAAGGCAAATAATATTGCCATATTCTGAGTATGTCTAACAAAGTGTCATCATGTAAATTTTAAAAACATGTTATATTCGAGTTAGGAGGTCTGAATATAGTAAATACCCCAGAGTTGTCACTTGGTAACGAAAAGTATTTTAGTTTTGCTTTTGTTACTCAGTATAAATCTACATTCGTTAGAATTACAGTTTCATTGAAATAAAAATTTTGAAAAGATGTTGCTATATTTTAGTTACCGAATTTCACAAGCAAATATAAAAAAAATGTTTTAAAGGTGCCTTTTGTTCATGACCAAACCTACAATAGTTCTATCTCAACTGTAATCGTCAACTGCCATACAATGGCAGTAACTCTCGCACCGTTTTCATTTCGCCTTCGTAACTTTGCATCAGCCCTGACATCCACGGTTGTCGGTTAATCTAATTTACTTCTCCACCCTCAACACACATGCTTTCTGCACGTGTATCCTCTCTACCCCACTAATTTGTCTACCGGTGGCCGTATTTCTTTATTTGCCGCATCGTTTTGCCAGTTCCATGTCACATTACGGCAATGCGAGTGGGCCATTTCGGTCCTGATTGACGGCCCTTAGTTCTTGACTGAGTTTCCGAGGCACCTTTATTAAAATAGGACTTGGACGCTTATATCAAAATTTACGATGAGAATAATGAAAATCGTGATATATGGATTACTATTAAGAGCTACAGTGTATACTTACGTTGCACACGACTATGGCAATTGATTTTGTCGTTTTAGATATTTTAACTTCATATAAAAATTGAAATGTATACCCTAAATTAGATTTTAACATATATAGACTACAAAAACAGTGGACCCAAATTTTACTCAAAAAGCAAATGTTATATAGCGATTAACTGGTGAAACTTTGATGGAAAACCATTATGGCAGAACAAAAAGAAAAAAACGTTTAAACATTTGGCAAAATTCCATTTTGTGGAATTTAATCTTCTTTTTATAAAGGAAAATAATAAATGACATGATTTATTTTTTATAGACAATGTAAGTAAATAAAGTTATGAAAAATAAGTAATAATAATAATAACAATATTATTTATATTCTACCCACGTACAGTAGTGAAAAAACGTGTATTGTCCAATATCTTCACTGTAAGCTTGAACGCTGATCGCTGTGAACGAACCGGACCTTGTAGTAGAAAAAGTGTATGTTTTGAGTTTTCTTCTTTTGCTCAAACTAATGCATAATGGTAAAGGAGTAGAAAAAAATAACAAAATACCTAAACTTTATGTATCAATAAAAAAGATCATATCGGGATTGTTCTGCCATCTTCTTTCCGTTAATAAGTAGCGCACTCGAGAGCATGCAGATTAGAGTAGTTGAACATCTGAAAAAGATTAAAGTCTGCCGAGATGAAATAGTGACAATTTCTGGGCATATGCATAAAGCGGTCATCCTTGGGTAGTTGCATACACTCAGACCATCAAGCTAAATATTTCTCCCGTGCATTACTTATCCTTTCTAGGACGTTACAGTACCGCATATATGCGTATCGCGGACCGCGCAACTGCTGTATCTACTAAAAGAAATAATAATAATAATATAAAAACAAATAACTAAAAACTAAATATAATAGTCGGTAAATTAGCTTTAATCCGAACTTTCCTCGTAAAGAATGCTTGAGTTTATTAAAGAATTTAAAAATAACGTAATTTGTATATCTACTGTCAATATTATTTTAATTAAAGTAATCGTACAATCACAATATCATCATCATGATCATTCAGCCCTCTGAATCTACTGCTAGACATTACGCTTGTGACACCATGAACTTTTCGTAAACGTTTAACGCAAAAACTAACCCACAAAAACGAAACTTAAAAAGGAAGTTACACATTTGTAGTACAAAATTGGGTGATAATTTTGACGTTGGAACTAAATATAACTATTTAAAACCTCTATTTCAAAAAAGTATGTAACACAACACCAAAAATAAAGACGTAAATGAACGAACCCGAATGACGTAACTTCCATTGTGTTCCGCGCTTTAAACGTTTCCAATTTGTTCTATCTTAAGCTTCTCTAAACCATAGACCTGCGATTTTTTTGATGCCGGCGCTCCAAGGTTTTGGTGGTCTCCTCCTGCTTCTTTTGTCTGCTGTTTTAGGACTATGGCTGGAATACCATCAAGACCAGAGGACTTTTTGGTATTAAGTCTTTTGAGAATACGTCGAACTTTTTTAAACCTGAAGGCAATTTCGAGTATATTGTGTGGCAATGCTGGTAACATGGATGCGTGGGAATTATGGTTCTCTGCCGAGGTTGGTAAAGCATCTGCTGTTCTACCTTGGGGATCAGTTTTAATATACCGTAACCATTCTTTATTATGAACGTTAAAGTCGCCAAAGAAAATGATTTTAGAAGAAGGGAACTCAGACATTAGGAAACCCACTTTAGTAGAAAGAAAGCCGAAAAGCTCGTTGAAGGAATTGTCTGAAGGAGTGCGATAGATATAACAAATAAGTTCTGTGGGCTAGTTTGAGCCACATGATATCGGATCTGTTCGATTCAAGCTTCGGAAGTCTTGTACAGGATAGATTACTACAAATGTAAGCGCAAACGCCACCTTTCAGGGGAATGATGGAAAAAGTTTATAGCTAAGAAAGAAAAGATGATTGGTTGTATTTTTGCGGCTTATTTTGGTTTGGGTTAGGAAGAGAGCATAAGAATTGCAGGATTGGAGTTAGTGTGAACAGTGAACAATGATTTTACTCAAGCTACAGATATTGGTGACAGGGCTAGAAATGTCAGTAAAGACTTCACCAGTCCTTGAAATGTTTATGTGGGGTGGTACCTCCTCGGGCGAGGAAGAAACTGCTCTACCACCTCCATATTTTGAAATTGTGAGATATAAAAAAAAACTTGTTGCATTTTAAAGGGATAATTGACTTAATTTCAAAATACGTACTTACAACGGTATACATAATTTAAACAGCAAAATTTTAACTTCTGAGCGATCTATAATACTAGGTGAAATTATAACAAATCTGAATTCTACTCTATAAATTGCAACGTAGAAAATATAGCATTCCATCCGCAATTGTTACGACCTATCTGAATGAATAAATCAGAAAACTCAGAAATTTATTCGAGCCATTTGATTGGGCCGCGCATAAATAAATCAGTCCGCTTGTCGCAATATCGGCTTTCATCGCGAACATCAAAAATATAAACCAATAAAGCCGACAGGCCAAAAATGAATTATTCGGGGACTTTCGCATTTCACCTGACCGTTCCGGAAATTTACGAGCCAGCTAATCGTTCGCACGTGGCGATAAATTCAAGAAAATTAATTTTTCCCCTTTGTCGGATGGGTTTTCCCGAAAAAAGAGCTGTTATGTCAACGAGTTCAGATTTCGAGAAAATTTGTTGCTCTATTAACTTGATTTGATGGAATTAATATATCTTTGATTTCCGTTTCCGGTTTAATCTGTGACAAATGTTTTCGAGTAAAAACAAAAACGACAAACAAGTAAATGTGCTAATGTAATAATAGTCATCTTAGTGAAGCTTAGTGGAGATTGGGTTTACAATTTTACCTAGCGGTTAACGATAATATATTAAAATACTATTATACAAGATTGTTCTTAAATTCGTCAAGAAATTTTAGGGGGCGATTTCGAAAAAAAAAAGTTCCTCTAAAAACATATATCTTATATTACTTCGTTTTCAAAATAAAACTTTAGATATTTTTTAGTTGCTTTTTACTTAATATGTTTATTTCCAAAGATATTTTATTCAAATTTGGTACACGTTAAAACAAAATTAATGCATATATTATTTCAGTTTATCGTGAGCCAAATTTGAATCACATATCTATGCAGGAAACACACAACAAATTTTAATAATAAGGGATACATTTATAGCAACTTTTTCTCTCGAAATTACCCGAAAAATTATTTTATATATCATTTTAGGATTTCTGCTCCATTTTTAAGATGTACGCAATCTTAAGAATTTGATACTACTCCTGTTTCATTCACTTATCTGACAATCATTCATATTGACACGAATATGCGTCTTTCATTTCCACAATCTTGATTTGTCAAGATCTTGAAGTACAAATCTAGGATACATACACATACGTCTACATTCACTTACTATACCACTGCTTCGATAATCCCGTATACCAATTTTATTATTCTGATTTTGTTTTAATTATAATTTTATATCATTATTATTATTATTATTAATAATATTTATTTATTTTTTACAGCTTTATTTATAGTGTATAAAAAATTATTTTCATCCATGAAAAGAACGATTTATTCTAGGATAAAGAATTTTTAAACATTTTAAACCACACAGAATTCGCATTGAAATTTTGTCAGTTCATCTCTGTTTCACTCATAATATTTGTACAAAAAAGTCTTCTGTATAAGTAATTTCTCAATAATGATTTTTTGAGATTTTTTTGCTCCGCTTTATTGAATTTTTACAAATTCCGTCACCAAATAACCCTTGATTTTTTATTTAAGTATGAAGTCAGTCGGATAAATAGCTTTTAACAGACTAACTGAAATTGAAGAAAATGATTTTATGAATCATTTTATTGCGAATCAAATATAGTGGAACAAAATGGCGACATATTAGAAGGATGGAAAAAATCAAAGAACTACTTATTTAATTAAGTCAAATTTGTCACAAAAAGAAAGCGTACATTGAGATGAACTGATACAATTTTGGTATAGATCCCTTATGACCAACAAAATAGGCTTATAAAATATTTGAAACATCGGTATTAGCCTTTAGCTAAATCGGCATTAGGACCTTCATTTTGTCAACGAAAATGAAAAATATTTAATTTGGAAATAAAAAATTAAGATTATCCAATAAAAACAATAGTAAAAAGAAATGACAAAATAAAAACCGGTAAATTTATTTTACCCAAAACTTCCTTCGTAATAACACTGGTTCACTAACTACTTTTGTTCTGAAAAAAAAACGATTTTGCTGACGTTTCGCCAAAATCGCATTTGTCATTTTCAGATATTTTAGTTGGTTATTGACCATATGTAGCTATTGGTAGAAATGTATTTAGTGTGTTCACAACATCGAATTAATATTTTCCAACGAAAAAAACTGTCTTTCTGCTCCCTGTTTGTTGAGTTTCGAGGCTGCACGCAGTCTAATTATGTATGCCTTTAATAATGGTCTAATACCGATTCTGTAGTGGTAAATTATAGTCACTATAACATGTTGAAAAACATGTTATAGTAACTAGTTGTAGTACTAACCATTTATGACGAGTTTGAGTTGAGGATAATAATGGACATTAATTGGATCTCGCATTTCTAAAAAAAATTGTTTTAGTCGCTTGAGTCGCCTTGAGAGTTCTCAGAATTTCGACACTCACTTAAATCAATGAGTTAAAGGCAAAATCTTGCAGAACCAAATGGATAGAGAGAACCAAAATCCAAAGCAGCAGATGAAATGCTTTGTAAGACTCACATTATTTCAAATAGTTCTAAAAAAATCAAAGCTATTTTTGACTAAGTGTAATCACATGTTTAATGTTTGTAAGTATGTAATTAATAAAATAATGACTAATTGAAAAAGCATCTGCTTATTTTAGGGCAAGCAGTTCAAGAGGAAACGTCGAGTTTTAATAAAAAAAATCTGAAATGATAGTTAAAATTCGTATCAGATAAAAAAGAGTTAAGTCAAGTTGACCGCCTTTTTAAAGCCGATGTTGGTTGGATTCAATTAAGAAAGAAATAATAGAATAGTGCTTCTAAATAAATGATTAGAAGAGGTTGCCCTAAAAGAGTGGTTTTACTATCCTTGCTGCGACCGTATACACCACCTACACTCTACACAGTCGCTTACGAAGATGGTTTTATCATAGGGCTTATTAATATGTTCGAGGGAATTTTTGCAATAGAACTCCTACATATTTTAATTTTTTAAAGGCTATTAAAGTTTGTCTCAGAAAAAGAGTTATGCAGGTAAGATATGTGAAGGCCAAGAAACGAACAGCCTTTTCACGAAGGAATATTGTCGATGGCGATTATTAGATAAAAAGGGAAAAATAACAGAAATTTCAGAATAAACTAATTAAAAAAGAATAAACAAATAAATAAAAATTATTTCTTTTTAAATAAATAAGTTTAATCAAACATTCGTTACACTAAAAGCACATTCTTAGTGAACTTTAGCTCGAAAATATTTTTCAGCCATCGGTGTAATTAGACACAACTTTTTTCCTCTTGACTAACTTGTCTTCTAGCTCTTTGTTATCACGGTCTAGAAAATAAGCAATGCTTTGTGTGTAGCGCTGGCGTTATTAACGCCGTAACTCAACATCACACTCGACGTGTGTGCGTCATCTAATCAAATTTACGATGTACGGGCCCGTATACACCGCCGCTTTTCTTTTTGCTCTGGCGTTAAAAATCCGCCACCGTTTTTTATTGGCGCACTTTTGTTTCGCTACGCTGCAGTAAGGTGCTGTTGTTATATATATCTTTTTATTAATTTGCATGTAGATTTATAAAAGGGTGATAAAAAAAATATGCAGCTCTTTTCCTTTCGTGCTTGTGTTTAAATTCTACAATTAGTAAAAATGGACTAGCTAAAAAGTACAACTCTGTATTGCTCCGCAGCATCTCCTTCTCACCCTCAATTTCTATTAATAAAATCGTTTCGTTTAGAATTAAGTCTGCTTTAATTTCTCTTCCACCATAACCGACTTTATTGTTTAAAAGCTTCATAAAATATTGCTCTCCATAACATTCACCTATGCATCTCGCTTATTTAGTATTCTAGGACATTTTCGTAATAGCTGTAAAACTTTTCGCAAATAAATGTCAAACATTTTTCTCTTTAACTACGGACTCATATCCTTAATTTCATGTATAACGGAATAAAAAAGTAAATTAATTCTAACTATTCGAACTACCCTAAAAGAGATATGCTAATACATGATAGGATGCATAGATGACATTCTGCATTGAATAGTTGTTTGCAGTTCGCTCCTGCAAAATTTGGTTTATTTTGATAGCTTTTCAAAGTTGTGAAAGTTAAGAAAATGTGTAAGCAGTGGTTTGGAGTAACTATTATTATCATAAAACATATCCAGTATAATGGGTAGTATTAAAGCCCCTACAAGACATGAATGCATATGTGGAACAAATCGCAACGGATTTCAAGATGACCTGCGCCCGCTTCGTCAAGATTTTACAAAGATTGCGAAAACTACAAAGAAACATGAGGATTCCAATAATAACAATAAATTCATGGAGCAGTTAATGCAATTTCAAGACAGCATTAATTCATTCCGTCAAGAATTGGCTAAGGACGTTAGTGAAATTAAAACGTCTTTACATATTTTGCAGCTCAAGGTAAAAAATGCCGAAATGAAACGCAGTGCGGATTGTATTGTAATTCATGGTCTGCGAGACCTGAAATCGGATTTGTATTTAAGGATTGTAAAATTATTTTGCGAAAAGTTAAACATTCAAATGGATAAATCTGACAATATTTCTGCTATCTGCTCGGTAAAGATGACTCAGCAAAGAACAGTTCTAAATCAAGACCGCTGGTAATTCATTTCTGTAAACGCTGGTCGGGTAACGTGGTCTTTAATAATAAAAAATCGGTAAATTTGCTTTACCCAATACTTCCCCCATTTATGAATCCTTCCTTTTGTTAGTAATAATGAAGTGTGACCTAAGTTAGTTCCGTACATAGCCATTTAGTAACAGGTATAATGTATTTTTAAACATATTTATTGGGCGCCATTTTGTTCCAGTATATTGGATTCGTGCCAATATTTTACCAGTTTCTAATTATGCTACACTTAATGTTTGGGCATAATTTAAAATAAATTGATTTCACTGGGGAACAATTTTGTATTTTTTTGTTTTTTGAACAAAACCTATTTTTTTCGATTCAACTACACCCAAGTAACTAAAATATGCCTATTAAAGAATTTAGTTGGCTGGCAAAAAAAAATCTGAATTATGGGTTACAAAATTTTAATTTATAGGCATATATGATTGAACTTAAAACACACAGATAACAATATATTGTTAGTTCAACAAAAGCAATTAAATAGCAGATTTTTATCATTGAATCTAAAGTTTAGACTCTTAGTGCGCTTCTTAGCCTGCCTTTTGAAAGCGGCCTCTGGGGCATCTTTCATAATAATCCAGCAGTGAAAAGGCTGTGGTGATGAAAATTTGTTGTTTTTGGTCAGATTTTTCATTATTTTGGCTCTAATGTTTCGTGGTTGTTTAATGTTAAGTAACCCAGAATTTTATTGTTAGCAGTAACAGTTACTTCACAATACATATATGCAAAACAATACGTCCGTATCAAAAGTAAAATCTGGATTCAACACGGCACTTGTCGAATGCTTTTTTGTGGCCTTTTAAAGGATGTTTAATCGACAACGAGTAAACTAGTAATATGAGTAAATAAATATTTCTAAACATTGGAAGTCCTAAATGACTCTCTCTACATCTTTCTTGCCATAGCCATTTTGGTTATGGCAAGAAAGGTAGCTATCAATAAAAACGAATTTTAAATAGGTCATTTCGACCATATCAAAAAAGTGTTGATTCAGTACAAAAAGCACAATGTTCTGTTAGGACCTCTATTATTATATAAAATATCATGCATATTAGTTATTTTATTAATCATATATAGTCTTGGTCATGATTGAGTAATATTAAAATGAGAAAGTAGCCTTCTTCGTTTAAATGCCAAGTAAGATAATATGCACAGTTAAATGTGGTTGAAATTATAAAGTATTGAGGATATTTAACTCTAAATCACTCTCAATGTGTTTACCTTTTGTTGCTAAAAACAATCTCCCCAGCTGCCTTAGTTGTACTGATTTCTAAATAAAGTAAGATTAATAGTTTTGTGGGTTGAAGTCTTAAAGCATCCATAAATTTTATTAGACTAGGGAACTAAAAATCGATATAATTTATCTGTTATTTACATCACTACAAGCAGAGTTTTATGTGTTAAATATGTTCTAATTGCGATCTTCTAATTTGAGTGAACAATTTATATGACTCCATTTATTTTAAGACGAAGGTTCAAGCTAGCTTGAAATCAAGCGAAAAAACCCTTTCAGTTTGCAACAAGAAATATTTTAAGGCCGTTTATCTTCGAATCAGCTGATTAGCAAATCTTTTCACAGATATTTTCAGACCATAATTAGAAACACTGTGTTTTTAATATAAGATTATATTTAAAGACCCTAGTTAAAGTTATTTATTAATAGAAGCAAAACATAATTTTTGCTGTTATTCGAATTTTAATGCAATCAATCAACAAAAAATGCGAATTAAGGTTACAAAGAAAGGCAGATTGAAGTAGAATCGCACTACCATATTCGCCAAGAAGTATTCGCCACTGGAAAATATATTGATAACTTCAGACAGATGATAATAAAACAAATATGATCTATTTTCGTTGAGATAAAGTCGTATTACCACAATCCCTAAGAAATATTAACCTGTGGGCATGATACACAAACAACGGTATACCAATGTGCATGCAATCACACAATGTGACATCTTCCGGCGAACATATTTATTTTGCCGATTTCGATCTGAAGTATGAACACGAGCATGTTGATGATATATTATTTGAAGACTGGGGATGTGCTAAAACACAAAACTTGGAATTTTTGTTAGGATTAGCAAGCAATCTATTAAAAATAGATTTATTATTTGTCTGGGTATATACTAAATTCAATAAAGGACGTTTAATATGCGCACTGGCTTTTAATACGATAATTATGCATATTCATCTCCATTTCATGTTTCAAACACAGACGCTTCCTACATGTAATTAAAAACACGGTGCTTTAGCAAAAAAAAATCTTTTAAGTTAACTATTTATCTTGATATCTAAATAGTATAATGTACCGGGTGTTCTATGACTGTAACTTGAAAACGATGGATTTTAAGAAATGTTGAATTACATACGAACTATAATAAAAGCATAGAGGCAGTTTTTTGGAAAAATTCTGGAATAGGTATCTTTTTATTTTCCGCCTTGCAACTTTTCGCACTAAATGTATGTATACAGGGTGATACGGGTAAAAGCTATTACGTCTAAATTATGTTGTTTTTAATTAAAATGAGAAACTGTATACATAGATAAATAAATCATGATTTAGGTATGTATACAGGGCGATGCGGTAAAATATATCACGGCTATATTACGTTGTTTCTAATAAAACTGAGAAACAAATAGACAGATATGCTCGAACTAGAATCCAGTTTTCTAGAAGGTCATCTGATGGTCTCATGGTAGATTATAGGGTTTTGGCTTTTGACACAGGGTAAAGATATTTATAGATCAAAAAGTCCAAATCAAAGAAATATGTTTTACTTTCATATTAAAGAAATAAGGTATATGTAGAGAACCTTGTTTTACTGAAGCAAAAGATCATTATTTTTCCATCTTGAGTTTAAACCACAATTTTACTAGTTGATCTCCATAACACACTTAATGCTAGTACAAAATTTGAAGTGAATGTAATAAGTAGTTTTCTCAGACTGATTTTTTAAATATTTTATTAAGTCGCCATCTTGGGTTCATACCAAAATGTTACCAGTTCATTTTTATGTAACACTTCATTTTTATGCAAAATTTGAGGTAAATTGGATAACTAGTCTTTAGTAATATATATTTTTTTTGGAAATTTTACTTGCCCGCCATTTTTTTCGCGATATTGGGTTTCTACCAAAATGTTGCCAGCTCATCCCCAACATTGTTGATTAACATTTTAAGTCAATAGGGTTAGTATTTTTTGTAACTATGCCGTGAACGGGTAGACTGACAGACCAACAGAATTGAGAAAACATGTTTTCTGGCATCTAGAGACCCTAAAACATGAAGATCCGTAAAAACCTAGGAGGGTAATTTTTTCATCATTATAATACTTCCCTTTTATGAGGGAAATAAAAAAAAGAAAATAATAGATTAAATATAATTAGTCCTCCTCATTTACATCCTTTCTCTAAAGCCTAAACTCTCAAAAATAATCTAAACATTACTAGCATGACCTATAACACGTGTGTCAAATTTAAGGTTAGTATCTCAAACCGTTCCAAAGTTACCGTATAAAAATTATGATTTCTGAAGTATAGAAACCCTATTATTTAAAATATTATCCTCCACCTTTTCCCTATCTAACGTTGTCGGCCACTGTTTTATAAAAAAACAATACATATCTGTGGCAGATGTTATAATCAAATTTTAATCTGTAGCCTTACCTTAATTATATTTTAAAAATATCAAATATGCAAGATTCAAATAAAGTAATTTTAATCGAAACATACGCATTATAAAAACAAATTGTCATTTATATTTTATATTTATTTAGTAGTTTTGTGGACAAGCGACCATCCATTGTTCTGACAAGTTTTTATTTAAAGGAAAATAATAATACTTTATATTTGTCTCTTTCGTTTTCAGCCTATAGTTTAAATAACAAGCAGCAGCCACAAGACGGAATTTTTAATTTTGTTTAGTTTAAAATACCACTAAAACTTGCTGATTATTGAAAAACACCTATCCAAAAACAACTGAAACAATCAAGATGGCCGAACGCACTGTTACCAGGGTAACGTAATACTCGCCCGCGGTTTAAAATGAGCAAACAGAATAACATACCGTTGTTTGTGTATCGTGGGGAAGATACTGATATTAGATCAGACAGAAATAATATACTTTACATACGCTTGAAAACAAAGTAGCTAATTGATATGTTAACAAATCTGATTAATTTTGTGTACCGTAATGCCAAGAAGGCACCTTAAATCTATCCTGATAATTCGACGAGGTATGATTCGTACGGTGACGCATCTCATTGTTGACGAAGTTATGTAAGCAAGGGTCGAGGAAAGGACCATCATTTGGAGGTGGCAGTTTCTTGATAGCATTGTTCGATGTCGGTGTCGGCCGATATTATGTATTTACAGCAATTTACGATTTGCGGTACTTATTTAGTATAGTTTATGTTGATACTTTCGTGTTTTAATAATTAAGTTACCTTACAGTTCAGGTGTGAGATCAATCCATACGTTTCCCTAGCGCCAGTGCGGTCTATTTATGTTTGACTATTTTTTTGTATTACGTCAGTGTGGGACATTGTTTTTACAAAATAGTGTTTTCAATCGTTGTTTTAAACTAAATAGGGTTAGTGTATTTTGCCTACTACTCTTACGAAGTGCTGTTATAAAGTTATTGTATTGAATTAGATTACTTTTACGAAGTAATGTCAACTTTTTGTTTACGAATTTATGACCTATTACTTAAGTTTAGGGGGATGTTTTACCAAGATTACCACGTGTACAGAAACCGTTCATTTTCTTCTGACATTTCTGTTTTACGTTTACGTTACGTATGTTATGTTTTGGAGTATATTCGTAATAATTTGAGACAAAATAAGCGTTAAAGATTTTGTGTTCGAAAACAAAATTAGTGATTTGGTGCAATTTTACGCTTATATATGCAGTTTTGCGCTTTATTGTTATGCTCATTTTTACGTAAGAATGGGCAAAAGAAAGTATTTTTTTCTAAGGATTCTTTAACGGGAAGCCATAGACGTACAGGGTGTTCCAGCGAGGACTGAACAGGGACCTATTTTCGACCTTCCTTGTATTTTGGAAAAATTCAAAATAGCCAATCGATGTATTTTTTCTTGTAGAATCCAAAAATATCATCGAAAAAATATTTGAACCAGAAACAAAAGAGTTACGCTATGCATCAGGTGTTTTTTAAATGGAATGTATCGTTTTTTATACGATTTTTGGAAAGAGTGATTTTTTTTATGTCCGTTCTGATTAAAAGATTTGATTTAATGTTTTACAAACTAAAATTTTAGTTTAAAATATACGATAGGTTGGTATAGGTGATCAAGGTAAAATGACGTTTGAATGCCTTGTCAATAAAAATTGACATTATTTTAATTATTGTCGAAGTCTTCACTTAAAAAATATATATTTGACTCTGATCGAAATGAAATACTCTTTGGACGAGAGACTACAGATTGTTATGCTATTTTACAAGTGCCAAGAAAATGCAAGAGAAGCAAGAAGAAGATTTATTGCAAATTTTCATAGAAATATATCCATCAATACAATTCTAAGGATAAAAAACCTATTTGAGGAAAATAAAACTTTACATGATAGAAAAAGAAATATACAAAGAAGAAGAAATCGAGACCAGGCCATTATAAATTATTTTCAAGTTAATCCAACCAAATGTATTTCGGATGCAGTTCGGGAAGTTCAGTACGGTGGCGGTGTAAGGCGCAGAAGAGTTACCCGAGGGACTGTTCACAGGACTCTGACTTCATAAATTTAGGCCTTTTCGTATCCTTCCACTTCAGCACCTAACACCGGCACAAAAAGAACTTCGCTTCCAATTTGTTTCTCAAATGGTAATTCGGCAAGAAAACGAAGACCCTGATTTATTCAAAAATATTGTGTGGACCGACGAAGCTACTTTCACAACATCGGGAGTATTTAACAGACATAATAGTCACCACTGGGCCGTTGAAAATCCAAAAAAGTTCCAGACTATTAAATTTCAAGGGAGGAATTCTATTCATGTTTGGTGTGGGATAAAAAACAATAAAATTTTGGGACCAATATTTTTTAACGGGACTTTAAATGGGCAGAGATATTATGAGTTTTTAGAAAACGAAATTGAAAATTTTTTGGAAGACTTACCATTGGCAGAATATCAGAATTTAATTTGGCAACATGATGGGGCGCCTCCTCATGCCGTGCATGATGTGGTTCAATTTTTAAATCGGCGCCATAACGAATGGATAGGGCGAAATGGAACATATGCTTGGCCGCCCAATAGCCCCGACCTCTCAGTTTTGGATACATTTCTTTGGGGCCATTTGAAGAACGTCGTATACAGACAACGAAACGAAAATATTCAAGAGATCAAGGAAAAATTGTCGATGAAATAAACCGCCTTAACCAGGAAAATCATATTGTAACAGCAAATTTAGAAAGGCTACAAAGGGGTTATCGATGTTGTTTCGAGAAAAACGGCGGTCACATTGAAAACTTATGTTATTAGTAGTTTTATTTTATTATTTAATAATTATTTTTTATTGAATTTCTTTTTCTATCATGTAAAGTTTTATTTTCCTCAAATAGGTTTTTTATCCTTAGAATTGTATTGATGGATATATTTCTATGAAAATTTGCAATAAATCTTCTTCTTGCTTCTCTTGCATTTTCTTGGCACTTGTAAAATAACATAACAATCTGTAGTCTCTCGTTCAAAGAGTATTTCATTTCGATCAGAGTCAAATATATATTTTTTAGGTGAAGACTTCGACAATAATTAAAATAATGTCAATTTTTATTGACAAAGCATTCAAACGTCATTTTACCTTGATCACCTATACCAACCTATCGTATATTTTAAACAGGTGAAGCTAAAATTTTAGTTTGTAAAACATTAAAATGTAATATAAACAGCTATCGCAAAATCAAATCTTTTAATCAGAACGGACATAAATTTAAAAAACACCTGATGCATAGCGTAACTCTTTTGTTTCTGGTTCAAATATTTTTTCGATGACATTTTTGGATTCTACAAGAAAAAATACATCGATTGGCTATTTTGAATTTTTCCAAAATACAAGGAAGGTCGAAAATAGGTCCCTGTTCAGTCCTCGCTGGAACACCCTGTACAATTGACAAAGTCTTAGAGGAGGGTAAGTCAAATAAAATATATTCATGACCCAACAAATTCAAAGGCAAAATAACAATGTTACGCAACACAGTAGACATAATATGACGGGTCTGCTAGATACCAACGATCTAAAGAAAACAGTTAGCAAAAATATTTAAGCATAGTTTGGACTGTTCGGAAAAATTATTTGATGTTCTAGTTAAACAAAAATCTAGGCAGGATAATCGAGCTGGCGAAATGGCTTGATAAAGTAGTTTAAATCAAGAGTATTAACAATTGAGAGGACGTCGCCACGGTATACCACAAGAATGGCTAAAAATTACTATCGCCGTTTATCCAGTTATCCAAGTTCCTGAATCAAGGGGAAAAGGCTAGTTACCAAATGTTTTCCAGATCATGTTCATTACGAAACTGTCGATACGATATATAGATACGCTAAATCCTGTTAGATTAATGACAATATATACGCTACATGCAAACTGGAGCTACAGCTAGTCGTTACGTCAGACCAGACGGTCTGTACGAAGAATATTTCTCCAGGTTACGTGACGACCACATCTCAAGCAAATTTAAACTCTTTAAATAGTCAACGATATAACCTCAGTCTCACTAAAGCTGAGTTCGACCATCGTCGACAATAATGACCCAATTTCATATCTCTCTAATCATAGGGTAAACCTGCACAGTTTCTTCTTTTCACCAGTAGTTTTATCAGAACTTCGTAGTACAATTAATGATATCAAAAATAAATCTTCTTCGGGAACTGATGGGCTTACTTTAAAAATGTATTCAAGTCTGCCGGAATGCACACTAGAGCATCTGACTACTTTGATAAATATGTCTTTCCAAAATGGTACTTTTCCAAGCTGCCTTAAAACTGCAATAATCATACCTCTTCACAAAGGAGGTGTTTCAGAAGAAGCTTCGAACTATCGCCCAATTGCACTTCTCCCTACGCTATCTAAGATCATCGAAAGACTGGTTAAAAAAAGGCTTTTATCATTTCTGTCTAGATATGAAATACTTACAAAACATCAATTTGGATTTCTAAGTAACAAATGCACAAGCGATGCCATGTTTTCCCTTCTTAATAGAGTTTACTCCAGCCTAAACAACCATCACGCTACGGCAACAATTTTCTGTGATTTTTCCAAAGCTTTCGATTGCGTGAATCATAATATATTAACTAACAAACTGCAGTACTATGGATTTAGAGGGGCTCCTCTCAATTGGTTTAAGTCATATCTTAGCAACAGAAATCAAGTTGTGAAAGTTGACAACAGGATGTCTTCTTGTAGGCCAATGGAATATGGAGTGCCTCAAGGCTCGGTACTAGGCCCTATCTTGTTTCTTCTGTTCATAAACGACATGGCTAATTTAAACATTAGTGGAAAAATATGTCTCTTTGCGGACGATACCAGCTTTACGTGGAGCCACCCAGATGTCACGGACCTACATAGGATTGTATCTAATGACCTAATCACCATTAAATCCTGGTGCGATTCTAATCTCCTATGTTTGAACATCTATAAAACGAAAGTCTTGTCTTATAAAAACACGCTGCAACCCTTTGACCTTAATGGCACCACTATTGATGTCGTAAACTCTGTAAAATTTCTAGGGCTTCTTGTAGATGATTCTTTAAAATGGGATCCACATATCGACGCTTTATCAAGGAAGTTAGGTTCTGCTTGCTTTGCGTTAAGATCTGTTTCCGAGGAGCTTAGCTTTTCTACCTCTAGAACTGTTTATTTTGCTCTTGTTGAGTCGCACCTCAGATATGCTATTCCATTCTGGGGTACATGTTGTGCGACTCAATTTGATCGAATTTTTATACTACAAAAAAGAGCTGTTCGTTACCTACTGAGACTTAACGGTAGAACTCACTGCCGAGATTTCTTTAAAAGATATAAAATACTAACCCTTCCTTGCTTATTCATTTTGGAATCGGTTTGCTTAATTCGTAAGCACGCACCTGCTCTATTAGAGAGACCTTCTCACAACTACCCTCTCAGAAATACTGAGCACGATCTCTATCTTCCAACCCCACACTCAGAGTTAATTAAAAGATCAGTAATCTACAATGCAAAAAAATGCATAATCACCTGCCATTTAACATCAAATCCATAATATCTCTGACTTCATTTCGCAAGGCTTTGAAATCATTCTTACTGGAAAGAGCCTTCTACACCGTGAACGAGTTTTACAACACATAATTTTATCCTTATGAACCCCTAGTGTGATAGTTGCCATTACCAACCATTTTTACCGAACTTTGTATATGTATTTTTTTAATTGTTTCGTACTTTTTTATTTTTTACTTTGCTTTTTTATTTTTTTACATTATATTTATGAAAATGTTTATAACATAGTACGACTGACATACACATCTCTAATGTACTTCTTTTAGGATTCTATAATATTAATATTCTAAATTCCTGATTTAAATATTATTTTTCTATAATATTTATGATGTGTTTTTGTCTTGTTTTGTTTGCTAATTTTGATGTTTGTAAACTATTTTTTTACAACAGCTTTGTCCACAAAATTGTAAAATTTTTTTTGACAATAAAGCATTTATTTATTTATTATTTAAGTTATAAGAGATGATTACTATTGCAAATATAAGGGAAATATCCACTCGAAATACCTGAACATTTAAAGTGCACTAAGTGTCATTTGTTGAGTTACGAGGCAACGAATGTACTGTCAATTATTATGCTACGCAGAAATAATGTACTGTCATTTATAGGCTTAAGAAGTTACGAACATATAACCAACAAATCTAAGAAAACGCCCGGACGTGCCCTCAACACCGATAAATCAATGTGAAGTTATGTAGATTCTGGCTGTGTACAATAACTATTAGGAAGTCAAATGCTGACAGAATTTCTTTACCTAGTGGTCAACTTATATTTGGTTACGTGGTTTCGTAGATGAAATTGTTTATTTAAATGCTATAGTTTTGATACACTTAGTTGTTGACTTAGCTTCTGCCGAGGACGCTTATTTACTAGAAATGAAACTATTTCATTAGGTATGGAAAGTTTCAAATCACGTAGTCCTATTGAGATTTTGAATTATGAAATGTCAGGGAATATCTACATAGAGTTAGAACAAAGGAAACTATCAGGAAAACGCCGCACAGTGGGGCAGGAATTTCAATAATGTGGAATAAACTAATAGCAAATGCAATATAATAGTTAGTTCATTAAAAACTGTTAAAAAAACTAAAAAAAGAACAGTTTTTTGTGTATTTATAATAATAATAATAATAATAATAATAATAATATGTTTATAAAAAAAAATGATAAAATTAAACATTTTCGTTTTCGGATTCAGAAGATGGGTCTTCCTCGTAATCACACACACCAACACTACACGCGTCATGTGGAGCTATTAACAATTGCATGGCTTCTTGGGGTAGGTTTTGAAAGTTTTTTTTCGGCAAACGTCTTTTGCTTGTTATAACCGGGTCTGAACTTATCAAGAATAGATTTAAAATATCTTGATTTGATTTTTCACGACTACACTTCCTTGAAAAATGTTCTCGGTACATTTTAAAGTCTTTATTGCGCGCTTCTTGTGCTTCTTCTGTCAACTGACCAATTGGTAGCAAAGCAGCTGAAATTATTTCCGGTCCATGAATTAGAAATTTGTGAACAGTGGGAGGCATGGGGTACCAGGGATATTTTTCTACAAAATATCTAGCAGTGTTTTGAGCAAATAGTCTAAATTTTCCCACATTTATTTCATGACCAGATGCGACTACTATTAATATTATATGCATTTTTTTAATGAGATCTATATCAATTTTTGTTATCTCAGATGAAACTTCAGGATCAGCGAAAAATCGCCTGGCCATATTTCCATCATTGGAATTGCCGAAACCTGGCTTTGGTTTGTCCACAATTAATCCAGTCCTTTCTTTAAATATTTTTTGTATTTGAAGTTTGGTTTTATTCACTATATCCTTATCACCTGGTGCCCTAGCCTGCCATTTTTGAATTGGAAGCTTGTATGCTAAATGGAGTAGACATTCAAAAAATCGTATCCACCCATGAAGCACCGATAACCCGAACTGCAGGTTTTCAACTTTTATATTTCTTGTTATCATTTCGTCAATACGATTAAACTCTCTAGAGGTTGCCTCACAAATATAACACTTTTGCGTTGAAGTGGTTTCACTAAGAGCATTGCAAACCTTTCCGTCTACCATTGCAAATATTAATGAGTGCATCACTGTAACCTGTCTCTGATTAAATGGTAAAACAGTATTATGCAATTTCCTTATTTCGTCATCAACTTCATTTTTTTCAGTAATTGATACTTCGACAGTTTCTTTTATAAACTGTATTTTTAGAGGCCGACAGTACCTCGGGGAAGAGGGACGAGGATTCTGCCATATCACTTTTGATTTGCATACAAGACGAATTGGTACAATGGATGTAATAAATACAGCGGCATCACTTGCTTCGGATCCATGGAAAGCTTGCTTATAGGAACTATGCCCAGAGCTGCCGTCGAAGCCCCATTTTGTAAATAAACTTAATTGGTTCAATTCTTCTTCACTTAACGAGTCTATGACACTTTCTTGTACAGTAAGAAGTCGTTGAACTGTGTGGTCCAGTAGAGCCTGCAGCCTAACTTCTGCAGAGGTTTCAGATATTTTGATGGCATCTGCATTTGGATAACATAGTTTTTTTGCTTCCTGTACGTTTTTGTAGGAAGGGAACTTCTCAGGGTCACTCATTCGTATTATATTGTATTGGTGCCTGGACAATTTGGCTTCCACTAAAACTGCTAAGGCATTTTCACCTGACATCAACCTAGGCTCGCGGTCTTTTAATGATTCCTTATATGCTTTTCTATACTTGCTTGCGCGTGTTGGGCTAGTCGCAGTTACCTCATGCACCACTTTTGAAGCATCCGTTTTTCCTGAGGCCCTAAGGCTAATTTGAGCAGCATAACTTAGTTCTGAAACAGTTGCCATGCTTCGCAACTGCTCGGTTTTTTTTCTTTTCGACCTGTCACCACTTTCCTCAAAACTTTTTTTTGGGCGCCCTCCCCGATTTTCTTGAACCAAATGAGATTTGTAACGATGAAATGAAATAGCACTCTCCAACCAAATGCGATTTGCTCTTAAAAAACGATCTTCTGTTCTTCTGGAACTTGCCCATCGAGATTTCAGTTCCGATTTAAAGTGCGACAGTTTCTTAATTAAATCTTTTAAATTATCTTCAGAGCAACCCGTCTTTCCTTTCATATTTTCCGTCAAAAAAGTAAACTGTTCTTCGAAATTACTGTGACCTGAACTTTTCATGATGTCAAGCAGTTCTTGTCGCCTTATAAAAAAAGTGTTTGACGTAGTACCTGAAATAAATATAATGCTGTTAAATTTTAAAGGATTTTTTAATAAGTTCATTGGGCGTTAAGAATAACTAAGATAAGACTGTGAAAATAGTTTTGCTGTAAGTTGAACCATTTAGACTTTTATAAGCGTTCAAAGTGGTCAAAATGCACCAAAATAGCACTCTTCAAGTCTCGATATCCTATAAGCAATTGAGAATGGGAATAATAATAAACAAAGCTTATTTAGAAACTTCAGAAAATTCCAAAAATGTAATAATATAAAGGGTGTTGCGTTTAAAAAAAATTTTTGAATTAGTTTTTTTTGTGACACCCTGTATAATTACAAGTGTCCTGGTTTAATAGATTTCTTTAAGACCTACAACTTTATACGGAAAATTGTTTTATATCGTGCACCATTTCGAAATAATGACGGTTTCGGGACTTTTTACACACTCTGTATTTAGGTACCTATGTACTTAAAAAAGTAGTAAATTTGGAACAAAAGTAAAACTAAAATTATAATGGAAAAACAACACCCTGTGTTTTGAAATCAAAACTATTTTTACCCTCATAGATGCCGCCCTTAAATTGTGTAACGCTTAAAGGTGAAAATTTAAAAATAGCCTCTTAATTAAAAAATCCTTATTAAAAACCAGGTGGCAAAAAGGGGCAAAAAATAAACCTGCGCTCTTGTTTTACATTGCCCACAAAATAAAAGTTTAAAAATGATATAACTCGGACGGCTTCGGAACCAAACTAAATGGTTGGCTTTTTATGAAATATCTTTAGTTGAGTTAGAATTTGTAAACATTTAGGTTTAATGCTTATATCTATACACATTGATATATATTTTATACGTAGATTCTACTTTAAATCGTAATACATACCTGAGGTAGAAGGATCCATTATAAAAATATGATTTAGGCCCAGCAGTTAAAAACAAAAACACACCAGTTTAAACAATAACATAAAATTAAGAAAACTCAATTTATGTCTACTCTATAGTGTACCGGGTGGTCGAAATTGGTCTGTTTTAACAGAGAAAACCTATTTCCTGACTAGATAGAGCAAAACTGACTTAGGTGTCATGGGCTCGATTTCTGAGAAATGTTTAATGGCAAAAACCGCCTGCCGATATTTTCACTGCCAACTGAGATATAGGGCGTTTTTCAATTTTCGGCCATTTTGAAAATTGTCCATAACTTTTTTATTTTGCGGAATATTAACATTCTGCAAAGACATTCTAAAGGCACTTTTTTATGTGCAATCCAGTGGCGTACTCAGATTTTTTCTATAGTTGTCCGTTTTATCATAAATAGGCAAAACTTTTTTTTTTCAAATGGAAATCATAGTTGGCTATAAATTATAAAAAATGCTCGCGTTTAGCCCTTTTCAGTGATATAAAGTTGTAGGTACTTATTTTCAAAAATAACGAAAATATTAGGTGTTTTTGGTTTACATCGAAGTAGGCCTTGGAATAATGACGCGCGTTCAATATTTTGAATATATTGCTGTCAGATTACTGTAGTCTGGTGTAATTATTGCGTTTTGGTGTTATCTTTATAAAGTTGTGTTAAGTTGCTGACAAAATATGTTTGAGAATTATGAAAAGTATGATATGTTAAAATGTTACATATTATCTAACGAAGTTCCTGAAGCAGCTAGTGAATTATATTTTAATACATTTCCCGAGCGACGTCAACCGGATAACCGAATTTATCAAACATTAAAAAGTAATTTAGTAAATTACGGAAGTTTTAAAAAGTTAAGAACAAGACATTATGAACTAAAGGAAGAAAAGGAAATCCAGCAGCTAAATATAATTGGTGAGGTATTAGATCATCCTGGCACCTCCTCTCGAACATTGGCTAATATAACGAATGTTCCAAAGACCACCGTTTTAAAAATACTCAAAAAACATAAATTCAAACCGTACAGAACGAGAAGAGTTCATCAACTCCGTGAAGGGGACGCCGCTAGAAGATTGAGATTTTGTCAGTGGTATGAGCAAAAATTCATGGAGAATGAGAATTTTCCATTAAATATTATTTGGAGTGATGAATCCAGAGTAGATACTTCTGGTATATTTAATAGATATAATTCATATCACTGGTCCACTGAAAATCCACACGTAGTTGTGCAACAAGACCGGCAAGGTCGGTGTGGATTCAATATATGGGTGGGGATATTCCGAGGAAGATTTGTGGGACCTTATTTTTACGATGGAAATTTAACTGCAGATGATTATGTAAATATTTTGCGCACATATATTGTCCCTTTGTTGGAAGACATACCTTTAGCTGATGCCAGAAATATCTACTATCAACAAGATGGTTGTCCCCCGCACAATGCAAGGATCACAACTGATCTTTTAAACTTCGAATTTCGAGAAAATTGGATTGGTACGTGGGGCCCCATACCTTGGCCTGCTAGGTCCTGTGACTTAACTCCCTTAGATTTTTTTTTGTGGGGAAGATTGAAGGACTTGATATTTAAAGGAAGAACCTTTCACACAAAAGAAGAATTGCAAGAGGCCACTAGGCAAGCTTTTGCATCTATTAGCCCAGTTGAACTAATAAATAGTTGCAACTCGGTACGCAAAAGATGCTTAGTTTGTATTCAACAGGGAGGGGCTCAATTTGAACAACTTCTCTAAATATATTTATCAGAAACCTATCTAACTAAATATCTAGATTTTCATAATTATTTTTTATTTTCACTTGTAGCTGTAAATAGTAGTTTAGTTTGTTAATTTTGTTCAACTTTGCTATGTAAACAAAAAAAAATAAAAAAAATTAATAATAAATAATTAAAATAACGTTAGCTAGTGTTATTTAAAGTTGTGTTTAAGTTGCTAACAAACTATAAATCTTAACAATACATAATTGAGATATTGTCATCACAAATCAAAGCCTACTTCGATGTAAACCAAAAACACCTAATATTTTCGTTATTTTTGAAAATAAGTACCTACAACTTTATATCACTGAAAAGGGCTAAACGCGAGCATTTTTTATAATTTATAGCCAACTATGATTTCCATTTGAAAAAAAAAAGTTTTGCCTATTTATGATAAAACGGACAACTATAGAAAAAATCTGAGTATGCCACTGGATTGCACATAAAAAAGTGCCTTTAGAATGTCTTTGCAGAATGTTAATATTCCGCAAAATAAAAAAGTTATGGACAATTTTCAAAATGGCCGAAAATTGAAAAACGCCCTATATCTCAGTTGGCAGTGAAAATATCGGCAGGCGGTTTTTGCCATTAAACATTTCTCAGAAATCGAGCCCATGACACCTAAGTCAGTTTTGCTCTATCTAGTCAGGAAATAGGTTTTCTCTGTTAAAACAGACCAATTTCGACCACCCTGTACACTAATTTCAACTGACGAACAGCAGGGGTCAACGACCTTAGCGGTCATGCAGTTTAATAATTTGAATGCGCAGTTGCCAAAATTATATAAAAATCATAAAAACAAATAAATTATACTGGTTTGGTTTTCTTAGTAAATTCCAACTTTTTGATGTCCTTGCCCCTCTGTGCGCCGTGCTATATTATGATGTGTAATAACGTTAAATAAAACTAATTTCGTACCTGTTTTAAATGTATGTAATCAAAACGACTGTTACGAATAGGGCAAAGTTGTTGCATGGGGTAGTACTTGTTACGAAGAAGTCGATACACCATCTATACCACTTATAAGAACCGAAGTTACGAATTTCGCATATCTTACAATTGGCGATATTAATTAAAGACCAATTAAATCCTAGTCTGAGGAAATCAGAATCAAATGATATTTTGCAGTTACTTAATGGATTTAGAGGTTCTTTTGCCAGAAATCTAAATGAAATTAGCAAAACGAATACAACTAATAAGACGATACGTTGACAGATACCAAACTTGTTGCTTATTGACCGTACAGCATGGCCTTCACTTATCGTGAAATAGTTAGGAATATATATAGTGAGCGATTATTTCGATAATGGGATTGGGATTAAAAATAGATAGGTCTTACCGAAGATTGATGACTTTCTGGACTCTCAAAAGGCGTAAATTATTTAGAAGCTTAGATCTGATTTCAAGCCACTATTGATATCAATAGGCGCCGAATTTATACAGACAATGATATTTTTTACCCCTGATGAATATTACGGATGCCTAAAAAAATACTGTTTAGTGATGTGAACGCACCTGCTATCTTCCAGCAACTATAAATCAGATATTAGGACTACATCGTTACAAATTTTTTTTGAAGGCATATTTTGACAAAGGAATGGAAAAGTGGAAATACATGTTGAAAATATTTTGAGTAGCAGAATTAACTCTGAGGCTAATTGTTATTTTTGCCAGGAACATATTAAATAACTAGGTTACGAGATCTCAAGCTAAGGCACCAAAAATAAAATTAATGCTGTTTCCGACTTTATAAAACCAAAAGATTTCCGTTCCGAAGATTTTTGAGTTTGACCAAACATTTTGTGGGTTTTGACTCTATAGCATGACCGATATGAATACTAACAAGAAAATAATGCAGTTTCAGTAAGGAGCACAATTAGTAAGAAACTTTTTAGACGGTTAAAATGTAATTTATAAAAAGGCCTATACCTATAGCTTCCAATAGAAATGCAAAAGCTGTGACCTAAGTAAAATAGGGGTTAGGAGGCTGTTTTATTTCAAACACAAAAATAGAATAACTTGAAGGCAATACAATATTTCAGTCACGCAACTATCCGAGAAAAATAAAATTATCACTCTCATGAAAGAGAAAATCCTGCTTCATTAAAAGGCTTCGGTATATACTTGCTAAGAAACAAATTCAAAGTAGTTATGAATTACGATTCGTTACGTCACACATCAATGAAGAGACCTTAATGCGCGAATTGTTTGATGATGGTTCCCATACAAGAATTTCACTTTGAGGTAGAGTATCGTCCAGATCACAATATGGTACACATAAATACTTTCAACAGAGATCCTAGGTAATCTGCTGTATCTACTTTACACCCAAAGCCTGATAAATGCCTTCATTAAATTTGTTTATTTGAAAACAGTACGGCCAATTCTGTCGTTACGAGGTATTCTTTGGATACCGCCCTTGAGTGAATGAAAAACGAAAGAAATGAGTGACTCATTTCTTTCGTTTGAGGTCACATGCGATAAACGGCAAGACTTAGACGGCAGAGTTCTTCACGTAGGATGAACATTACGTCACATTGCTTCACGTAGCAAAGTGGTAAAGTTGCAAAGGCATGCCATATATGTCTAGTTACGAGGGTCCAAACGATGTAGGACCAGTACGAGGATCCAAACGGTGCAGAACTGCTTATACGAGCATATGCCCTACTGATGAGATAAAGTTCTTATTACGAGAGAGACAAGAGACCGATTATTAAAACGAAAGTATTGATAACGATCTATACGAGTTAGGTATATATATCTAGGATACGAGGATCCAAGCGATGTAGGACTGTTGTGGTACGAAGTTCCAAACCATGTATACGATCATATGTCCTTCTGATGAGATGAAGTTCTTGTTACGATATTTTCGCTGAGCGAAGAAACGACGAGGATGAAAAAAATAATTATATGAATATACTTGTTTTCTTTATCCTTGGTGTAGTATATACGGTTTTATTAACTTTTTTGTGTTTCTTTTTTTATTTCAGTTTAGTCCTGTTTCACGAAGACGTAAAGTGATGTCAGGTTACCCGACTGTGGCGTAACTCCAAGAAGGCACCGTAAATCTTTCCTGATAATTCGATGAGGTATGATTCGTACGGTGACGGATCTCATTGTTGACGAAGTTACATAAGCAAGAGTCGAGGAAAAGACAATTCTTTGGAGAAGGCAGTCTTTTGATAGCATTGTTCGATGTCGGTGTCGGCCGATATTATGTATTTACAGCAATTTACGATTTGCTGTATTTAATATAGTTTATGTTGATACTTTCGTGTTTCAATAATTAAGTTACCTTACATTTGATTAATACAAAATCGACCTACCATAATTCTCAACAAGTATTAACCTGTGGAAAAGATAATGATAACACCTCAGAGAGACATATCTACTTTTTATCCGCTTTAAAAGAAAATAGGTAATTGATGAGGTAATAAATTGGATGAAACAAAATTGCACTACAATAATTTCCAGAAACGTTCAAATTATATGGCATATGGAACGAGCGAAAAAACAACTAAATACATGAACTACTAATTTTATTAACGGGAAACGAAAATATGGTATTATATTGTTTTAAATCTTATTAAAACGTATAAATACGTAAGATAAAAAATATTATATATAGCCGGCAAACAAAATGCAAATTATATCAGTTAATATAGATATACATTATTCCTAAAAATCAAAAAAAAATAAAATTAATAGCTTCGTATCTCAATATTGCATTTCGTGACACAATGGCGAAGGAAATATTAATTAACATTATTGTGCATAGCAAGTCATCGCGGATATGTTTTAAGCAAATGGCGCGATTAAAGCAAATCTCTTCCAAAAAGCTTCCATTACTAAATAAGAATGCCTTGGATAAAATTGACTCGTAGTGATCTTGTTATGTGCTGTCAACATGAACAAAGTTTTACGGTCAGTCAGTTGTGAAATACGGTCGGTGATTAAGTTTTAAAATGCAAGAAATGTTTGACAAGTGGAGATTTTTCAGGGAATTTCATATGGTATGTTTATGGCGTAAATGTAATAAGTGAATGTATGGCAAGAAGGTGGTGCCAACAGTTTAACCAAGGTAGGACAAACATGCACCATGAAGAACGAAGTGGGACTTTATCGCTAGTTACTAAGAATTTGATTCAACAAGTGAATAAAAATATTCGTAAGAACGGAAAGTTTACAATTTCGGAACTGAGCGCTCATTTTCCAATTTCATCATCTTTCTTGCATACAATTGTGCTTACTGACGAACCCAAGGTAAAGCGACTGGCAGCAGCAATAACACTTTTGGAGCGCTACAATGACACTGGTGATGAATTGAATTGTGAACCATATTGCGACTACTGATGAAACCTGTATTGGTCATGTCACACCAGATAGTAAGCAGCAACTGATGCAGTGGCGCCACAGTGGATCAACAAAACCAGAGAAATTTAACCGGAAGGTCATGTGTACAGTGTTTTGGGATAGGCACGACATTTTGCTCGAAGATTTCATGGAGCAAGGAAAAACAATAAAAGCAGCTGCTTACTGTACTATACTACAAAGTCTACGAAATGCCATAAAAAATAAGAGGCCATGTCTTCTACACCCGTAATTGTTTTGTTGCATGCCAATGCACTACCGCACGCTGCCGGTACCACACAATAACTATTGAAACATTTTAAATGAGAAATTTTTGATCGTCCACCCTGCAGCCAAGAACTTGCGCCTAGTGATTATCATCTCATTTGCGACTTAAATCAATGTTTAGCAGGCCATCGATGCAACATAAGTGATGAAGTAAAAACAGTGATTACTGACGTTGGACGTCGTTTTCCTAGATAGTGATATACAAAACCTTGTGACACGCTACGATAAATGTCTGAATCTAAATGGCTAATTAAGAAGTAGTTTAAGATACATTTCAGCAAATTTGAATAAACAATACGTAAGAAAAAATATTTTGTAGTTTTTCTGAGCAATCGGAATTTAGTTTATGGACATGCCTTGTAGAATTAACTGGATCTACTGGATATAAGTTTGTAAAATTCTACAGCAAAATTACCAAAGCGTAGAAGGGCCACAATTTTTTATTTTTGTAACAATTTCCGACTTCTATCTCGGAATTCCGACTTCTATCTCGGAATTCCGACTTCTATCTCGGAATTCCGACTTTTATCTCGGAATTCTGACTTGTAACTCGGAATTCCGACTGCTATCGTATATCCGACTTCAAACTCGGAATTCCGACTTCTATCTCGGAATTCCGGCTTCTATCTCGGAATTCAGACTTCTAACTTTGAATTCCGACTTCTATCTCGGAATGCGTTGTAATTAATATACGCCCGCTTATAAGCGCCATCACTTTTTGATATTCTTTTAACGTCAAATGAGGCGTTCATTCTAAATGAAATTAATATTTTAATTATAGGGATCAGGATGAGGCTAAGTAAAACTACAGGAAACTTAATAAGTGTTCATAAAGTCTAAATTAAAAAGTGACGACTGGGTCGGTTCAGATGGCTTGAATATGTTTGACATGAAAAATAAAATCTTGTACTTTGCTTTATCTTTTTCATAGATAGTAGAAATAATAAAACGCCAATTAGTAAGAACATCTGATCAATATTATGTTAAAAAGATGCAATAGCATGAAAGGTGGTGCACGAATTTTCAGATATATGTGTATTTTTTTTTTAAGATTTTAATATAAAGTGCACTGTAGTGTGGGGGCATATGTCTCCTCGTTCTCCATCAAATCTTATCGCCATTTACTCCCAAGTATTGTACTTTTCTTTTTACAATTTACCAACTATTTACTATTATACATAAAATTAATATATAATTATTATGGTTTTTCTTTTGGGAGAAACAACTGATATCAGACACCCCACGCTTTTTTCACAATGACATTAATTTTCTTGTTAATCACTTTATTCTCGTCCAAAGGGTTTTTTTTTAGTTCAGTTTACTATTAAAGCGTGTTTTCAGTTTTTTAAACTATAATTTATTAGAATTCCTCTACAAATGAAGACATTAATATTTTAATGAAGTTTGAAAACAAAAATCTGTAACGTGATTTCAGCAAAAAAAATTGTTAGTATATCACATCCTCATATATTAAGTTTCCGTTGTAGGTCTTATTTCTAACTTTCTGAAAGGACATCAATCTATCAAAACAGACTATAGGAACACAGTGAAAAAATTATAATTTTGATTGTTTCTTTAAGCTATCTTTTAGGTCTATCTATTCAGTAAACCTCTTTACAAATAAAGTACATTCTACTGACAAGGTACAACTCAATGATCGTAGTTGTAAATTTTTTTTCGTGTTGATCACACCCAACAAAAGGAATAGGTATTTCTTTTAATTTGTCTAAAATTCAGAATGTGTACCTTGACGTACGTGGTTTGCTGATAAAATATCTAATACAGTAGACTTCATTACTGATTATACACTCTATGACTAACATTCCCAGTCATTTACATTTTTTTATAATTTATTAAGTTTCATTACCCGTTTTTTATCTTCTTCTACTTGTCATAAAAGTTTGTAATAGACACATCATTTATATATTGGAATGACTCGGAAGGCCGGGATCTTCTACCCATAAGGACCTCACTGCCACTTTTATGCATACTAAATATTATTATTAGACATATTGGCAACAACTTCCAATTAATATTTTGACTACCTAGTTTTGTCCGGGACCTGGGACATAATATGAAAATATGACTTTTCTCATTCAACAAAATTTGTTTCAGTTTTCTAATCCTGTCACTTTGTTGACGTTGTTGTTATTTCTAGACACGTTAGTAATAAATTAATTGAATTTATCCTACTTTATTAAAATTAATTTGAATTTTTTACCCTTTCTAAAACCCGCTGCCACATTAATTCATAATATATATTATTTCCAGATATCGGGGTAATAGCCCCCTATAAATATTTTGGCTTGCACTGCTATCCGAGGGAGTCTCTTAGTGGTAAAACATATTTTTTTCTTATTTATTAAAATTTGTTTAAGTTATGTACTCTTTAGGGATTCGCTTTTTATTTATACTTGATATCATTTATAGAGATGTTGGTAAAAACATCCGATAAATAGTTTAGATTGCATTGCCGTCCATGGTATCTGCATAAGGGATAAAATTTACTAATTAATTATTTTTTCCTGATTTATTAAAATTTCCTTGTCTTCTACCCCTTCAGGGGTTAGATGTTATCATACTAGATACTATTTCTAGACGTATTGCTAATATCTCCTATAAATAGTTTGGCTAGCATTGCTGACGAAGGGCATCTACCAGGAACAGACTATCCTAAATATTTAAGAATGTTTTTTCATTTACATATAGGAGATAATTGTCATATAATAATATGTAGAATGAGTAAAAGTGGCAACGGTTATCCCTGGTAGATGCACCTGAACAACAGTGCAAGCCAAACTATATGCCTAGAAATAGTATCTGGTATAAGCAAAATTGGCAGCGGGTCTCTAAAGAAGTAAAAGACTTCAACAAATTTTGATAAAACAGAAAACAATTCTAAACAAAATTTTAAAAATGAGAAAAAATTATTAAGGTTTTAAAATTTATCCATGGTAGACACCCCTGAACGCCAATCCAGGTTAAAATATTTATTGGAAGTTATTACCAATATGTCTAGAAATAATTTCTAAAACGGTAGAAAACTTAAAAAAAATTTCCAATTTGTCTATATAAAGGACAGAAAATCTTACATTTTATATTTTATCCAGTATAGACATTCCTTAATGACTGTTCAAGCCAAATTGTTTACATGAGGTTATTGCAAATATATCTAGAAATATTATCTAGTATGAATAAGAGTGGCAACGAGGCCTTAAAGAGATGGAAAACCTAAACAAATTAAATGTCATCCCCGGACTGCCGTACAAGGCAAACTATTTGTAGGAGGTTATTGCCAAAATATCTAGAAATAATATCCAGTTTTAATAAAAGTGGCAGCGGTGGCAGGGTTACAAAATTTTATATTTGTAATAAACGTAAAAAATTTAAATGAATGAATTTTGTTTATCAATAATGCTAGAATAGCATGCATATTAAAGTTCTGGTGTTTTCGGAAAATTGGCTACCAGCTTTTGGTCACTAACTTCACATAGGATAGCTCTAACTTATATTTTTGTCTTATGTACATTTTAACGGAAGTACAATTAAAATTAATAAGAATATTAGTTTTAAAAATTGTGAACTTAACTATATTTTATTAATGCATTCAACTTCGTGTTTTGTTGTTAAATGAAAAGAAACCAAATAAATACTCTAGGAGATTTTTTGAATACATTTAATATTGCTTATTATAAATTAAAAATCTTAGACTTAATTAAATTATTTAATTAAACCAAAAAAAATTTTTTGATTTTCATGTTTATTTTTTGTTATATATGCACTGCTAAAGTATTAATCTTATAATTAACGCCCTTAAATTTATATATAATTTAACAGCCGAATTGTAGTCTTTTCCTTGAATAAATCCGTTTTTCTGCAATTAATATTTTACAAATCATAAATGTCTTTATCACAAGGATATTTATTAAATATGCAGTCACTGGACAATGCATCCAAAGCAAAATTTGGAACATTTATGTGAAAACTATCATTCGAAATTCCGAGTTAGAAGTCGGAATTCCGAGATAGAAGTCAGAATTCCGAGGTACAAGTCAGAATTCCGAGATAGAAGTCGTAATTCTGAAATAGAAGTCGGAATTCCGAGTTAGAAGTCAGAATTCCGAGATAGAAGTCGGAATTCCGAATTACAAGTCAGAATTCCGAGATAGAGGTCGGAATTCTGAAATAGAAGTTGGAATTCTGAGTTAGAAATCGGAATTCCGAGATAGAAGTCGGAATTTGTAACAAAAATAAAAATAAAAAAATTGTGGCTCTTCTACGCTTTTTAAAACAAATTTTCGAAAATATTTTCTAATAAGTTATTCGTTTTTTAATGCTATAGTTGTGAAAGGAAAAACTAGATTTTAATTTTATTATTTTATAACGACGGGGGTATAGCAAATCCCACTGAAGAAATACCCTGGTTTCTCGTGTATAAACATGTAGTATGTAGGTTTATTTTAATTAAATATTTATCCAGGAAATTAAATATTTGTTAAAGTAATAAAACTTAAGAATAATCGGAGCCACTGAATTGCGGCAAAAACTCATTAAGCCCATAATAAAACGCACGAAATGTCATTCTGACTTTCAGTTTACCTGAGGCTCATAAAATAAGAGTGCAGTAACTGCCAGCTAGACACAAAAATATATATTTTACACTAATAAAGGTTTTTTTACTACAGTTTATTATGGATATTTTGTTATATAGGTGAATAGGTACCAGAAGGCGCGCCTGAGCCCGCAAGCTAGTTTAATCTGTATTCGGCACCACACCAGGTTAGGTAATAATTAAAATAAATAATCACTAATCCTTGCAATATAACCTATATTCTTTTACGTTTTCTAATTTTCAGTCGAGAAAGGCTGCTGTAAGATGCCAGTTTAGTTGTAGTATAAATCTTGCCAGACTGCATTTCAGTAAGCTCTTAAGTTACGTACCCTCCTTAGATAAAAATTTCCATGCGTACATCTTAACCGCAGTTCATGTAGTCTTACAATAATTATTGTGCGTATGTGTTAAAAATCATCATTTATTTATTACTGACATAAAAAGTCATAGGTCTCCGGTTTAGTGAACCTTTATAAATATATTAGTGCTTTATCTGTTTATGTTTCAAACCATATTGAACATAATGCTTCTCTAGCATTCCCACCTATTTCTCCCAAGAGCATAACCACTTTATATTTACAACTAAATTACCCAACCTCTTCATTCGTAAACTTGAGAAGTGCTATTTGCCATTTTGACCCTCTTTTCGTTTTTATTGGTCTATCAACTCATTGGTGTATCAACTGCTTTTTTTTAAATAAGAAATATTTTAAATGAAACAAACTAATACATCAAACATTACAATAGTAAAATATTGCGTCTTAATTTAGAGAAAAATATACCTGATATATCAATATTACATACATATATTGATAACAAAATGAAAAAATAAAACTAACATTCTGTTGAGATGACATTTTTAGGGAATATAACAATTTAATAACATTGTTTACATAGAACGGAAGTTTTCACTGCTTTGGTCAATAAAGAAATTATTGTTCTTGGGATTAGACTGTGTCAAATTGGAATTACTATCCGACGTTTCGCCTTCCATTGCACAAGGCATTTTCAGGGATCTTTACTCCACGTGATCTGAACACTGAATGAGTTCGGAGAGATTCAAGCGGGCTTTTGCACCAGACTTGTGCTCTCTGAACTGTGATCCTGTATTAAGATCGGTTTGAACGGGTTATGTAGACTCAAACCCGTATCTCAATTGAGGTTTCTTGTATGTTTGAAAATAGATTCTCTCTCTTCTCTTTTTGCATGCTTCGATTTTCTATACACAGAATTTTCTAATGTACCATTTCGTTTGAACACTTACATCTAGAAAGGGAATTGTCCCATTAGACTCAATTTCTATTATCTATTTATTATTGAGATGTTGTTGATTAAGGTCGTCCAAAAATATGAAAAAATTTTCTTGTCCCTGAGACCAAACAACAAATGCATCAAATACATAGCTGCACTAGTGTCTTGGTTTTAAACGAACGGATGTTAAAGCAATATCCTTAAAGTCCTCCATAAAGATATTCGCGACCACAGGTGATAAAGGAGATCCCATAGCTACCCCTGAGGTTTGTTCATAAAAAGTTCCTTGAAAAATGTAATAAGTATATGTAAGACAAGCTTGTATTGATGATTAATGTAACGCAAGACAACATTGGATTGTCTTAAGTTTTTATAAATGAATCTGTTTTTCCAGTAATTTAATTAAGAAAATTTGAAAGATATGTAGCTAATTTATATGTGGGCGAGTCTATTGCACTGACGATCGATCGAAGTAGTACATTTTACTTGTGTATCTTAGGAAGGCTGTAGAACCTAAGGATCCTGGAGCTGCTTGGCCTTAATGATTTTTTCTCTGCTGGTGATAGGCTGGATGCGATAATTCATTGCGCATCAGGAGGGACGTAAATAAAATAATTAATATAAAGAGTCCGAAGTTCTCAATTAAATCATTCAATTAGTAGTAGCGACGGGCGGTGTGTACAAAGGGCGGGAACGTAATCAACGCGAGCTTACGACTTGCGTTTACTGAAAATTCCTCGTTCATGAAAAATAATGATTGCAAGTCCCAACAATCCCTAGCACAAACTAGGTTCAGCACTTTCTTCTCCAGGACATCTAAACGGATCACAGATCTACTGCTGTTCAGTCTCGTGCAGCTAAATGCCTCCTGGCCTAAACGGAATTTTTTTACGGCACTAGAAACACGCACAACAAGAGCGAACTCCAAGCCGAGGGGCCTTTGGGATCTCAAAATACGCGTAGTTAACAGACTAAAATCTCGTTTGTTATCGGAGTCAAACAGATAAATCGCTCCACCAACTAAGAAGGGCCTTGCACTACCACAGACCGAAACAAGAAATAGCTCCCAATCTGTCTATCCTTCTGGTGTCCAAGCCTGGTGAGTCATAGGAAGAACGTCACTGATCGTTACAGTGTGTAATCTGGGTCTTTTTTCCTCATTCAATTCAATATTTTGTACATTATTTCTTTCTTATTTATTTCTTCCTCTTAGCCCTACATTGACAATAATTGACATTTATATAAAAATATTCATTTAAAAATTAGTTTACTTTTATTCGTTGTTAATCATTCATTTTATCTTAAGTCGCCTAACACATTTCTTCTATTGCCATGACTTCGACAAACAATCGGAAATCAAATTCACGTGCGGCCCTTAAAGGGGACGCTGTAAACCAGAGGCCACTTCCGGCTGTGACATGCCGCTAAATCACCAACGCTGACCCGATTAATGGTCGGACAAATGTGGAAAACCACCTCTGCACTTTTCGCCTTGCCCGGGATAAATCGCCTTTGTCTTCGGATAAATTGGGCGGAAGGAGAGGACGGTTTATTTCTGTTTGTTTGGGGAACAAGGGATCCTGTTTGTTACGAAAGACAAACGAGTTTTGGTTTTCAACTTCTAGGAATGATATTTAAACATTTTTGTAATAGACTTTAAAATGTTTAAGCAAATTTGTGAGAAAAAAACCTCAATTATTAAAACAGTTTGACATAACGTTAGTTTTCATTTTGTTTTATAATTTAGAAAAAAAACGGTAAATTTCTTTGCCCGGAACTTCCCCCATTATGGTCTTTTTTCATTTATTAAGAATGGTGAAGTATGACCCAATTTAGTTCAGTACATAGTCACAGTATATATGTATTACATATACAGTCTTTTCATTTTTATTTGTTCCGTCATATTGGATTCTTACCAATATTTTACCATTTTCTTTCTACCTATGTCACACTTGACTTTTGTCAATAATAAAATAAATTCAATAAGTAGTTTTTACATAACACATATCGCCATTTTGATACGTCATGTTGAATTCAATTTATTCCATTTTCACATCTAATTTTTCTGCAAAATCAATTGAACAAGATTTTTTTACGTTGATTTTTTAAAAATTTTATTTGGCTGCCATTTTGTTTCGCCTTCTTAAATTGAAACCCATAATATCAGTCTTTACTTATTCCGTTGGTCCACACATACTTTCCAGATATTAAGTTTCTTACTCGTTTTCGCAAACGATCGTCTTGTTGTTATTTTAAGGTGGTGTGTTATTTGGGGTCATAGATTTTATATTCTACATGAAACCCATATTATCAGTCTTTATCTACTCTGTTGGTCTGCAGATATTTCCTAACCCAAAATAATACATCACTCTAACAACAAGAAGATCGTTAACGAAAACCATTTAGAAACTTAGTATCTGGGAAGTATCTGGGAACTAATGGAGTAGGTAAAGACTGATAATATGGTTTTATGCAGGATATAAAATCAATATATGGGTCCTGAGAATGCCACAATAAACTTGCGAAACGACGACAATTTAAAAAATAATTTTTGTTTTTTACTGAATCCTAACCCCAAATAATACACCACTCTAACATAAAAACAAGAAGATCGTTTATGGAAACTATAGAAACATATAATCTGGGAAATATCTGCGGGCCAACAGAGTAGGTAAAGACTGATAATATGGGGTTCATGCAGGATATAGAAACTATATATGTGTCCTGAGGATGCAACAATGAAGTTGCGAAACGTCGGCTAGTAAAACATGGACTTTTGTTTTTTTGCTGGACTCTAACCCTAAATAATACACCACTGTAACATGACAACAATATGTTTGTTAACGAAAACCATTTAGAAACTTAATATCCAGGAAATATTTGCGGACCAACGGAGTAGGTAAAGACTGATAATATGGGTTTCATTCAGGATATATATATGTGACCTAAGTATGCACAGACGAAAACGTCGACATTTTGAAAAAGACAAAAGACTTGTCTTTTTTTACTGGATCTTAGCCCCAAATAATACACCACCCTAATAAAATCTTTTTAGCATTGCTCAGGATTGGATTTTTCCCAAAATATTTCCAGGTCATCCCCATATGAGCCTTAATTTTTGGTCAAAATTTGAAGTCAATCGGGTAAGTAGTATTTAAGCTATGTGGCGAACTGACAGACAGACCGACAGACGCACCGATGGATAAATGGTTTTTTGGCATCTAGTAAACACTGCTTACTGTTAACTAAAAGGGAGACATTAAAACATATATATACATACCTTTAAACGTCCACACCATCCATGTATTTATTATTTTGTATTATAACGACCTTGATTTCGTTTACAAAATTCTTGCTATAACTTTCTTTGGACAAGATTCCTCATATTTTTATATTTTTCGGGATGTATATCCATTTTCACCGCTCAAAGCATTCAAGAGAGATAAACCAACAGACATTTGGAAATTTCGTGTTAAAAACATCGCGACCCTGTGAAACTGCTTATTATGACATGTCAGTCAAAGCTACATAGCAAATAGAAAAAAACGCATTTTTATTCGAAACTAGATTTTACCCAATTTTTCGACATCGGATAAAAAAAATGTAAATCTATGTATTGTAGCAAAAAGATGGAATTTTTATAATATTTAATCGTTTTTTTCCTAGGAAGTTCCGTTACGACTTTACGAAAAGCCAAAGAATTCATGCATGCTACATTTCAAAAAATTCTCAAGATGCACCCTTAACCTGATTGATCTGATTTTCACTCCAGTCTCTAGAATAAATAAAAACTTTTGTCTTTTGTTTGCGTACATACTCGATTTGAAACCATAAAATAACTTTGGCGATGTGGTTTTTCAATCCCCCGGGGGAAATTTGAGGTGCCATAAACAGCATCAGACCCTCGTTACTCTTTTCGAAAAAAAAAGTGAAACGGGAAAATTGAAAGAGCAGAAATAATTTGTTTTAATTTTTTGCATTTCGACCGTTTTCTCGGCATTTGAGGTATAAGCATCCTATATTGATTTTAAATCAAAATGCCTTTAAAGTTACCCATTTTTTACCCCTTTTTAATTTTTTTAAGAGGCATCTCGTGCATTGCCAGTTGACGAACTTGTCTGAGAATTTTGGACGAAAAATCCGAAAAAAAATCGATTTGAATGAAATGTTCAGGAAGTGTTCAGGCTATTGCCGAAGCGGTGTTAGGTCATGTTGAATTCGTATCAGTTTTTCCCTATATCACATTTAATGCTTCTACAAGATTTAAAGTCAATTGAATAAGATTTTTATTACGTCGATTTTTAAATAAATTTATTTGGCCGCGGTTTTATTTCGCTATCTTGAATTCGAACCACAACTTTACTAGTCTACCTCAATATCACAAATAAAGCTTGTACAAGTTTTGAAGTTAATCTAGTAAGTACTGATTTCAAGCTGATTTATTAAATATTTTATTAGGCCGCCATTAAGTTTTGCTATCTTAGATTCATACCAAAATGTTACCAGTTCATTTCTATTAACACTTGATTTTTGTGCAAAATTTGAGGTAAATTGGATAACTAGATTTTTCAGTAATAATTTTTTTAACGTTTCAGTAGGCCGCCATCAAATTCCGGCATATTGGATTTTTGCCAAAATATTATCTGGTCATGCCCACATTACTGTTAATATTTTATCAACATTTGAAGTTACTCTGATAGGAAGTTTTTAAGTTATGCCGTAAACCGACAGTATAGATAAAATATATTTTTTGGCATCTTTTTTTCCTATTTTTTTTTTTCAAAATTCACTATTCTGCCATTTTGTTTTGCCATATTGGATTTTTACCAAACTGTTACCAGGTCATCCCCATAAGATGCTTAATTTTTGCCCAAAACTTGAAGTCAATTGAGTAAGTAGTTTTTAAGTTATGCCGTGAACTGACGGATAGACAAACTGACAGACGGACCGACGGAATTGATAAAAAATGTTTTCTGGCATCTAGGGACACTAAGACGTGAAGATATGTAAAATCTGAGAGGTTGATATTTTCACGATTACAAATATATTATTTACCCGCCATTTTATTCCATCTTGAATTAATACCACAGTTTTACTAGCTCATCTGTATACCACAATTATTTTTGGCACATAATTTGAAATTTCTTCTTCTCAAGCCACCATTTTGTTCCGCTATCTTCGATTCGTACAAAAATTGTACTATCTGATTCTTACATAATACTTGACCTTTGTGCAAAATTTGAGATAAATTGAAAAAGCAGGTTTTTAGTAATAATTTTTTTAACATTTCACTAGACCGTCATTTTGTTTCACCACATTGGATTTTTCCCAAAATGTTACCAGGTCATCCCCATATGACCCCTAATTTTTGACCAAAATTTGAAGTCAATCGGGTAAGTAGATTCTTAGCTATGCCGCGAACAGCCAGACCGACAGACAGACAGACCGAATTAAGAAAACATGTTTTTCGGCATCTAACGTGAAGATCTGAAAAAATCTCAGAGGGTGTTTTTTTTCACGATTACAATACTTCCCTTTTACAGGGGAAGTAATATAAAACCGTTGAAATAACGCCATTTTGAATCTTTTCCTACCTAAGAGCTTCCGAGATAAATTTGAAATTCTTTTATATATTGCCTTGAAGTTTGGTGTATGAAGAGTAATTAACCAAAAAAAGTAATTTCTCCTCACGTTGAGATGGTATCTATTTTACATTTTACCCCTTTTCTCCCTCCCAGCAGTGAATTTCTGATTTCACACCTACTATATGGTCCACGCCAAATATATACGTTTTATCTTTGAAGGTTTTAGACATACGGTGTATCTCACTCACTCGAAATCCATTCATTGAGTGAGTGGCTTTCGCCCAGCAGCGTCCCAGCGACATCATCAAAGTGGGCCTTATTCAACTATATACTGATTTATAGCAATTTTTATTATGTTGATTTATTTTTTAATGAAGTTGTATAAGGATAGTTATATATTATAAATTATTTATTGTGCATCTATGCAGAAAAAAGGAAATCGTCATATTTTATGATATAAAGGGATATCAGGTCGACGAAGATGTGGCAAGTGCGTTTGTTTTTGGCAAAAATTATAATTTTGATGGATTGGTCAGGCTAAAACAAAAATTGTCTATTTTATTCACCGATTCTCTGTTATTTGAAATCTTTTCCTGTTTAATCCAAGAAATTATTGTAAAATATTTAGTATAGTAATAAGTAAGTAATATAGTAGTAAAAGTTTATCTCCCAAAAATAGTCCTAAATAGAAGTGGGACATCTGAAGATTTGATAAAATATGGGTTATAGTGTAGTTGTTTGCTATTGTTAAGAATTGTTTCGAGTTTTTTATTCAATAAAACTGTATACTCAAGTAAAAATTATGTTATTGCTCATGTTAAAACCATATATGAGTACTATGTCCTATTTTTGTTCCATATAAATATAAAAAACTTTGCTACAGCCAAGTTTTTATATTTTTAACTTCTTCAAGGCTAAAATTAAGCATAGTTTAATCTTCAGAAACCCTATTTATATAACAAATGAAGAAGAAAAAGATAATAATTCTAAAGAAACAACAATCAAATTATATTTTTGCTCTTCTTGGAGTAATCTCGCAATTATTGTTCAACTCTAAAATTTTTTATTTGTGAATTTCTACGTAACTGTGACTTTGATCTAATTTAACTTGATATTGTTAAGTGCATTACAGTTACTGTCTACACATTCTTGGGTGCCATACAAAAAAGCTCTTCTGTTTCTAACTGAACACCATAAATAAAAAAAAAACAGCGTCCATTAAAGTAAAACACAGTGGTAAATATCAGTCCCCGTATACATGAGCTGTCCGGTAGCAGGACATAAAACGTCTGTTAAGTAAGTTAAATCCTGCATAAAATCGCAGTTAAATTGATAATTGACGACGCAGTAAAGCCGGTAATAACCGCCGTAATTTACACCGGCAAAATTAATCGCTATCGTAAAAGGAGACAAGATTTACGGCGTAAACGGACTTACCCGGAGATCCGATTGGCCATTACGACACTCG